>CABFNO020001317.1:600000-972622 GCA_902006505.2 Clonostachys byssicola
GGAAATGAGCGGACGGGCTCTGATCCTTCGACGGCACGTACGAGGTAGCATTCGGCTGCCAGCAACGATATGGCACACCTGCCGAACCAAGAGGTCAATCGGTGGGCTTCCGGTCGGCCATGCAGCCCTCAACTCTGTCTGGCCCTGGGGCTCGCCAGCCATCTGCAGCCCACCCACCCATCGCCAGCAGTGACCCTCGCCATGGCGCTATTGGATCCCCAATGCCTCCCTCTCTGGCATTATCTCTCGGGGAGGTCAGCAATGCCCCTCCACCCCACATTTTGGTGGTACCTAGTGGAAGTATCCTGTAACCATCAAGGTCGCTACCTTGCCTTGGCGCACTCGAAAGATCCCTCGATATGCGCATATCAAGAATATGCAGATAGCAGAGCTGCTCGCCTAAGCTCATATTCCTTGCTACCCACAGCCTGTGCTCTCATTGGCCGGGTCTCATACAGCAACCAACAACCGACAACTAACAGCCCACAACATCCAATGGGTGAGGGGCTCTTTGCAGTAATATTTCGTATTTCATAGCCATTGCGTGAAAACTTTTCGTAGACAAGTAAAAAACATCCAGGAGAATCAAAGCCCCAAGCCGCATCAAGAACAGCATGTACCACATTGTTCAGCCAGATCCCCACCATGGCTATGGCCCAGAGAGGGTAGACACAGGGTTGAACACTTGGTACATTACAATCGACGATCACTGCGTTGACAGCGAATGGGTTCCGAACTTTTCTGCCGCGATTAGCAAGGGGCAATGGATCAAGGATGAGGCACCAAGCCTCTTGCCACACCTCCTAGGGGGGCCATTAACCAAGGCCAAAGACGACGAGGATAAGGACGAGGACGAAGAGGAAGAAGAGGAAGACGAGGAAGACGAAGAGGTTGAAGATGATGAGGCGGAAGATGACGAGGACGAAGCTGAAGACTCTTGTAATTATGCTCCTCTGTCTTGTCACTGGGGCCTGTAAAACTGACCACATGTAATCGGTAGATGATGACTTCGTATGGGCTGAAGTAACGCTCAAGTCGCAGGAGCAACTCGACAAAGAATTCGACGGCAAGGAAACGGCCTGGAAGCTCGAGGAGTGGCGCCTGAACCTGTGAGTTCTACCCCGGTACACAAGAATCCGGAATACAAGACGTTAACCTGGGACAAATAATAGAGTTGCGCAGCAGAGACATTTCCCAAAACACAAGGCTGGGGACGAGAATGATGAGTACGCGCAGTTGCTGAAGAAGATGATGAGAATGTGCAATGTCAAAGTCAAACAGAGGGAGTAATGCTCACAAGGCTTAAAAAGCTAGTTCGTGGTTGTGTTGCTGTCGAGTTTCGCAGAGTTACGAGCGCAACTCGTAGTTGGATTTACAACGTCTCACCTTGTAGGACTTGACATGTCAATGTTACCGAAAACGAGTTCGAGTCTCTCCACAAAAGTTGATATATACTCGGGTACCTACATATGAACATAAATTCCTCCAGCTGCCTATATACAATCCGACTACTTCTAGTATCCAAACAGTCTGCATCCCCAAAGCTCACTCCATCTCACTCAAGGAGGGCTGCCAATATAGACAGTCAGGGTCTTGGGGCTGCCATGGGAGACAGTCCCCGACGCATTCTCAGTACCAGTAGGGTTAACATCATCATAGGCAAAGGCATACCCCTTCCCATCAACCTCCTTCGTGTGCACAACGCGGCTGTAATGGTTCGTCGGGCTCACGGTGTAGTAGTTGGCCTGCCCGAGGCTGGGCTGGACGTTACCACCCGAGAGCAGCAGCGTCGACCGGACAAACGCGGCGCAGAGGCGCGGGATGACGGCGAGGTGGACGTCGTTGTCGCCCGCCTGCTTGCCAAAGGGCCCGCTGTTGCAGCCCCAGATGTCGCGGGCAGTGGGCTTGCTGTAGCCGCGGTTGTCGCCGGCGCACGTCAGGGTGCTGCCGGAGACCCTGCAGTTGACTTTCCCGGCCGAGTTCTGGGTGTCGATGACGAGGTTGGTGGAGGTGTACTTGGACCAGACTTGGTTTATGTACGTGTCCCAGTATGTCTGGAAGCTGGAGGAGTCGAGGTCGGTGTATAGAGTGGGGGAGAGGACTCGGACGGGGCCCTTTGAGTTGGCCTGGCACAGGGCGGTCCATGGGCGGCCGTCCTTTGCTTTCTGGGTGGCCAGGTCGTTGCAGACGCTGGTGACGGCACCGGCGGCAACTCCGTAAGCTGTCTGGGTGCTGCCTCCGTTGACAGTAAGCTTCATGCCCAAGGGCAGCCCGAGGAAGTCAACATAGCTAATGTTGGCATAGAGTACCCCGGCACTTGTCAAGGTCAGCTCAACAAAGCCCCAGTTGATAGCAGCGCTGGGGTCCTTGGGGTTGTTCGGGGCTGGCTGAACAAGGCCGTCGCCGTTGCCAGTGCTGACGATGCCAAAATAAAGCTCTCCAACAGAGTAGTAGATTCTACCAGATGTGAGGGAAATGGGAAGGGTCATGCTGAGCGTCTTGCCTGCGGCGACTGGGATCTTGATGTTCTGGGTGATCTTCACAGGGACACCGGAACCACCAGAGCTGGGATAGATCAAGCTACCATCCGCGGCAACAAATACAACAGCCCCCTTGGAGTCCAATCCCGAGATGTACGCGTTGACGGCACTGCCAAAATTATTGACGAACTGTAGAGGGAGTGTGGGGGCGACAGTCTTTGCCTGTGCCAAGGGTACGACGAGAGAATCTCCCGAGCGAGTGCCATTCAGTGTGTTCCGGTCGGTGACAACCAAGTCCTTGAAGCTTCCGGGGTTCACCGCGGTGAAGCCGTCATCACGGAAGACACTGGTATTGGGTATCATCGTGGCCGAGGCAGTGATGGCTGACCCTAGAAGGCCAAGAGTAAATGAGAGAAACCGCATATTGATATGCTTTAAATATACTTCAAAAACTAGATGTCTTCGATATAGACCATAAAAGAAAGAACTATCTGGACACAACTCATGAGGGTAATATACATGGCAAGCTCTTTTCCTTCTCCTTTTATAGTAGAAGTTCATTTTCATCATGATCCCCGGGGCCTTCAGAATATACCTGAGTTATGTAAAATCTGGGTCGGTAAACGTAAGAAATTCAATAAGAACCAGTGTCTTGGAGCAGACACCTGCCTTTTTTGCTCTCTGAACATGCATTTGAGTATACCAAATGACCGGTATGAGGTGTTGTGATGCTCTCAGATTACTCCAGGAAACCGATGATTTCCCCCATACGGACCTTTAAATCGGGCGATAGGTTATTGATGAAGAATTCGGACGTTGGAAGCAAGTCGATCATTATCTGATTCCCGTGACTGCCAAGCATGATGAAATGTATAGCACACTGTGACGATGCAAAGGACCGAATCTGTCCAAGACATCGATACTTTGAAGTCAGGCGGGCCCCATTGTATCCTGACAAATGAATCAAAATAACGGAGTGGGTTTGGTGATCTGTCCAGCTCATTGCCCTTGAATAGAATGGACTCGTTGTTCTGTCTCAGCCTTGTCTGAGATGGAACGGACCCGTGAGAATGGGTCATGGATAGACAGAATGTAACAGCATTTCAGTGCTGTACACAGTAACGGGCGAGGGCGTGGTCAGCCGTTTCTTACAGTAAGGGTGAGCCACAGATTAAATATGCAGATGATGCGCCAAGTACCAGTAAACTCAATTCGATGTGACATGTTTGCTTGGGAGGGAATCTCAAGTGAGCAACTATGACGTGCATTCACATCTGGGGTCAGGTCAGATGGGATGAAGTCCAGATCAGCAGATCTGGAATGCCCTTGTTATATAGCATATCAGACCAGATGCAAGCGGCTGTCCTTCTGATTTTGTCCCAAATGGGAAAATACTACAAAGGAAGTAACCTATTAAGAAGGATAATGAATGCAGCAATGACAATTACCTACCTAGTTACATATGAGTTGTGAGTGAGCACTTAATGCCGTGCAGAAACAAGGCAGTGGCAGAACATGCATATCTACCTAGATCTTCCCCAGGCACAGGGATGAGGCTATGCATAACGGCATGCAAAGTGGCCCGCCGTGGCCACCATCAAAATGCCCGCATATGGAAATCGCCGCCTGAAAGACGGATAGACACATCAGGACCAGGCCATTTGCAAATACAGTCGGGAATTGCTTCAAGCAGGGAACACAACCAAAGGCCAGGTGATGACTTCTGTCGGCGGAGAAATTGCGGTGGACATGTGGTGTGGGGACAGATTTGTCAGCCGTCTACTCTGCACAAGTTGGGCAAGTACTACTGTCACTTGTGCCTGCCCCATGAGAGCGTGATACCTCCCTCTAGCATACATCATAAAGGCTTTACTCGGTGGCAGCAGCAAGAAGAGGACACGACGCCTCATCATTACCGTACGATGAAACGCCTCCGCCTCGGTCAGCCTGTTGGGTTGTTGAGCATCCAATTACATGTGCAGAATGGGCGGGATTAATGCTCAGATCTGCTCTCGGGGCCGTTATATAAGTGCTCCGATGGTGCATTTCTGTGGCTTAGTCAGTCCCCAGCTCAAGACAACTCGAGGCGAGGCGCGAGGTGTGGCTGCTCTCATTACCCCCAACTGACTCCCTACTTACCGGGAAAGCCAGGCAAAGCGACGTGAATACCCTGCCAAGCCGTTTGATTGATTGTAGAATTGCTAGCTGCCTGCACGGACAGGGCGGAAAGCTGTTCTTGTTGACCAGTTGACCCTGTTTTCCTGGAACTGGCTGGGACTGGTTGACGATCCCATCTACGGGAGCAAGTTATACTTATAATACATACAACCACACAATTCGGCTGTCCGGTCCAGTCCTGGTTCTCCTCCTTCAAGTATTGGTTCTGGCCGAAGCATAACTGCCTACAGTCCGGGATCCTTGGCGCGTACCAGGCTCAGGACTTGTCACCATGGGCCCCCCACCACGAACTCCAAAGCCGCGAGGTGCCCGCAGAAAGGCTACCACAGATGCTGCTGACCCCGACGAGATCACTGCCATGGTACGTTCCATTCCATGTTGCCTTTACACGTCACGCATCTCATGGGAGATGTCTCGCCGATCAACCGCTTACCTTGCTAGCAGACACGGCGGCAGAAGAATCGTGAGGCACAGAATGCATTTCGCAGGAGGAAGCAGGTAGCTGAACAGGCGCAACAACACCGCTTGCGCCGCTTGGAACAAGTCATTGAAGAGATGAGTTGTGTCTTTATGGGTGTCTTTGACCAGATGCTGCAGACAGAGTCCATTGTTGTGCAGCATCCCGGACTGGTGGCCAACCTTCGTGAGTCCATCACCAAGGTCCTCCAATTGGCCAAAGAAGTAGTAGATATCGACCAAGACTCAATCATGACGGGAAACCCTCTGAAAGCAATTGATGAAGGCGACTCAGCTTCAGCGGCCGAGGAACCGGCCCCTCCTGAAGAGTCGACTTCTGCTGTCAGCCTACCAACAACTCTCACGCATACCGAAAGTTCTTTGATAACTTTTAGCAACCATACCCCGCCGACGCTCTTGGATTCAGACATGTCCTCGGAGGAACATACTCCCGGGTTTCTATTCTCCATCCAATCAGCCAGTGACTCCTTCTCACCGCCCACATCCACCTACTCGAGCAGCTCCCCCTCTCTCCCACCTCAGATCTTTGGCAATGGCTGGGACACCTCAACGACCCCTCCTTTGCACATACAAGATCCCTTCAGGCTTCCCTCACTTGAGACCCAAAATCTTCTTCAGGCACTTGGCGGGTTCCCGCTCCGACTTATTGAGACGACTCTCTCCTATGGATACTTCATTCTTAAGCACTCCCCACAGGATGAAGTCAACAGAGGCTTCAAGAACACTTTCCGTTACAGAACTAAGGAACAACACATGGCTGGCTTCCGCTGGCTTCTCGGGCCTGGGAGGCCGTACATGTACCGAGCGTCGGGTGTCAACTGGGGGACGCGCGATGGCAAGGAAGCAGCCTTCCCCTATCATCTCATGAACCCGCCCTCCTCTTCACCAGAGCTGCTTCCGACCTGGGAGGAATCTGGAAATGAATCCTTCCCGCCTGATTACCTGACAGTGCTTGGTGTAACCGACTTGTTGCATAATCTCGGTGCCCGAATACTCGACAGTGACACCTTGGAGGTCCGGATTGAAAGCTCGCAGGTAAACCCAAACATATATAATGTTAATCTAGCCCCCGCACCGATATACCCGGTTACACCAGAGTCGCTCAGCTTCATCGACTTTTTCGCCGCTCGGACATATCAGCGAGAGCCTTTGGTCTTGCGATTGAGCATCCCCCTCCTAACACTAAATCTTGCCCGTGTATCTGTATGCTTTATAAAGGGGCCTGGATTCCCACGGGTCGAGTTACGAAAGGTACTAGAGGCATCTGTCACGGGGGCCACTGGTGGTTAGGGCGTGTAGGGATGGATAATCAGTCTCTATGACTATCTTGTTTTTTTTTTAGCCAGCCATATTCAGAATTTCCAAGGAGCAGCGAGCTCGGATTTCGCTGTTTTCCTCGCGACGCTCGGGAACTAGATCTAGTGAGCGTCGATGTATGTATATATGTAATAAGGAAGGGAAATCGCCACAGGGTATTCGTCCAGGGATCGGACGAGTTTTGTCATTTCAATATTATGAATCAAGTATCGTGATCTAAGCCACTTCTCCAACCGAATGATGTATATCAATTTTGAGTTGGACGTGCATTTCCATTTATTGAGATTTCCGCTAAGAATGCTGTAAAGTTTCAAAAAGTCATTGATCGGTGAGTCTTCTCATATTCGTCAGCGCTGAGGTGCTTGTCATCTTTCGCGCTTCGCGTCGCGAGCTCCAGCGACGGGGAGCTTGACATAATGGTCCCGGTCAATGATACACCACATTACGCTTAACGAGAGCCGCACGGTCAAGTGGAGAATTAAACAAATAAAAGAGATGTTCGCTCCCAGGAATGTACGATGGAAATAAAAATAAATTCATTGCGTTATTCTATTCGAGTTGGGTTTGGTATATACTCACATTCCAGTGTTGGACCATGGGCACTCGAGACAGCGACATGACCCCGACTGGGTCGGTTACGGCGAATGAAGAATCGCCGGATATCCAACCTTCTTTGAAGGAAGCGAATGAGGGGGTTCCCGAGGCTACGGGAGTTCTCAATATGAGTGAGGAGGAGTGGATGAAGGATCCCCATAACCCGTGGAACTGGCCTGCAAGCAAGAAGGTCCTGCATATTTCCAGCCTTTCACTGGCGGCTCTTCTAGCGTAAGATTGCAATCATCAGAACGCCCTCCGGGTTCTATTGTCTTCTTTCCTGTTATGGTTTTGGCGAGTTCTAATCAGTATTTGGGTCCAGTTCCATATCGACGTCAATTAGCAGTCCAGCCCGCACACAACTCATGGAAGAGTTCAACGTCTCCAGCACGGTTGCCATCCTCCCTTTGACACTCTACGTCGTTGCCCTCGGGTTCGGCCCTGTTGTAGGCGGTCCTCTCTCCGAAACGTGGGGGAGGCATCCCGTCTATCTGGGTTCGGTGCCCCTGGGTGGTGTATTCGCCTTGGGTGCCGGCTTCACGAACAACTTCGGGGCACTGTGCTTCCTGCGCTTCATGTCTGGGTTCTGCTGGGCTCCTGTCTTGGCCACAGCTGCCGGGTCCCTGTCCGACATCTTCCCTCCACGAACTCGCGGCCCGGCCTCCGCTGTATTCATCCTGATGCCCTTCCTAGGACCTGGATTAGGGTACGAAAGAAGTGAACACTGACCTACTCCGTCGTTCTTTTGCTAATCATCCCGTTACTAGCCCAGTCATTGGTTCTTTCGCTGTGACAAGAAAGAGCTGGAGATGGACGCAATGGACACAGCTCTTCCTCGCCGTCCTCTGCATCGCCATCACACTGACCACCCAGGAGACATACCACCCAATCCTCAAACGGCGCCTGGCAAAGAAAAGGGGCGAGCCGGTCCCCAAATCCCCAGCCCTGGGTGACCGCCTCAAGATGTTCGTCCTCATCGCCCTCATCCGCCCCGTCCGTATGCTCCTCCTCGAGCCCATCGTCGGCTTCATCGCCCTCTACGTCTCCGCCGAGTTCGGCACCCTCTTCAGCTTCTTCGCCGCCGTCCCCTACACCTTCGGGCGCGTCTACCACTTCTCCCTCGAGCAGTCCGGCCTCGTGTTCCTCTCCATCGTCATCGGCTGCGTCCTCGGCCTCGTCACCGTCATCCTCTGCGACGCCCTCATCTACAGGAAGCAGTCCTCCAAGTACCCGCCGCACCAGGTGCCGCCGGAGCACCGCCTGTACCCGGCCATGATCGGCAGCGTCGGCCTGCCCCTCGGCCTGTTCTGGTTCGCCTGGACCGCCCGCGAGGGCGTATCGTGGGCCAGCCCGGCCGCGGCCATCATCCCCTTCGCGTGGGGGAACCTGTGCGTCTTCGTCAGCACCATCCAGTACACATCCGACACCTACCACGGGAGCGTCGTCGCCAGCGCCGCGAGCGCCAACACGCTGGCGAGGTATGGGTTCGCCGGGGTGTTCCCACTCTTCACGATCCAGAGTACGTTTTCCCGCTTGGCCTTTGTCACAAAGTCCCTGATTTCCGAAATATGTGAGACATGGCGTGCTAACCGAGGGTCTCCCTTTGACAGTGTACCAGCGACTCGGCATCAGCTGGGCGACAAGCCTGCTGGGTTTCATCGCCCTCGCCCTCCTCCCTGTGCCCTGGGTCCTCTTCAAGTTCGGGGCTCGGATCCGGGCCAAGAGCCAGTATGAGACAGTCAAGACTGGTTAAGGTCGAGTCTCACTCGATGCCGGAAGAGGCGCGGGTTTGAGGATTTCCATCAGTGAAATGGCATTCCTGGTGACATTCTAAAGGAAACAGATAATAGAGAATTTCATTTTTGGGGGACCAGTGCGGAGAGAGTGGCTTGGGGTAAGGCCATAATGGGCTTCGGGACTACGACCACAAGGAGTCGTGGTTGACAGACGAGACGGTAGACAGCGCTACATAGAATTTGATATTAGACGTACAACATGCAACACAAATCATGGAAATATCACACAAGAGTGCCTCGAGTACGGATTAGTGATCGCTCAATGTAATTTTTTTTCCTTTTTGAAAGGGCAGTAGAAACAAACCAAATATATCTAAGTGTGCTTGTACGATGGTCTATCCTCGTGTGAGGGTGTCACATCGACCTTTCTTCTTCACTCCTTTTTTTTACTGTCACTTCTGTTTGAGACTAAGATGTCTTAACAACATCCTCTATCTTCTTACCGGTAAGGCGCTCAAACACCTCCTGGTACTTGGCGCCAGTGGTCTCAGCAATATCGGCGGGCATGGCCACGCCCTCCTTGCCCTTGAGACCCTCCTTGGTCAGCCAGTTCCTCAGAAACTGCTTGTCGAAGCTGTCCTGGTCGCGCCCGGTCTGGTAGGCGTCGGCGGGCCAGAACCGAGACGAGTCCGGTGTCAGGATCTCGTCCACAAGCACGACCTCGTCCGTCTCCTCGTCCAACCCAAACTCGAACTTGGTGTCGGCGATGATGATGCCCCGCTCCAGCGCGTACTCGGCGCCAGCCTTGTACACGGTCAGGGCGAGCTCCTCTATGCGGCTCGCGTACTCGCCCAGCACGGCGGCGGCCTGCTCTGGCGAGATGTTCTCGTCGTGCTCGCCCTGCTCAGCCTTGGTGCTGGGTGTGTAGATGGGCCCGCCAGGGAAGGCAGAGCACTGTTCCAGGCCGGCGGGCTGGGGAATGCCGTGGACCGTGCCGGATTTCTGGTATTCCTTCCAAGCCGAGCCAGTAATGTAGCCACCTGGGACGATGAGTTAGCCGGCTTACATGCACAGTGGGCGAGGCTCGAAGTCAGCTTATTATCCCGACACGAAGCTTGGTGCGGTGGGTTGGCCAACGACATATGAGCTGCATATGCCGGTCCAAATGCCGAGTAAATAGAGGGGGAGCCAACGTACGGATGATGACCTCGATGGGGAAGATCTTGAGCTTGCGGACCTGCATGCTGCGGCCGCGTACCTTGTCGGCGTCGGCCGGGGTCAGGCCGCTGGGCGGCTCGAGGCTAAGCAGGTGCGTCTTGAGGGACGGCAGCTTATCGGTAAGCACGGAGATCCAATGGGCCGTGAGCTGGGTGAGGATGAAGCCCTTGTTGGGCACGCCGTTCTTGAGGATGACATCGTACGCCGAGATGCGGTCCGTGCTGGAGAAGAGCAGCGTTGACTCGTCGATCTTGTAGAGCTCCCGGACCTTGCCCACCGAGAGCAAGGGCAGGGAGGTGAGGCCGATTGAGGTGACCACTGTGCCAGGCATGGTTGTGCTAGAAGAAATCGACGAGATGTGGTTGAGAAGAGACTCTCAGTTTACGGTAGTCATTGGTGAGCTACATTTTTTGCGGGCGATTTCATTTTTTAGGTGCTCCATCTTTACATGCTTCGATACACTTTCGGGCAGGAACGTTGGAGACAGCAGAAAAAAAAACACAATTTTTCTCCAGCCCAAAGCACAATTACTGTAATACCTCCGGTATATCCCAGATGCATTGATCCATTAATTAATGACTTGCACTCTCACCAAGGCTGACCGTCGTGCGGTGCCGGCAGCAGCTACTAACCCTCAGGGATCTGTCTGAAAGGTGGGAAGTGACTGCACGACACAACCCCTTTCTGCGGGTAGTTAGTCAAAGGTATCACATATCACTCCAGATGGCCCTGTTTACCGCGTACTATCGCTGCGGCAAATTGATTCATCTCACCAAAGACTATATTTCCTCGACTATCGGCCAGCGGCAGAGCCACCTCCCAATCTGGGGAGCCCTGCCTCAGGAGACGACCGCCCCGATACCGATGCAAATACCGCTTGAGAAATATGCTTGTAAGCGGGCAGTGCGGAGCCCCGCCAGGCAGGTGACCTGGGTACCTTCGCGGGTGATGATAGCTCACACCACCACACCACACCTGTCCACAGTGCAATGCGATCACAGCCTACCTCGATGCAGGCCGGGCTTGCCTGGTGCCCCAGCGGACAGCCCTGAGCCCAATCATAGCAGATAGCCGCCCTCCTTCTCGCCCCAGCCCACTCACTGAGCCACTGGCGAGAGGCGGGCTAAAATTTACGCGCCTTGTTGGTGGCTCTCCCTTCTGCATGGGTGCCAGGGAACCACATAGTGCGTGGTGAACCACCCAATACCCTCCAGATTCGTCGAGTAGAGGGGGAGCGCTGCAGAACCCGCGGGCGCACAGGTACCTCCCCAAGTACCTGCTCCAAGTATTGGATTGCATGACCCAAGAGATTACCAAGGCCCAGGAGTCTACCACCTGAACGCCAGATGGGACAGTGTCTGTTTCTGTCTGCACGATGCTCCACAACAGGGGTCGTCCACAGTAAGAGTCAACAAAGTCAACAAATCAGACATGGGCAAATGTTTCGCGGTACCGGTGTGACTTATGGAATGTGAAGGCAGAGAGTGCAAGATTCCTGGGGCCAAAGCAAAGCCAGAGGTCGAGCAGCTTCACGGTTCAGCCCATGGACTATTTCCTACGCTACTGGCCATCGCGGAAGTCAAGGAACAACCGCCCTTGGCCAGATGCGAGTTCGTGCCTTTTGCAGAACATTGGAGAACAACGAGAGATCACCGCAGGGCAAGCGCCCGGACTCGCCTGGTGGCAGGAGTGGAATGTCAAACAATGGGTGCATGATCAACTACTTGCTGTGTACAGGTGGAGATGCGTTCGGGTCATGTGCGACAAGGAGATTGGCCGCACCATGGGGGGCGACCCCGTTCTTGGCCAAACATCGAGTCTCGTTTGTACACTTGTACTCCCCTGATCATACTCTGTGGGTAGCCAGGCGAGTGAGCTGGTGGGAGGGAGGGGGAGCGCTTCATTCCAACCACCACCTTATTGCCTGACCTGCTCGGATGGTTCCCCAAGGACGCTGCCCAACCACGACGCACGGAAGCGAACAGGTTCGATGCTACTATTTTGAACGACGACCTGCAGGCAAGTGAGGGGCCGGATGGGCAAGAGAAGCTTACTTCCATTGCCTTCGGAGACGGATCAATTTTTAGGAGGGGGTCTTCTAATTTGAGCACTGGTTCCGCGCTGGACGGAGGACCGACCAGAGGGCGCTGACAGGACGGTCTGCACCCATGGCGCTGTTTGTTGACTGTCTTGCCCTGTTTCCGTCTGTCTTGTCCCTCCTGGACGAAGCCAGCTGGTTCTGGCCCAGTTTGGCTTGGCCCCGGCCAGGGTAGCCTGTAGCGTGGGTGCGGCACTGTCCTTGCATGCGCTGCTTACACTGTGCGGCTGCCCATCAGGTACACACTACGTATGCGTAAACACACCCAAAAATTGCTCCGTGGCGCCTCTAGGACGTTCCTGGGGCCGAATGCAGTCTAGCGCTCAGCCAGTTAGACCAGTAACCCGGCGGTGGCGAAGGAAGTGGGCCCCCCGTTTGCGGCACCCCATTCGCCAGCGGTGTGCCCATCTCCCAGGGCCCCAACCAACAAAACCCGCTGCCTGTCATCCCCCGAATTCAAGTCCTCTCCCGCCCGTCCACATTAGACACCTCCCTCTTCCTTCCCAGCTCCTGCTTCTTTACATACGCCTCCTACTTACCTCTCTTGAACCCACCCACCCACGCACAACTCTCTCGTCTCGCACACATACAAACACCTCCCACCAACACCGCTCTTCCTTCTCGCATCAGCATCTTAAACGACCATTGCAACTCTTCCAGACCAACGAATCTCCTTTGGATCCTTCTTGCTCTCTCTCGCCTTCGCTTCGCTTCCTAGACCGGCTTCTTTTGTTTTTGTTTGTTTGCTGTAATATCCCGCACAGCAACAACGGCGCAGACCAACGGCGATCTCAACACAAAGCAACTACTCCAACACCAGCCAAAGCACTCCCGTGTTTTGGTTTAATTGCGCATACACATCACACAATTAGACCATGTCGTACTATAGCATGCACAATGCGCACTCTGCGCACCCCGGAGCTCCCACTCACAACCACGGCCGCAATCGTCGAGCTCCTCGTCTGTCCATGTCGCAGAACACCCAAAGGCAATTCCGAGGTGTGCGCAGCATGAAGGAGCTCAACGACTCCGCCGCTCTCTCAGCCTTCCGCATGAAGTTCGAGACCAGCCGCTCGTTCGATCTCGAGGACGATATGGAGTTCTGCCCTGGTCTCCTGACCGAGGTTGACGTGAGTAGTCCCTTCGGTTCGCCCTGCAGCTCTAGATCGGCGTCTAACAGGTCATCGCCTCAGTTGGTCTCCATCTCGAGTTCTTCTGAGCGATCTTCGCTGGCGAGCAACTCTCCTCAATCCTCTCCCACGCAACAACCCCAGAGCGTTGCTCCCGGCTTCTTGCTGAACTCGGCCTCTCCTCCCTTTGTTCCTCCCCCCACCTACGGCCAGCCCAGCCTGAAGCTCCACCAGCCTGCAGCCACCCGCGGCCGCAATGCCATTCCCATCATCAACCCGGCCACTGGCATCACCATGTCAAGCCCTCCTTCATCGGTGTCTCCCGCCAAGATGCAGCAGTCCATGGGCCGTCGATGGTAAATCTGTCGTGTGCTCTCCGAATCTTCCACGGTCATTGATGCAATCTCCGCATCCATGACCCTGTAAGATGACCCGTCTGCAGCTGTCGTCTTGGCGGTCACCAACCCCTAAAGGTTGAACTTGGCATTCTGGCAACGATCTTCTCGGCGGGCTGGTACTCCTCATCATGAAATTTTTTTAAATTTTAATCTTCTTCGATCCATCTGCTTGAAGCGGGTGGATCTTCTGTTGGCTCATTGCACAATTTTTATGAAAACACCCTATCTGTACAACAACTAATTCGACAATACCCCTGTTTACCGACAAAGGATTTTTATACGAGGATACAACTGGCGCGTCACAAGACAGATCGATACCATTTTCGTTCTCGTTTTACAAAAACATATTCTTTTGGGAATTGGTGTCCGCTCTTCAAGACGAAGCTGGACGACCACCTTCGGCGTTTTAATTACGGTTCTTGCACTTTTTTATAAAGTTATTGATGCTTTTTTGCGTCGGTGTCACCTGGGCGGTCTGGGGATATTCGGAATACCAGCCATGACTTATTATTATCACGGAAATGAGTGGCGACGTTTGCTTACCGGGAAAAAAAACTACCAAAATATCTTCTCTTTATTTTGCATCATGGCTTCATGAAATCATCAAAGAGAGAAAAAGAACACAACATAGAAGGAGTGCTTTTTTTATTGGGTTGGTCAATGGATAACCTGTTGTGTCATTTCTGGGAAACAGCTTGGGGCAGTGGTGAGCGTTGTCTTGATTGCGCATACTTGGGAGCTGGAGCCTGGTTTATTTGGGATCATCTGGAGTTGGTCGAATTTTGAGAGGTTTTGCGCCCTTCCCCTTGGCAAAATGAGGCGAGCGGCTGGTGGAAGCCAGTCTTTCGCCTCACTTTGTATTATCTTCCAGGGGAGATTGGCCACCACCAGCACATATTTGTCCTCCGTTTATTATTCTCTTTGCGTATTATTTTTTTACTTTTTTCATTTTTCAGGATTCCCCTCTGGCAGTTATCAGAGGGATTGGTTTTGTCTCGTCTGGGGAAGATATTCTCTGCTACAAGCATACGGAGTGGGCGGTTTTTGGGAAATGACACATGATCTTGGGAGACGTGGGACGGTTGCATTGGGAAATATCGCGGGCCTTTGGTTGCCCTGGTGTTTTTGCACATTGTTGCAGGAAGCGGAATTACAGGTCATGTATGATGTTTTTTAGGCGCTTGTATTTGGCCTCTGGAAATACCCAGGGTTGCCAGACGAGAATAACACGATTTGTTCAAGCATATTTTGGTTCCATTGAATGAGTTCTTTTGCATTGCATGTCTCTCAATAGTTTGCCATGCACAGGTGATAAGGTGTGATGGCCAGTAGTGCTCTGTGATGAGACCTCACTAGGGAAACCTTCATTGTGCGGGATCTCGATTGAATTATGCTAACTTTCCAGGTGCTCTTAGGGTAGTCAACGTGCTTAGCAATGCTTTTGCAAATGGGTCTCTTATAAATGGATCTCGCCGAGGTTAAACTGGGTATTGTCCTTAACGTATGTGGAAGCCATCGCCATCGCCATCCCTCCTGGGGCGATGACCAGTGGTGACGTCAAGAAGACATGGCCCGATATATGGCTCTTCAGCAGCAACCCGCCTCTTATTTCATGGAGCACCGTTCCCCTCTTCACTCTTTGAACCGATTATATCCTCCAATATATACCGATTAATTGAATTGACCCCTGGCCAATTGTCGTCAACATCAACCGCCCGTACCTAAGAATACGACAAACTCACTCAATTCACCATGTCAGCCCGAGCAATCATCACCAGCCAATCCCTCCGCAGCGCGGTAATGGGACCTGTCGCCGTGGGCCGAAACTTTTCGTTCACGACGTGCAGCAGACTCGGTCTAAAGGAGTCAGCCAACGGTAGGTCCAATTCAATCCGCGACACCCTCCGCCATCAATTGGAGGCGGCCGTACAAGAATAAGCCAATAATGCTAACCTCTGCTTAATTTCACAGGCGCCGACTACGACAAGCACAAGGCCGACTCGCTCGCCAAGCAGAAGCAGGGCAAGGGCCACTGGAAGCCGGAGCTAGCGTCGGACAGCGAGGAGGCCATCCGCGCGGATCGCGACCACACGCCGTCCAGCCCCGGCGAGACTGCGAAGCTGCAGGAACAGACGAAGCGGGCTGCAGAAGAGACGGCCAAGGCGGGGACGAGCACGCGGGATAGCATGTGAGGCAGGCCCCCGTGGGAATGGGGCGTGCTGACCCCTGCTGCGTTGTACATCTTATTTTACGTACCTAGTAATTTTCTATAATTGTTCGTTATCAATTGGGCTGTAGTTATGCTATGTTGAGTGTGGTGATGTTTGCCTTCCAATTGAGTTGAAATGTATCAAACAGCTCATATCCCCACAACAGCAATTAATCGTATTAATTTCATACCAACAAACAATAGGAGCTATATGGACTCGGTAAATACACATTGAAACCACCAAACACATGTAAATATCGTCGGATGAACAAGTTTGTGTGTCAACGCGGCGACATATAGGGTAGGACATAGCACAGAGCTCCGAGAGAGCTCGGGGTCCGACCTTCGGAGACCACCCGCTTATCGATAACCCATAACCACAGCTCGGCCCCAAAATTTCATTATACCCTCACGCGACCTGTGCAACTAGAGCTCCCAGCTATCGCGGCCTCTGGCCCAACCCCTCCCACTCGCAACCGCTCGATCGACCTCTCCTCCGTGCCAAAACTCCGAAGAAAAACCCAATCGCAATCTCCATGCCCAATTGACACGCCAATCCCGATAACCCCCCCTCAACCGAAAGCGAAGTCCCGCCCCCACCCGCCTCCCCGCGCAGCCATGCCCTCCGCAGAACCCTCCTTCCAAACCGCCCTCCTCGCGGGCGGCCTCGCCGGCACGACAGTCGACCTCTCCCTCTTCCCCCTCGACACCTTAAAGACCCGCCTCCAGTCCTCGGCCGGCTTCTTCCCCTCCGGCGGCTTCTCGGGCATCTACCGCGGCATCGGCTCCGCCGTCGTGGGCTCCGCGCCGGGCGCAGCCTTCTTCTTCTGCACCTACGAGTCCGTCAAGTCCGTCCTCGCCCGCCGCACAAGCCTAAGCGGGGACAGCCCCCTCGTGCACATGCTCGCGGGATCCGCGGGGGAGGTTGCAGCTTGCGCCGTCCGCGTGCCTACAGAGGTGGTCAAGCAGCGCGCGCAGGCGGGGTTGCACGGCGGTTCGAGCCGGGCGGCCCTCGCTGCCATCCTGGGGCGGTATCACTCTAGCGGGGGTTTGGTCGCCGTCTGGCGAGAGATGTACCGAGGGTGGGGGATCACCGTCTTCCGCGAGGTGCCCTTCACCATGATCCAGTTCCCGCTGTGGGAGGCCATGAAGGCGTGGGGGAGGAGGCGGCGGCAGCACGGCGGCACAGGTGAGGGTAGGGGTGGTGGGCTCACAGACGTCCCGGCCCTGGAGAGCGCGCTGTACGGGAGCATCGCGGGGGGTATATCGGCGGCCCTGACGACGCCGCTGGACGTTCTCAAGACGCGGGTCATGCTCTCCGAGCAGCGTGTGTCGGTCTCCCAGGTCTTCTCGCAGATTGCGCGGAATGAGGGCGTGCGGCCGTTCTTCGCCGGCGTGGTGCCCCGAGTAACCTGGATCTCGATCGGTGGCGCCATCTTCCTGGGAAGTTATCAATGGGTAATAAATACCATGACGACTGTGTTATGAGAGCACCGTTTGCGTGAAGGCGCAGACTCCCAGCAAGGATACGACATGCTTCGCCAAAGCAGTTGAGGAACGACCCGTTATGGCTTTACGGTCCCCTGTACTAATCGCGCCTTTTATTCCTTCCGCTCATTGCTACTACTATTTATCAGGTGTAATATATAAACTTAGACAGACAACCACGCTATATACAGCCAGCTAGAAAGAGGCTGCTACGGTTCATATGTACATTATTGACAAGAAACGCCACGAAAGGGGAAGGCGGGCTATCCCCATCTCATAAAATAGATACCAACGACCGGTAATCAGCCTCAGGCTGCCGGTTGGTTGGGGGTTGCATCATCGCTCTCGGTACCTGTTGGTGCATCATGTGCCGCTGCTTCAGTTCCCTCAGCTGGCTCTTCCGGTTGTGGAGGCGCAATTTGAATCTCCTTGCGGCCGTTTGATTTATAGTGCAACACAATGTCATTGCCGCCTTTCCATACGTGTGTTCGCAAAGTAGCCAGGCTCATCAACGGGTCAAGCACCTATAGTTTGAAGGGTTAGCGACACGCGACTATCTCATTCGCACCTCGGAGGGGGAGATCTTACCTGGTCATTGCAGTACAGTTCCAAATATTCCTCAGGCTTGAGGGCATCCGGCTCCGGCTCCTCTGGAAGTTTCTCAATTCGCTCAGCCACATATGCCAGAATCTTCTTGACTCTCAGCATCCTGTTTGCATTTAGTCTATTGTTGCCATCCGCAGTTGCAATTGCAGGCAGGTCTCCCAGAGGATGTAGCACAAATGAGACTTTCACAGGATCCTTGTATGGAACCTGGTTTTGCAGAAGTAAATGCCCAAGCCACATGGGAGCTTTCTGCTCAATAGTTTCCGCATCATTCCCAACAGTTTCGACTGTGCCTTGATAAATATTGGCACTTCCGCCAGAAGTTTCCTCCTGGATGATGACCTTGGTGTTGGGAGGCAGCTTGAGTACAGGAGTATCGCCTGGCAGGCTGGGGGTTACGCCTGTTTCGACTGGCTTGTCTGGTTGCTCGGTCGCTTGTCTGTCGTAGTCATTCCGTATCTTCTGGATGACGCCGTAGAAGCTGTCGTCTACTTCCTTTTCGTGATTTGATGAAGACTCTGACTCTTCGGCTTTCTCATCCACGATTGCAGGTTTCTCCGGCGCCGTTTGCGAGGCTGATCTGTTGAGCTTCTTCGACCCAAACATCCGAAACTTACCAAATGGAGTGCTTTTGCCGTTCTCCACTGCTTTATCCTTCCCTTTCGGACCTTCTGCAGGAGTCTTAGGATCGGGTGTCTCCGCGGCCGGCGTGGCAGCTGGTGTAGTAACAGCGGGCTTTGCTCCTCCATCCGCAGGCCCAATCGTGCTTGTGAAATAGTCATTGTCCGTCGACTGGCGGCTTGCGTGGGATTGGCGCTTTTCCAATGGGCTCAAGGGAGTTGAGACTACACCCTCTGGAACGTTTGGAAGGCCTGTGAGCGGAGCAGGGGTAGCAAGACCTATTGCAAGCCCTGGAGTCGTCGGTACAAGGTGCGCTCCCGTGGCTCGAGGAGTCGATACTTTGTCAGATGTATCGAGTTGTAGGTTGGGCCGGGGTATTTCAATCGAGGTTGGTGCGTTTGCTCGGGCAGCCACGCGTTTCGTCTCATTACCCTCATCCAGTACCCGCCTATACTCTTCGTCTTGTTTGATTTCTGCATCAATAAGATTGGCGAATAGGTAGCGAAGAATCCACTTCCCGAGACTGACTGCAAGGATGGTTAGTATGCTTCAGCGTCGGAAAAGAGGCGGCAGTGGTACGGATCCTACTTCTCTGGTCCTCTCTGAACTCGACGGGCTCCTCGAGCTCTAGCTCATCGGCATATACCTCGGCGTCAAAGCAATTGTATGGCTCCAGGACTACTGAAAGATTTCCGGAACTTGAATCGACGGAGCACCAGGGCGCTACAGCCTCACGAGTATTGACAACTCTTTCCACATCTTCGAGAGGCTGCTTCCCGAAGCTCTGGATCGGTACACACTGCAAAACATTGTCAACAAACCTTCTGCCGCCTGTATACAACACCAACTCACTTTTATTAGATCCCACATCATGACTTCGCCTGCGGTATCTAGAGTAAGGACTCTCCTTCTGTCGTTCAGTAGCTTGTGCTTAAGCAGGCCAAATTGACCTTCAATTGTTTCGGTGGGCACAGAATGAATCGGCTTCGGCTCAAAGTCTGGCTGTTCAATGACGATCTCGGACATTTTCCTTGTAATATTCTCCCCATTGGCATTTGAATCAACGCCAACTGCTGGCCGCATGGGAAACGAGGCTGTGTTTGAAATCCTGAGAATGGACTGAGACGGTGCTGTCTCCGTTTTGGGGCTTGGTTCAGCGGCAGAGGATATAGAGGACTCTCGTGGTCTCTTGGACGCAGCTGAGGTAGCGCGATCACGTTTGAATGCATCTGAGAACTGTGTCTTGTCGCTTGTATCAACATCAGCCCATCGGTGGATAGATGAGTGTTCGGTGCCTGTCCAAATGTGTCCACCAGCGGCCACAACCTTGAAAACCGATGAATGCTCCTGAATAACCGCAAGACTCAGCCCATCATCCATGTCGTCCCAGCTACCTCGTACATCGGTCTTGGCTACAAGACCTGAGCGATCGGCGCTGTAGAAAACACCAAGGCGCGGATCGTCAGAATACAAAGACCAAACGCTATCCTCATGCATTGTGTATGTGTAAATGCAACGGCCATTCTTCACACTCCACAGCTTGATCGTCTTGTCAGAACTGGCACTCAGAATGGTGTCACCGGCGTCGTCAATCAGAATGGCACGGATATTGTCAAGGTGGCCGACGAGCTTGGAGACCTTCTCACCCGATCTTGGGTCATATAAGCGCACGGTTTTCTCGGGGCCACCGCACGCAATGATGTTACGGCCGACACTCAAAGAGTATACGGAACCCTTGGCCGGAATCTCCTCTCCCTGTACATCAATCTCGAGCGTTTGACCCTTGCCGTTCAAGTCCCAGAGACATATTTTGCGATCAAGGCCGCCGGATGCTACCCAATTGGCATTCATGTCGGCTGGAGGGGTAGCAAGGCGCATGACATAGTCGGCATGCGCGCCTATGGGTTGCGCTTCGGTAGTCTCAGCCGAATGTGGTCTCCAAACTTTGACAGTAAGATCAGACGACGCCGTTACCAAGGCCGAGCCGTTCTGGGCCCAGGCAATGTCGTTGATCCAGCCCATGTGCGCCTGGGTTTGCGCTCGGAGCTTGGAGGAGGTCTTTTCCTTGTTCGCATCGGCATCGTCGGTCGATTTAGTCGGGGGATTGTTGAGATCGAGGTTGAGGTCCCAAGCGCACACTATGCCGTCTCGACCACCAGAGAAGCTGCACAGTTAAAGCGATCGGTTAGCGTGTATCGGGTATGGCTCGAGCTGCGTGTGGTGCCGAGGGCTCACAGGATGTTGTTGTCGCGATCGACCGCGAGGCCATTGACACCCAGACGGTGGCCGCCCGCCGAGCTCTTGGCGCTCTCGAGAACTTCCCACGCATGTTAGTAAACAGACTGCTGGTGTTACAATATGCACGAGGCCCCCTCCTGGGCATGTTGAATGCTTGCATGTAGCGAGGGAAAGCCGGAGCTCGTGTCCCATGCGGGGCATGCTCTGGGCCACGCGAGATACTACATCAGCGGGATAATCGCCAGGCAGTAGGCAGGCAGGCAATTGGCGTGTAGGAGTCTGTCTCACCATAGCTAATTCGTTGACGAGCTTTCTTCGCCATGGCGGACCTGGCGCCTGTGATATCCCACAACGGGTGAGTGTACGCGGGGAAAGAGTTGGCGCAGGACGATCAGGAAGCTAGAAAGCAGGTATGGACGTCTGCAATTGATGTATGTGCGCCGTATGTACGATGGGCTGTTGGTGGATGGGTGGGAAAGTGGAGAGAGATTGCACTGGCTGGTGGAAAAGGATGGAGGTAACGTTGGGATCCATCCATCGTCATCCTTGGCCTGAACCGCCAATAGATGCCCTCTGACCCCAGTAACTTGCAGGCACCTGCATCCCTGTAGGACCGCTGGTGGTTCGGTAGCTCTGCCTGCGCAGGTACTATTTGGCGGGGAAGGCGCGCTAAGTCAATGGGGGACGTCTGGAACATGGAAGGTCCATTGGCTCGGGGCGGTCAATCAGTGCTGGGAGCCACACACATCTATTCTCCCAGCCCCATGCCACTTTGCTTACATTTCGGATAATGGTAGAAATATATCCATAGAGGCATTCTTTCATGCGGAGAAGAGAAGTCGCCAGGCCGGTGTTGTTGTTAAGCAGAAAGGGCAGCCAAATAATCTGGTGGAGAGAATCAAGGCAAATGAGTTCTTCAAGCCAATCTGGGACGAATTGGCTATATATGGGCGCAGCAGTGAGATTGTGGAGAGATACTGCGGGCTTGGAGGAACTGTTGGCATGAAAGGCTCTTGCGCCATATGATCTATCAAAGTCTACAGCTCAACTCGCGGTCCAAGAACCTAGACAAAGCTCCCACGACTAATGTTCATAAGATGATGTGCACACTGCGCTCTCTTTTGCAAGGCTTGAATATCTAGCCATGCCTCTAGAGGGCGAAGCGAATTTGCGCAATTCTGAATGGACGCTTTGGAACTTGTTTCTCTCTTCAGTGGCCGTAGATTCTACCATCATGGGAAGGATTTGGGATTCAATTTTAAGCGCGCAAAGGCCCTTAAGTAGACCTCAGGTAGTCGAGAACATGGACACAGCGTCGTATCTAAGTCTGATTCCGCAAAGATGTGAATGCTGCGGTGTATTAATAGCATTAGTCTCGGAATACATCAATGCAAGTGTTGTCGAGGAAAGTACATGCGGTGTATGGGGATTTGCCAAGCGTATAGTTCATGCTCTGTTCTGTGGCAACATGCAGGGCTTGATACGATGCTGACTTGCTTGGCCCTGTCACTGCATACCTGTGCAGACAAGTGGGATAATGAGCCTTTAGCTCAGGTAGATTGAATGGCATTGGGGCATTGGAATGGGTAGTTGTGAGGAGACAGGCCTGTCAATATAACATCACGAACAGATGAGATATGACCTTGGATTTGCATACACACTCTCCTGTAGTTGACAAGACTTTTTTTTGACTGATGACTCCGTTTTTTAGGCCTGGTATCCGTTGAAAGCGTTCTGGACATACATGCTCTCGTCCGTACAAGTTCGCTCAGCAGGTAGCTTAGGAGGATGTGGCACAAGAAGTGAAAATAATAACAAAATCAAAGAATTCCCATTTGCTGTTCCCTCTAAAATCAAAGGCCGCCCAACCATATTCGCCTACCCAAAAACCCAAGATTGCTGCAGTTTCACTTTCATTTTTTCTTTCTTTCTTTCTTGACATCATTTGGCCCCATTGGCGTACAAAGACCGCTGTCCATGGATAAAATCGTCGCACGTGGATCGCTTCAAGGATAGGGATAGGTGGGTTATAGTCGCGGTTTGGGAGATAAACGGGTAGGCAGGGCAGGTAGTTCGTCGTTTGGCCTCGTTCCCGCTGCCAAACAGACTCCCAAGCCTCGCAATTGACATTCCTCCACCCAAACTGAGCCGATGCTCACTGCCCACGACTGGGGATCAGGTCGACACCCTTAAGCGCGATGCGACCCTCGTATGTTACCCCGGAGTGATCCCAGCTAGGCCTTGTTGGGTCAAAGCTTTGGCCAGCCCCTGCCTCTCGCCTTTCGTGACAGAACCAGCCCACCAGGGTCTGATCGTTTTACATGACTGTGCAGCGTCCGCGGCAGCAGTTGCAGCAGCCCATGGGACACCTAGTCAATCGACCGACGTTAGCTACTCGCCTTTGCGTGGTGGCCAGAAGGCAAATCCATCTGTCAATCCAATTCGAACCTACCATCTTGCAGAGCGCACCGCGACGTGGAGCTCGCATTGGGGGCAATCGTCGACGCGCGTGATCACCTCCTCCCTCTTACCAGGGCAATCGTCGCGATAGCATCTTGTGCTGCCCCTAGGGACGCGGTGCTTGCATTTGTATTCGAGGACCGTGTGAGTGCACATTGAGGCTCGATTGAACGGGACGGCGCAGGTTGAGTAGTTGGGGGGTTGGTGTGTATTGTGTATCGGGGTTCGAAACGATTGTCGCAACCAACAAGCGAAGGAGTGGCTGAGTGTCTGTGTACGTATGAATGCTGGTTGGTAGGTAGGTACGAGTTGGACGGAAGAGATGGTCTTGAAGTCTAGCGAGTGCGCTTATACGAGAAGCATGAGGTTGTGAATCATGGCATAGGGTGCAAGTCCCGCGAGGCGGCGAGGGCAAACAAAGGCGATGGCTAAGGAAAAAAGTCAAGGGCGAAAGCAAGACGTTCTAGCCGTACGATTATTGTCAGTCCGTCGGGATCGGAGGTTACGGATCAATGATGGCAGTGCAGGTCTACTCCAGTTAGGAAGGGATTGATTGGGCAGGTGGCCGCGTAATATTTAATAGTCCAATAAATCCTATCCCGCAGCTCAACTCGGGCTAGACGAGCGATCCGACCAACCCGTTCGTGTCAGTCTGTCTGCCAAAATATGTACTGAGGCAAAGGGCTGCAGGTGGTCGCTGGGCATTGTAAATACGAACACGCGCGTCGTGGCAGGCATGTGTATGGCGTTAAGTACCTACCTCCACTGGCTCTGGCATGCCCACCACTGGACTTGCCTCCTGTTCAATGTTTGTGGAAGCAGTGTGCAGGAGGGTATTGGATCTGGCGACAATATTACCTGCTCTCATTATAGATTATAGTCTAGATTAATGTTCCTCTCAACACTCCATGCCAGCGAAGACATGCAGGCACTGTCCAACCTTCTCGCTGTCATGCCATGCGATGCCCACCTGACATCAGCAGCGGCGCAGGTACCCTTCTCCAGGGCTCCAGAGCCAGGGCTCCTCGTATTATAGGGCAGCATGTGCTCTGCCACCCCACCTTCCGGTGCGCAACCGTGCCGCCTGCGCGAGCTAAATCCCCTGACGGCGGCTTCCTCCAAGGGCCCGAGGTAGTGCTGCAGGGCCCACCAGCTACATCGCCGCGTGTCTCAGGTGCTTGCCGTCCACATATCCTCTCGCCGTGTCAACAAAGAGCTTCCTCCCCTTGGCTAGACTCACCATCCATCCGAACAGTCTCCACCCTCCAATCTGTCCGCTTGCGAATCGCCGTCCCAATGAGACGAAGATCATTGTCTTCTCCATCTTTCTGTACTCAGCCACCTTGCCTGATCCCGTCAGCGCGGCATCCAGCGCCCCAGCGAGATACACGATCTGGTTGTCCGTTACCGTGAGCTGCTTCGGTTCCAGATCGCCAACGTCGCCGATTCCCCACACGTTTTTGGCTCCCGAGGCGCGCATGTATGAATCGAGTTTCAGATTGCCGGATTCATCGAGAAGGGAGTGTGGCAGGAACGATGTGTTGGGGACAGAACCATGCAGAGGTAGGTAAAGATCGACCGAACTCGTCTGGTTATTGGAGAGCGACACCTCTGTCTGCTTTCCATCGCTCGAGGTCCTTGTGTTGGCGACACGGGCATTTCGGATGAGCTTCAACCCCAGCTTTTGTAAGTCCTTGTCCACAATGTCCTGGACCGATGTGATTGCGCTTGCCACTGGTTTGCTGCCGCTCAATACTAGAGTGATGTCTTTATCCTTGCCGTAACGAGCTGCAAGCTCACCAGCAACCTCTACACCAGTTGGGCCACCTCCCGAGATGAGAATGGATTTTGCGTTGGCAACTTTCTCCTGGAGGCCCTTCCAGCTGGCGGCCATCTCGTCTTGTGCCCCCACGTGTTTAAGTGGCATTCCACCTCGCATGCTGGATCCGGAGGCGACAACTACTTCGTCGTAGGCAATATCTCTATGGCTGCCATCTTCAGTCATACAAACAGCCACTTTGCTGCCTTCAATATCAAGCCCCTCCGCTTTACCAAGCACTAGCTCGAAGTTTTCCGGACTATAGCTCGCGAAAGCAGGCGCAATAGGAAGAAAAAGCTCCTCATTAGAAATTTCCCCAGGGATCATTCCTCTCGTAGCGGCGACATTCCAGAAGAAATGAGAATTTGGCGTGACAAGGATGACTTTCAACTGAGACAGCTTGGGAACGGTGTACTTGAGAAGTTTGTGGGCGAGCGGAAGACCGGCCCAACCGGCCCCTAAGATGACGACTGTTTTAGACATTGAGATCGGTTTTGAATGAGATAGACGTTATAATTTCTATTGTTCGATGATCCAGGTTTTGTGGCACGCCATGGTGGTGAGGAATGCCATTTAAATAGGTTTGGAGGTCGGGATCGGTCGTTTCGGCCATGATGTTCGCTCTCAATGGCCTTGGATGTAAAGCCAGTGAAGACGGGAGGATTTCCTGGTATTAATCCATCGAACGAATGGTGCTCTTCGGCCGAACTTATATCAACGTAGCTAATTCAAAGTTGTGAAGCTCAAAACTATGCAGCCCGGCCATCACGCCCGGACGTCCCACTATCTTCCGAAAGGGGTAGTAAGGGCGACGTCCGAGACCGAACCTCCAACTGCCGAGTCCAGAGTCCAGGCTCACGAGAGCAGAAAGCGAGGTCCGAAGTGACGTCCATCGATGGAAATTACTAAATCCTTTCACGGCCCAGTATCGCATCCAATCCCTCCATCTGAGAGATAAAGCGCAGCAAAGAAGCACGGCATATCGCCAATCTCGGCCCTGGACTGATCCCGGATCACCTGGCCGCCCCTCACACGATGGAGTCCGAGGGTCCAGAGGGCCTCCTGGCCCGAGACGCCGCTGGTCTCCGTATCTGGTCCTGCGTGACGTGCCGCAGGCGCAAAGTCCGCTGCGACCGCGTTGACCCAACTTGCAAGAACTGTATGCGGAACGGGATTGAGTGCCATTACCCAGTCACCGGCCGGCTCCCCCGGCGCAGACCCGCCAAGGACGACAGCGGCAACCGCGCCCAGAGGCAGGATGAGCTGATAAGCAGGCTGAGGCGGCTGGAGGCCGTCGTGACCGAGATGTCTGCCCAGGTCGAGGAGGGAGCCAGGGAGCAGGGGCTCGGGGAAAACTTTTCTTTCCAAGTGACGCCTAGGTCGAGCTCCGCGTCAGCAACAGCCTCTACGCCGCCGTCGACT
Source organism: Clonostachys byssicola (assembly GCA_902006505.2). Lineage (NCBI taxonomy): Eukaryota > Fungi > Ascomycota > Sordariomycetes > Hypocreales > Bionectriaceae > Clonostachys > Clonostachys byssicola. The sequence goes on from CABFNO020001317.1 coordinate 626,490, forward strand.
GGTGAGGCCTGGCCGGCTCCGGTGGACGGCCTCCAGGCTATCCCGGAGGATGACCTGGGCGAGGATTTCGGACGACTGGTTGTCGCCAAGGACGGAGCGCTTCACATCGGCCGTCGTTTTTGGACAGTCTTTTGCGACGAAGTTGACAACATCTTTCGTGCTGTTGAGGATGTCGAGGAGGGCGCTGATGAAGCGGGAGCTTTGTACGGAGGCACAGGAAGTCGAACTTCTTCTAGTCCGCAGACATCGTTGGGATTCGCCTCTACATCCTCACCTGCGGACGACGTCTATCCATCAACCTCTCAGATGCCACTCATATGGGACACTTATATCCGCAAGGTGGACCCGTTTACAAAAATACTTCATCTCCCAGATGTCAATACGATATTCCAGTCTCTCCAACGCAGACCGGTGAATACGCTCAGCTTGGCGAATCAGGCACTGGTTGCTGCCATCTCGTTCGGGGCCATGGCGTCGATGGACTCTGACCAGGTGGAAGCCCACTTTGGCCGTCCGAAATCCGAGATGGTCCATGAGTTCAAAAAGACCGCCGAGCAAGCTCTCATGCGTGCAAACTACATGATGACCAAGGACATCACTGTACTTAGGGCACTTGTACTTTACGTGGCCATCCTCCCGCACATTGGCTGTGCTGAGCTGGCCTGGCCAATTACCGGGCTTGTCCTCCGGCTCGCGATATCAATGAAGCTCCACAAGGACGGGTCGCACGACGAGAAGATGTCGTTGTTCGAGGCCGAGATGCGCCGTAGACTGTGGTGGCACATCTGCTTCACCGACTCTTGCTCGCGGGACCCGGACATCCCTCCTGATCTGTTCGTCACGGAGGCCCTGTTCGACACGAAGATGCCTCTACCGATAGACAGCACCGATCTGGTTCTGATGGATGCGCCGACGCAGCCTGTGGAATTCAAATCAGGGGAGGTGACCTTGTGCCTGATTCGATGCGAGATCTGGCGTGCGATGCGCAAGCTCGAACCTGCGCCGGACAAGCCGCTTCAACTACGTCTCGATATCATTAATACCTTTCGCACTAGGATCGAAACACAGTATCTTCAGAAATTAAGGCCTGATGTTCCATTTGATACTTATATCCGGACGCTGGTCACACTGGTGTTTTCCAAGATCGAGGTCGTCATCTTACTTGAGGGTCTTCGAGACCGAAGACTGGCCGGAGAGAAGGCCGGAACAGTCTCGGACATCATTCTCCAGAGCCAGATCTTTGCGGCATCGCTCAGCGTGGTCGAAGCAGTACTGACACTCAAAACGGGGAGGGACTACGAGGACTGGAGGTGGCATGTTCACGGCCACGTCCCCTGGCACACGATGGGCATCATCCTCCGTCATCTGTACCGCCAGCCGTGGGGGCCGGTGCCCGAGAGGGCCTGGATCGCCACCAAAGCCGTGTTCGACATACTGCCCAAAGAGGCGGCCGCGGACCCTCTGTGGAAGCCCCTGAATGACTTGATCACCAAGACTGCCCTCTACCGCCAGCAGTGCTCCTCGAGCATCTCGCGCTGCGGTGCCGAGGAGGCGTCGTTGTATGACCCCACGACGTCCAAGATACTCCAGGAGGTGGCGGTTCAGCATCAGTGGGAGGCCCCCGTGCAGCTCCACCACCAGGCCATGAATGACTTCACGGCCGACTCTGCTCAGTCGGCTGGCGAGATGATGGTCGATCCTGCTATTCTGGACAGCGAGGGCTGGCAGTCCTGGGCTGGGATGATTGGCGTCGGATCGATATTTTGAACTGTGCATGTCTTGAGACACTTGTATTATTATTAACGAAAGGGGGGGACTTGCCCCCTGTTGTATGAATCTTTGTTGTATGAATCTTGAATAATGAAAATATACTTTATACCCCTATATTTAGTCTCGGCTTGGTTCCAACGAGAAACATATCAGGACACATCAAGCTGTGATATTTTTGTCCCAAGCGACTGACATAAAACATGGCACACCCAGAACTTCCGGTATTGAATTTCAACACAGAATCAACACAATAGCAAAATAATTAATCAGTAATCAATACAATATCAAGCTAAATACTATGAATAATAATTACTCATTTTCTTATCATATTATTGATTAAGAATGAGTTCCCTGACTTAAGTGAAAAGACCTTTGGTGTGCTATGATTTATGTCACTGGCTTGACTCCTAGCATCTTGAGGGAAGCTTGGCAGGGCACGTGGGATTCAGAGCGGGCGAACCGCGCTTCTTGCGAGAGAAACCTATTGGCATTTCTGCATCCTAGTTTTGATTTCTCTTACTTAATGACCCGAGGTGCCCAGTCAGTCAGCCGACAGCGGAAGGCTCAGAATGTCACGCAGACCCTCCTCTATGCCCTCCTCAGCTGTAGGGGCAAGGCAGCCTTGCTTGGTACATTATCAGATCCAATATCAAGGGACGTGGGTCTGGCAGGACCGGGTTCTGGAAGCTAAAGAAGCCGGGCGAGTCGAGGAGCGTGCCCGGGGCCAACGAACCGGCATGGGTACGTGTACATATATAGTCGACACTACGGGCTTTCATGCACTTGCAGGTGGTATTGCATGATGGGGAAACGGGAGATTGGCAGATTTGCTTCCACCGGATGCCTTGGTGGTTAACCGACCGGTATTATAAAGTTCAGCCTTTGACGGACGTACGCGAGCCGAGGAGCTGTCACAGAAGGTTTGTGAGCTTGTGGTATGTTGTTAGTATAGAGACAGTGCATATACTGTTAGTAGGGAGGTAGGAGTAAACATATTGGCTTTCTCTGTATCCATATATATGAACCTTATTCTGTTGGATTGGATAACATGCCACGTCCTCGAGGGGGTTAGGTAGCAAGTTCACAGATGTGACAGACACGTTGTGGTAGACACGGCCAAGGGGGGCCGGGAGAGAGACGGGCATAAGGGACATGTGCAAGCAATACTCGCGCCATCGTGTCAGCGGATGGCCTTGTCTTCATGATGCCTTCGGGCGAGGTTCCGAAACTCAGGGTCTCTTTCGCAATTGCGCAGGGACCCGGTAGTTGGTTTCTATGACTGATGGAAACTGCCATACTAGGGTGAATAGTGGCATCGGTGGCCGAGCCCACCAAGTTAACCAAGTGGGAATTGCTGGTCAATACCCTTTTTGAGGCTGGTAGAGCATGATGACAATTTATTTGTGGACTCCATTTGTTTGAAATGAACATGAGGCGGGAGAATCGGAGGCTCCTTCGGGCAGTCTTGAGCGGCGATGTGAGGCTAGGTCAGCTTAAGGCAGCGGGACCGCCTTGCCCGAACAGGAAAAATCGTATCCATGACATGCAGGAGAAAAGAAAAAAAAATTGTCGCCTTCTTTGGCCTGGGATCTGCTTTCGGGCGACGAACCCCACCTTCAGCACCGCGTTACGGTAGCATGGAGGCGCCTGTCCACTGTGGTGGTGGTGTGCAGCGCGTGCTGCTGCTTGGTTGGGTCCTGTTGCGCCTGCTACAGCGGGTAGGGTCGGTAGGCCGATTCGTGATGGTGAGGTACGTACCGGCCGCCGTCCAATCCAATCCCACGATCCACGAAACGGGTCTAATAAAAAGCAGGGACCTCTTCTCTCCCTCACGTAAATTATCCATCAAAGGCGCCCCAGTGCTGTTTGTGCGACGGAATCTGCACACCTAGGCAGGAAAAAAAAAGGGACTCAAGGCCAGACCTTCTTATAACCATTTGCGAGCACCGTTCCTCTTGTGTTGTTTCTTCTTGCGCATTTCCACGACTCGTTCTTTGAGGTCCGCAGACTGACGGTCTTGCCTTCCATCGCGCCGGTCGAGCGCTGCTGCCATCCATCAGCGAAAATCAGCGAAATTTTGGTACATAGATTGTGTCATTATTGTCATCTCCCATCCAACAAGGAATCGCGTTGCCGGGCCTCTTCCCTTCCTCCCCTTCCACATTGCCACGGTCGCTTAATTTACTCCTTGATTAATTCCTCTACTGCCCACGATCCTGTGCATTTGCCGACCCTCTGAAGTGTGCGCGACCTGCTCTCCTCACCGACTGTCGGTCGTCGCTCGTTGCCAGACTCCAAACATCAGCAGCCCTTGCACGTGGTCCTTCATTTCTCATACTATTGCGTGAACATGGACGCGGATCCAAGCAAGATTCAGAGCATTCTCGCGGCCCTTGGTGAGTTTCGTGACGACCCTGATGGTTCGGGTTCGCCTGACCGAATTTTTTGATGGCCAACTGACCAATTCTCTGCCTCAGCCCAGCAAAGACCCCCAGCTGGGGCGACGCCGACGCAGACTCCTCCAAATGTTGCCAATGTCCCATACCCTCCTCCCTCTTCATCGACACAGCCAGGCCTGTACCAAGCGCCGCCGCCACCGGGTGCTCCTGGATATGGACATCCTGGCCTTGGTCTCCCGGCGCCAGCCTCGAGCGGGAACCTAGATCTCAGTGCCATTCGACCTGTAAATTCGGGCACCATGAACTTCAACGACGCACTGTCCAAGATTCGAGCCTCTGCCGCGGAGAAGGGCGCTACCCCGTACGACCGCCCGATTGTCTACAATGCCGATGCCAGAAATACGGAGCGACCCTATGGCAGGTCAAGATCGCGATCCCCTCATCGAGGTGACCATGGCGACAATATGTATCGAGATGATCGTCGGGGAGGACATGGCCGAGAATACGCCCGCGAACGTTCCTACTCTCCTGGGCCCAGGGGCGGTCGACCCTTTTCGCCCCGAGGCAGCGGTCGTGAACGATCACCTATCCGTGGTGGGGATGACCAGTCAGAAACAATTCAGATCGAATCCAGCCTGGTTGGCTTGATTATCGGCCGTCAGGGAGAGAATCTTAGGCGTATCGAAGGTGACACCAACTGCCGTGTCCAGTTCCTTCCGGCAAGCGACAACGGACCCTTCCGGCAGTGCAAAATCACCGGCCCGAGACATGCTCGTGCCGAAGTCAAGACAGCTATCAACCGTATCATCGAGGATAGCGGTATGGGACCCCTCAACCGCGCCCACGAGAAGCCCCGCGATCCGAGTAAGGGCGGCGCGGCCGCCCTCCGTGACGGCGAAGACCATATGCAGATCATGGTACCGGATCGTACCGTTGGCCTTATTATCGGTCGAGGAGGCGAAACTATTCGTGATCTCCAAGAGCGATCTGGATGCCACATTAACATTGTCGGGGAATCGAAGAGCGTCAACGGCTTGAGGCCTGTCAACCTTATCGGAACTCGAGAGGCTGCCGCCAAGGCCAAGGACTTCATCCTGGAGATTGTGGACAGTGATAGTCGAGGAGAAGCACCACCAGGCGTCAAACCCGCGCCCGGGAGCCGCAACGACACACCCCGCCGAGATGCGCCCGGGATGGGTGCTACTAATGGACCTGACAAGATTAACGATGCCATCTACGTGCCGTCCGAGGCCGTGGGCATGATTATAGGTAAAGGAGGCGAAACGATTCGGGAGATGCAGAGCGCGACTGGCTGCAAAATCAACGTAGCTCAGTCGTCTGGTCCGGACGAGGTTCAGAGGGAGATTGCTCTTATCGGTACCCGCGATAGTATTGCGCGTGCCAAGCAGGCGATTGACGAGAAGGTTGAGGCAGTGGTAAGTCTCACCGAAGCTCTTGTTTACATTTATAGTCCATGTCCAGCTAACAACCCTCATAGAAGCAGAAATCAAGCTCCGGCGGCGGCCGTGGCCCTCGCCAGGATCATGACCGAAGGGACAACTCTTCTCGACAAGCCCCCAGCCATTCTACTAACCCACCATCCCAAGCCCCCTCCGGCGATAGCGCTGACCCCTACGCCCAATGTGAGACTTTGACGTGAAATCTTTCTTCCACCGTTTGGTATACTAACACTTTGGCAGATGGCGGATACCAGAACTATGTGGCACTCTGGTACCAGTCTCTAATGTACCAGCAGCAACAACAAGGCGGCCAGGGAGCGCCTGCTGGAGCGCCCGCCCCTGGATCTTAGTGATGTCTCATGATGACGATCTTGTGCTCTCTCATTATTGGGTAACCCTGATCGAGTTTCTAATCCACCCTCCAGTGGAAGCTGAAGCACCATTCGAGATGCCTGATTTGACTGATGCTACTTCGCTTGATTTGAAAACAAAAGCACGACCTTGGCAGCGCCCGGCGCCTTGTCACAATTCCAACATCGTACCATCGTCTCCATTTCTCCTCTCGCCGAAGCGCATGGCGTTTTCTTTTCTTTTTTTCTGTCACTGATGACCGTATACTTACTCTATACCGACTTCTCCGGTGCATTTTTCGGCGTTATCGCTAGGTTCCTCACATGGATACCAGGCTGTTGACAGACGCGTACTTCGTCATTTGAAACTCGTCCATTGGATGCCCAGGGTTGCTGAGTGACCCGAAAGGTACTCACAAGCGGCGCTCGCCACGAAACGGAAAGCCTGCTCAAGGAAGCAGTTGTGTGCGTTCGCCTGTGTGTGTGATATGGGGATTCACCATCGCCCACTAACCTCCAACCTGCCTGCCTGCGTCTGGCGTAGGCTTTGACTCTCACTCGCTTCTTGGTGGTGTCGTGAATCTAGGCCTCTGGTCCTCTTGAACTATGTTTGCATGTTGAAGCTTTGCACTTTTGCCTGAAGGCGAAACGATCTACAAACATTCTCAATTGACACCTGCCGAACGACTCTTGTCCATACATCCTCAGTACCTCATCCGATGGGTTTAGTCTCCAAGCTCTCTAGGGGGTGCGCAGCTTCAAAAGGGCTGGTTGAAAGGGGCTGTGAAGCGTATTCATTCCTCCATGTTCATCTTCCGAAGGCTAGCTGATTTCCTACTTTATTTTCCAAATTGCAAACGAGGATTGCGCGGTGTTTGGTGGAAGCTGGATTTGGAAAGGAGTTCTGGGAGGGAAAAGGGGAAGCATTTTTAGTGCATAGTAGGCATCCCCTATTCTTCACGTAGCAAATAATCACAAATCTAATTTCAATGGCATGAAAGAAGTGAATCGTATTATATTATATCATTTAACTCTGCTATGCACACGTTGTTTTCGACAGTATCCGGAACAAACTCGTGCTAATTATCCAACGCAGCAAGAGAGAAAATCCAAGAAAATACCAGAACGCTGTCCGCCGATAAGATATATCAAAATGAATAAGTCAAGCACGCTTTGGGAGGTTGAACTGGAACGTCCTCTACCCTTCGCTGGTTCTCACGATCTCATCAGTATCTGCAACGCGTCCGAAACGCAATAGTAGCAACTCCACGCAGAGACGAAACTATCCTCCCGCAGGGACCGCGTATTGCAGGACCAGTTGCTCGCGTTATACTTGCACCCGTCACACAGGTCCCGGAAGACCGCTCTCCCCAGGTATCGCCTGCAGTCCTGGCAGTGGTGGTTGGTCGTTTCGAGGACGCACTGGTAGATGGGTTCCAGCGAGTCCTCCCCGTCGTCGTACATGTTGGTGTCGGCGGCGGCTGCTCGTCTGCTGCGGGACGAGAGACCGTGGCGCCGGGCGGCCCGGTTGGCGGACATATTTGTGTGCCGGCTTATTGGGTGTTGTTTTTTTATATGATAATGAGTGTATGGGGAGTATGTGTCAAAAGCGAGAGTGACTTAGAAGGAGTTAATAAATGTTTTGTGATGGTTGTGGTCTAGGAGACTCCTTTGACTGTGGTAACCTGGGTGTCTTTGTTGATAACAATGCGGTTGTCTTTAGAGGTTCGTCTGGAACAGGAGGGATGGGGCTGGGGAGAAGAGAATGGACGCAAGGGGACGGGCAGGGAACATATTTATCAACCTTTGAAGAAGGTTTCTATACCCATTTTTCAAGTTTTGAGGCTGTTGGTGAACATTTTCTGGGTTGGGCTGTTGGAAACCTTGGGATGTAGGTGACGCCCGAAAGTGTGCCCTTTGTCCGAACCTAAACATCGTGATTCTTCCTTGGGATATCATCTAGAGCTGAGAAATGACCATGAGCGCTGGAATATCATCATGAATGGTCGGAATATTTTGTAAATTGAAGGTGGGTGGGAAGTGTTCAATTCTCAGTGCCTCCTGCCCCGGGAGGCTTTGCAATGCGGAACTGACCCAGCGGCCGGAACAGACAACAGAAGGCAGATTTAGCTTCGAGGAAGCAACAAAGGAGGCGGGATCAGCACACGGCTTGCTTCGGGAACAGTTCATAGCGCCTTTGTTGTGGTTATGTGATCTATTGACCTGAGCTATGGCCATGCTTTAACTTTGGATCGTGACTGCGGTGTGGGAGGTCAAGTTGCCCGAAGGCTTACGGATGCTCTTCACGTGGGAATTTTATTTTTCCCTCTTTTCCTCAAGGTTTATTGCCTACTCGGTGTGGTCGGTGCGAGTTGGGTCTCAGTTGACCTCCCTACCGAACCCATCCGGGCCACTTTCTGAGTGCCGACTAATTGGGACATAAGGTGAACTAAGGGGATGTTTGAAGGACCTGAGTGGGGGATTGTGTCGAGAGATAACAAGGAGACTCGAGGAATTGCTTCTTTCAAGGAGAATACTGGCACGGTAGCAGAGACAAGATAATCAATACCCAATCGCCTTTCAATAGAACCATGCTGGAACTTGGAGACGCTAGGAGCAGTTTACTCCTTTAGTACTACCTTGCGTAGATGTGTAGATATTTTCTTTTTTTTCCATGGGGCATCGCCGATGGATTCCTCTCACATGATTGCTTGGGCGGGCTACCTCCCCAGAGAACTTTCTTTTGTCTGCATGGGAAGGTGAGATTGGGATGAGATATGATGGGGATGGATCATGAGAGCGATGGGGTGTGCCCACTTCTTTTCTCAGCTCGACATGGATATCAATATGTCTTGCCACGACCCGAAACGTACATATCTTTAGGTAGATAGGAGTATATAGTGTGGTCTATTAGAGGCAGATCAGAATCGCGAAGAGGGTGCGAGAGGGCAAGGAATATATCAAGGAAGGATGGATGGATTTCAGGACTGCCAGTATGCCCTTGCTCGGGTCTGGCTCCCCCCTGAGTGGTCAATTTCAATCGCTAGCCGCCGTGGCACTACGCTGGATGCAGGATGCCGCTGGGTCGGGCCTCGTAAAGCGTCCACTGTTTTTCAGTTAGCTGCGGAGGCGGCCCGTTCGCTCTGGTAGGATCCCACATGCCAGGCCAATCGACTCTGACTGGGCTGCACTGCGAGAGACATGGGCGAGTTTTGGGGAGGAAGATGCGGCCGCCAGCAGTGCATGGGTCGCGTAGTCTGGCCGAGAGGAGACTCGCCGCTAGCCTGGGCGATGATGCTATCCTGAGTCGTTCCCAAGCCAAGGTTGTGGTGCTGGTTGTTGAGATGGGCTGGTGGGATGGGTGGATGTGGGATGGGACGAGATGGAAGTACCCGGCTTTAGCACGTACCTACCCAGGTTAGTACTTTGGCTTCAATTAGCAGGTTTGTGCTGCTATTAATTAATCGCCGGCAGTTGTCTCTTGACGCACCACGATATTCCCCCCTGCTAGCGCTGCTCTCAGAACCTATCCATGATCGAGCTCACGTCCATCTGGGATCCGAACTTACTTCTCTCCTCGAAGCCCCAGAGGAGACAACTATCTACAGTGTATACGACATACGATACAATGCAGCAGGCCGAGTGTGGGTGTACGCGGGCGGGTCTAGTGACTGCGCCATTGCATCTCATGTCTGCAGGGTGCGACAAACTGGTACATTCTGTGCGGCGGAATGTGATAACTGACGGCCTCGCAGGCTGCAGCCAACGACTTGATATCCATACCATTGTGCTGCCTGGCGGGGTGGGACGAAAGCATATCGCCCGCCCTCTACGTGAATTGAATTTGCTGCTCCCCGAGGCGTGCCAATCATGTCCGGTTGGAGCATTGGTGGCCAAGCAGCGCAAAAGCAAATATGGCAGCGAAGCAGCACAAGGTCCAGCTTGGCAGGGCATGGCATTGGACGCCGCAGATGCGACAGGCAGGGTAATTAATGTAGGTAGTAGCAATTACAGGCAAGGTAACCATCATCTGATTCACTTGGATCGTAGTGTCATGCAGGCGGGTGCTGGCCCAGTGTCGGGCGCCTTTGTACCTGCTACCTTTTCTTGCTGGAAGCGAGAGACATCCCTCCCACTTTCTCGCTGTGTCTCTGCCGTGCATACAGAATTTCCCTCTTCTTCTCCATCCCCAGCGCCATCCATCCACCCATCCCTCCACCCGTCCATCCATTGTCCATTTGGAACGAGGATCGGTGGTTGCCTTTTTCCCTCCTCGATATTGTCGCCGTCGACCATAAGCCGCCTCAGACGCTGCTTACCACCCGCCGCGCCGGCTGTCTACCAGATTGGCAGCGCCGAACAGTACCCCGGATCCTGATAAGAGTGCGTCAAAGTCAAAGTCAAGGCTGCGCGGATCTGGGCGGAGTCGCCGACGACCAGTGATATAGATGCGCCGCAACGCACGACCAGAGTGCGCACGGGTCAATCGCTCAAATCGGGAGCGTGTACTCTCTCCTCCTTTTAGAGTCGAGCACGACGCAGGAAGAGAATGAATGAATGGGATCGGCCGTCCCTGTGTTGGTTTGTTGCGTGAGGTCAAATCTACGACTAACATCTGGTAAGACACGATAGGGCTCGCGCTCTGGCGACGGACCTATTCTTCCAACTATCGCCCCCTTTCATCCTACCCTTCCTCTTACAAGACTATTCCCGTCCTACATCGAGCCTCATTCTGACTTACATAGCAAAGAAATTTCCTATCTTCTATACAGAGACGCAAATCGAGGCGCACGCTAAATCTGTTTGACGCTTTCATGATCTACCGTCTCTATACATTTTGTTCTATCAGCCCTTGCGACTTTGTATTATCGGCCTGCTGCCCTAGACGAATGAGTAGCCATTCATCCGTGGTGCTCATAGACACCAACTGCTTACATTTCCTCTGGCCTGGTTCTATCCCGAGTCGAAACAGAGGTCCCCGGCTGCCTGTCGAAGTAGAAGCTTCGAACAAACGAAGCACCAAGAACGACTTTCCCTCTTTGTTACACGACCACAACCCGGCACTCGGCTCCTGTCTGACCGACGGACACTCTACGTTCGCCAAGAATGTGCCGAAAACTTATTTTCGTGGGCCATTGCAGCGAGTGTCAAGAGAAGAAGGAGCCGTGGGATGATCTCACACAGGAGCTATCTTGCCTGCAAGCCAAGAACGCAGGCAGATTCGGTGCATGCGAGCGCGGCGTGTACATAGAGGATCATCCCTTCATCGGCGTGTGTGACGAATGCGACGGGAAGGATGAGGGAGTTGGTATATTGGAGGTCGATGACAATATCCTTGATATGGCAGCACCCGATATCAATTATCTGCTCAATCCCCATGGCGCTACCGACCGCGCTGAGAAGTCACAAGACGACAAGCAGGGCAACAAGAGGGTGGCGTCCGAGGCGGACTACACAGATGACGAGGATCAAGATGATGGAACGGACAGTACAGAAGTTGCTCAGAAAAAGAAGCAGAAGACATAATGGTTCAGCAACATAGGTTTGAGACCTAGTGATGGACAAACGATATTTCCGGGGGCGCGGGCGCTCAACTTGATGACGGCTGAAATTCCTCCCTGGACGACGAAAGCGAGCGTATATCTGTTTAAAAGAAGCGTTACAGGGGCATGGCAAGTGGCGTTTAAAGGCAATCTCACGACTCTTCTCTTTGATACGATCGTATCTTTTTTTCCAACTATCGCCTGGAAAGGCATATGAATATAGGCGCTTGCACGCCGACGACATACTAATATTTCAATCATTTTGAAACTCGAGTTCTTCACCATAGATCAAGCGCAGCCAGAGTTTATCTGCTATCCCAAGGCTTCCCCGGATCGATTCAAAATCTTTCGCCATCCTTACATATGCAGGTGATACGGCCTCCTCTACGAAACAAACCTCTGCGATCTCGTCTTTTTTTCTTCTTCTCAGGACACCCAAATCTCGTCAATGTGCTGTCTACGTGTATTTCAGTGCAGACGCTTACGAAGGATTCATTGATCGACCGCGATGTCACCACTGCTGTTCCTAGGACCCTGCTGGGTGTTTCCTTGCTCCGACTTTGTTATGGCGGTACATTTGGCAGACTAGGAGCAGAGCAGGGATAGAATGGGTGGCATTACGATATGCAAGAAGATGCGACCAGGAAAAGATTGGAGAAAAGGCGCTGAGGAGAGTGAACCGAATGTGGCGTTGAGCGATGGGTTCGACTACACGAGCATGGGCTGGGTATGGCGAAGAGTGAGAGAGAAAAAAGGGTGGACGGAGGGAAATGAGGCACGAAATTCCAATTTAATTCATGATTCGATGATAGTTAAATATTGGATGTGTAAATACTGATAAAGAAATGACTTTATACTTGCTAAAGTGATTGCCAATGCCAGCCGTACTCATTGTGAGGGATTGGTGCCCAAGAAGATGCTTCGATAGGTTGAGAAGCTGATACCATGCCCTAATAGAGAGGCACTGATGTCCTATCTTACCGTCATTGGGATGATCTATTGGTTCACGGAGGTTTAATGCTATATCGATCCCGGATTTGGCCCTGGAAGCCTGCGTTATTCTAGTCAAAGTTATCAAACATCTTGAGAAGATGATTTTTCATGCCCCTGGCAGTTAGATATGGACGAGGGCAAGATCTAGGAGAGCATCCGAGAAAGACTGAGACGAGAGCATGGTTGGTAATAAGCGACCTCGCTCCGGGAGACTCGATCCCTTCGTCGAGGACGCCAGAAACGGTGAAAGTTGGACTTTAAGACAGAAAACCCCCAAATTTATGAGGAGATGGTCGATAGATGGACTCGGAAAGGCCGAGATTGGAATAAATAGGGTATTCGGATCTTGTACGAGAGCAGGACAATCTAGATTCGACTGAGTGTCTGTGCTTTGGATATCCTCTCCAAGTCTGTAGCCTTATCCTCTTTCTCCATCAAATTTGACCAGTACGCCATCTTGATCTGCGTTCAATGAAACTCAACGCCACCGCCAAACTGGCCGCTCCTGCTCAAGTTTCAGCTGAAGCGTTGGACAAACCATCCCTTGACGTTGGCGCCAAGCTGGCCAAGATGGAACAAAACGGCGACGTTGGTTCTCAAGAATTTATAGAGACTTGCTCCTTATTTTCGAGCAAGTTGATGAGAAGGACCGAGTCCGAATATCCTGCGTTTTAGGCGCGTATTATGCCATGGTGTTGCAGACTTGGCTTCGTGATCAAACCGGGATCGATGTAATAATGCATGAATCTGTGCCCTGTTCCCCCCCCCCCCCGAGTCGTGGATCCGTCATCATGATTTGATTTCTAGATATAATGCCATCGACGGGTGAGGTGGTTACATCCGTTTCGGTAAGCTGGCCGATTGTTTGCGTGACGTAGTAGGTGTAACAAAGGGCCCGGCGTTGAGGAAATCGCCGAGTTATTGAAGTTGTCACCTGCGTAGCATGTCGAACTGTTGTTCTGGGTGGCTATGATACCCTCGCAGAGTTTTTGGTTGGTTTCAAGCCAGGGGAAGAGTTTGAGACAAGAAGGAACAGGAGGGGAGGAGTAAGCTTGGAACAGGAACTGAGAATTGAATTGTTGCCGATTATCGGTTGATAGGCTGCATGTGCTGTGAGCCGAAATAACACGATCCGAACGGGTTGGTGCTTTGGATGGGAGAGAAATAAAGAGGCTTTCGTTGTTCAAACACATGGAGTTTCGGGCGAGATATCTAAAATACAGCGGCATTTTGCAAGTTGGGCTTGGACTGGAGATGTTTAAGGCTTGTGTGAGGATCAGTTGCGTTGCATTCTGAGAAGGTATGTCTTCAATTGGCAATCAGTTGTCGGGCTCGCTTATCAGTGGTAACAGCTGCGAGACTGTGCGGTTCCGTGTATTTGGTGGCCGCTCACTTTTCCTTCAGCTCGCACCTCTGCCAATTCTCTTCCTTTCCTTCTGTCTCCCCACCCCTCGACCCAACCGGTGGAAATCCCTTTCGCGTTCCAAATTGTCTCAACTTTCGTCCGACAAGTGATTCCCCTTCTCTAGGATAAAGAGTTCAGTTTCATCGATAAGTGAAGCCATGGGACTCAACCGTGTCCTCGTGGCCGTGGCCATCGCCCTGAGCCTGGTGACCACCGCCTGGGCAGCCGTTGTGGCTAACCCGGGTTGGGACATTTCAATGCCCATGAATGGATTCTCTTTCAAGCAAGTGACCAAGGCTCCTATCCTAGTGCCCGATAAACAAACATCCAAGGTGTCTCGACTTCGCCGCGTCAAAGGCACCGACGAGGAACGCTCAGCCGCCTCCCTCATCCGGCGCGCTTCTCTCGAAGCACGCTCGAGACTGGGCGAGCCCGACTCAAACATCACCGCAGTTGGGGGATTCTCTACCCAGTATGCCATCGAATGCAAGTGGGACGACACGCCCGTCTGGCTCATCTTCGACACCGGGAGCTCGGATACCTGGAACGCCCAGAGCGGTTTCGTGTGCCAGGATCGATCCGGCAAGACCCACGACCAGTCCTCCTGCGGGCTTAGAAAGCCGCACATCGAGAGGTTCCGCCACGGCGCCGTCGAGGGACTCCATTTCTATCTTCACTACGGATCCGGGGAGAAGGTCTACGGGCCCATGGGCTACAGCGACATCTCCTGCGGCGGGGTGACGGTCACTAGGCAGCAGGTCGGGCTTGCAAATCACACGTACTGGCACGGCAACAATGTGACCTCTGGCATCCTGGGCCTGGCGTACCCCGCGCTGACGAGTGCCTACTACGGCAAGATTGGCGACGAGGGGGCCTGGAACATCATGACCTACCCGCCCTTCTTGACCACGGCTGCAGCTGAGGGGGAGCTGCTCGAACCGTTGTTCAGCGTGGCCATTATGCGAAACTCGTCTGACGGGGTGTTGGCATGGGGAGGACTTCCTCCGATCCATTATGACGAGAACGTAACTGCGTCCGCGGATATCATCATTGTGAGGATCAACATATTCTGCCATGCTGCTATACCCGCCGAGACACTAACAGTTGGATGAAATAGGCCAAGCTGAGCGAAAGAGAGGCCGCGGCATGGAGTCGCTCATTCTACACCATAATCCCTGACGGGCTGAAATGGGGCACAACGACGGACGAAGCCAAGTATCCGTACATCATCGACACGGGAACAACAATGATGCACCTCCCACCTCGTGAGTACCTAGCCTAGAGCGTTCGATATTTTGCGATTTGAAGAAACTGACACAACGGGAACTAGCCCTGGCGGAGACGATCGCTGCGGCATTCGAGCCCAAAGCCGTCTACTTGTACCAGTAGGACTCGTACTATGTCGACTGCAACGCTGTGCCGCCCCCGCTCGCGGTGGTGATTGACGGCGTCGAGTTCTGGATCAACCCGGCAGACCTGATCTACAAGCATCTCGTGGACCCGTTGACGGGTTACTGCGCGATTGGGATCACGGGCGGGGGGTCTGGGCCGTATATCCTGGGGGACGTCTTTCTCCAGAACGTGCTTGCCGTCTTCGACACCCGGGGCGGCGAGATGAGGTTCTATTCGAGGAACTGACCCACCTGATGGGATCACGAACGGGACGAATGTCGATTTCTAGTTCAAGGATCCAAGGGGAAAGGGAATGGTGATGAAAAGTTTTTGGTGGCTATTATGCCAAGTTCTGATGATCTTTTGGGAGCTTTGAGACAGACTTCTGTTTGTGGTCCACGATAGTAGTTGGGCCCTTGTTAATGCGCCTATTTAGGTGCCGTGGGCAACGCATGATGGATCCCAGACCAGCTGTCTTTGGCAACAAACGAATGAGAGGCGCTTAAATAGCACATGGGCTAATAGGTAGACCATAGGTAGAGACCACCTGAGGTAATTACAAAAGATTGGCCTGCACTCACGACATCTGCGGCGGGATGAAGCGCCGATTGATAAGACGTATACATAAGACGTGCGTTGCTCCAGTCTTATCGTCGGAGGCTTATCGCCCTCAAGTCCATCCTGGCGGCCACTCAAGCCCAAACCGCGAGAACAGCTTGACCTTAGACTTACAACATCACCAGAAAAGAGCAGCGGGCCTGTTGCGTCTTGCAAGAACAACGGTCGGCTCTCTGCGCCTTTCTCCGAGCCCATTCCGCCCCTCTCCCTCTGCCTGCAGAGCAAAGTGGACGAATACGCAAGCCACCGACTGCCCCTCGCTGCGGCAGACTAGGGTCAGTGAAATCTGGCATTGATCAGATCTAGCCCCTACCTCCAGCTCTCTTACTTGGCGTTACTGTCAGCGAGCACCATTTTGGAGAACCGACCCCCAAATATACTGAGACTTATTATCAGCTGCTGCTGCTGAGCGCGGCCATGAGAGGTGTTGTAGCGGGAGCGCCCTCGGCTCCGCAAGGCCGTGTGCGCGCAAACACCTACAGCTTTGGCAAGGTGAGTGCGTGCGAAGCCATCATATGATGGAACGTCTTTTTTTGCTTCTTCCTCGTTGCGTGCTTTTACTCCGTACGAAGATGCGACTTTTCCCTTTTACCCCCACCCCACCCTGACATCAGCTCCTTGCTCCGATAAGCCAGTTTGTTTCTCTCCCGCGAGCTTCACAGCCTCATGATTGGCTCTGCAAATTATGCTGTGCCTGCATGAACGGCGGGGAGGTATAATTGGTGAGAGAGTGACGGTCCTTTGAAAAACCGGGCTGGGGCCGCAAGAGCGGTGTGAAGCCCATTGATTTATGATTCGAGGAGGTCAAGTGACCAGCGGAAACTTGCCATGACACTAGAGGGATTGGTACCAAACGGGAAGTTTTCCCCTGTGCCGTATCTGGGGGAAAGGGCGAATCGAGTGATTATTTTGGAGAACTGGGGTGAGGGGAAGCCAAGAAACAACAGCACAGGATATGCTCAGTGGCATCGTCTCGAGAACTGTTTTGCCGCGTCAGGTGCAAGCGGGAAGGGGAATGATTGTGGCGACCGCAACTCCAAACCCAAGAATTTCTCGTGTGTCGGACAGACTCGGAGGGAGCCTGCTGCGTTCCTGCATGCTTGCTGAGCCTGTGCTGCAGCAGTATGCAAGGCAATAACTGGGGATGGAGCCGGGCTATGGGGCAGAGCTTCTCGGCTTATGATGCGGCGCTGGCTCTGGAGAGGGACCAGCTGTCTCACAACGAGGCCGATTTTCCCCATGGCAAAATGTGAGGAATGACGAAGAGGACGAGGAAGGGAGACGAAAAAGAAGCAAGAAAAGAAAGGAGAACGCTGTGTATTGGCCTTACGAAACAGCACCTACGCAAAAGCTTGACGTACAGTCGCTACTACGTCGCATCTGCCGCGGATCGACAGGACTGCAGCTCCCCCGACCGACTCTTTGGGATCAGGGCAAATCCAGCTCTGAGAATCGGTCACGGGAGGAATCGGGGATTGCCGGCCGGAAGGCCGCTTGGTGTCGTAACCCCACAAAACCGCCCTCTTTGACTCGTCTCGCTCCGCTGGCCACCTCCACCTCGGCAAAGAGGAAGACGAGTTTGAACGAGAGGGGAGGAGGTGAGCTGGGGAATCGCTGGGCACACGAGCGGATGGAATGCTGGGCTTGGGCTAGACCGGGCTGGAACAAAGCCAAGTTGCGCGCCAGTCAGTCAGTCCAGCCATGCATGTGGTTGTAGAGCTACTGCTATGGCTGGTCTGATGAATCCTTACCTCGCCAGCCCGGTACCAATCATCCCGACTCCTCGTTCCCCGGAACCTGGCCTGGGGGCGTGGCGTGGCGTGTGTTTTTAGTAAGAACAGCGTGCTCTTCACATAAGGCCCCCCGGCTCAGATTATTTATGCCGTGGACGTGGGCTGTAGAGAAAATCTCGACGCATCTCGTGATCAGACGCGCGGGCGGTCGAGGTAGCCATCGCGGGAGGGATAGGGCCATGGCTGGCGTCTGGCTTGCCCCTTACTAGTGGGATATCGGGGCCTTCAAATCCATCTTATTTGGTGGTTCCTGACTCCGGGTTTTCCCCTCTGGCTCTCCCGTTGCTTTCAAACCTTGGTGTGCCGCTCAGGTTCATATCTGACCTTGGCTATCCATCCCGCCAGCACGGCACAGCTTCAGCGAGCACAGCACCCAGCACAGCGCCCGGCCAGTGGAGCTAGAGCCCAACCCAGCACCTACAATCACTGGCACTCTCACACACACTTCTATTACATATAACACACACGCTGCCGCCAGCATTGCATCATCATCCATTGGCATTGGCCCTCGTCCTGAACAAGCGGCGTTTGCTGGAGCTCCATCGTCATTCTGTCGTACTAGGTACTGGCCCGTCGCATCGCAGCGCAGCTTCAGCCGGTGCCCCTCTCCGGAGTGAAAGCCGTTATCTCAACCTCGAATTCCTCAATCTAGCCATTTCCCGCCGTCTCCAGCTTTTCCCCACAGCCGCACCAAACCTGCTCCTGTGCACATCCAGACGGCTGCTTTTCTTGCATCGCATCGTGTATCTGCGCGGTTGCTTGCCAGTTGGACTCATCTGTCAGCTGGCGGATAGCGCTTGGTGTCTGCAGCTCGTGCATGCTGCCTGTCCATAGCCGGCCATTCATATGCACCCACCAGCCTGCGTTTGACGGTTTTGGCACCATCGACCCCAGACCCCAAACACCCTTCAGCCCGGCCAGACTTGCTCGCCAACCCGATCTTCTCCTGCCCCTCCACTTCGCTGCGTGCAGCCGGCAAGTGCAACATACGCACACCCCCGTTCAGACGACGCCGGGCGAATCAAGCTGCGTCCGTCGCCTGCTCTGCCTGCTGCTTCTTCCCTGGGCCGTGGCATGCAACTCGACGCCTCCCAGCGGTGACAGCCAGCAGCTCACGCGACCACGTCCTGGCATCAACCGCCCATCCGTGCATCTGCTTCTACTTCTCTCCCGCAACCTACTGAACCGCCTCGCTCGGCTCTGTCCATTATTTTCTTCTTCCCGTCGCTCTCGCCATCTTGAACTCATTGCCGCTGGGCCTCGGTCCTGTCCAATTGATAGCCTTGTGACGGAGACAGGCTGGCCATCCAGTGACGGATTGATTGATTGATTGATTTAATTTGTTTTGCATTTCACACAAACACCCAGCTCCTCACAGTGTCCGCGAGGCACGCACTTTAGCCGTCGCAATGCCGTCGAGAACTAACGGAGTCGGGGTTCAGGTGGAAGAGACCAAAATATGTGTCGTCATGGTAGGCCTGCCAGCCCGCGGCAAAAGCTTCATCGCACAAAAAGGTATGTCACCCGGCCATCATATTAAACGACCCGTTGATGGGTTCTTGAAACGGCCGGCCGTAACTGACCACGTCCCATTTGATTAAAGCCCAACGGTATCTCCAATGGCTCTCCATCCGGGCGCAGGTGTTCAACGTCGGCAACTACCGTCGCAATGACGCGCCCCACCCCACCGCTGACTTCTTTGACATGAACAATGAAGAGGGCGAGCGGAAACGTCGTGTGGCCGCCGAGTCCGCCATCGCCGACATGCTGGCCTGGTTCCGGTCCGGCGGTGTCGTTGGCATCCTGGACGCGACCAACTCGACCAAGGAGCGCCGGAAATGGGTTATGGACACATGCTCCAGCAATGGCATCGAGGTGCTCTTCGTGGAGAGCAAGTGCGACGATGAGGATCTTATCATGGCCAACATCCGCGATGTCAAATCCACCAGCCCAGACTACCGCGGCCAGGACCCGGAGCAGGCCGCCTCGGATTTCCGCAACCGTATCAAGATGTACGAGAAGGTCTACCAGACTATCGATGAGGGCAACGGCGAGGATGAGTACACCTACCTGAAGCTCATGGACGTGAGCAAGCAGGTCATCATCAACCGCATCCAAGACTATCTCCAGAGCCGCATCGTTTACTACCTAATGAACCTACACATCAGGCCGCGCTCCATTTGGCTATCCAGAGTAAGACCCATCACCCACATAATCTGATCGTCGCTTCTTTGCGTACTAACACAATTCTTAGCATGGAGAGTCCCTTTACAATCTTGATGGCCGAATCGGCGGCGATGCTCTCATTTCGTCACGAGGTGAAGCCTATGCTCGGAAGCTTCCCGAGTTAGTCCGACAGTCTGTAGGGGTAGGTGCATCATCATTCTCTTCGTCGAGGCCGTTTTGAGCCCCATTTGCTAACTTGAAGTCCAGGATGATCGTCCACTCACTGTATGGACATCCACCCTCAAGCGAACCATTGCGACAGCTCGCTTCCTCCCGTCGCATTATAACCAACTGCAATGGAAGGCCTTGGACGAACTGGACTCTGGCGTTTGCGATGGCTTGACGTATCAAGAAATCAAGGACCGATACCCCGAGGACTTTGCTGCCCGTGACGAGGACAAGTACAATTACCGTTACAGGGGTGGTGAATCCTATCGCGACGTTGTCATCCGTCTGGAGCCCGTTATTATGGAGCTCGAGCGGAGCGAAGACATTCTCATCGTTACCCACCAGGCCGTTCTCCGATGCATTTATGCCTACTTCATGAAGAAGGACCAAGCTAAGAGCCCTTGGATGAATGTGCCCCTCCACACGCTTATCAAGCTTACGCCGAGGGCATACGGCACCGAGGAGGAGCGGTACGAGGCCAAGATCCCCGCCGTGAGCACATGGCGCGGCAAGGGAAGCACGGCCAAGCACGAAAACCCCACACCGGAGTCGCTGTAAAACTACTAATAGATATCATCTCACGATCCTTGTCTAATCATTTGTTTGCCTACCGCATATCACCGAATCCTGATAATGGGAACAGGAACACAATCGAGAAGGAGAGGAGGAAGCCCACTGAAAATCACAAAACATCACGATTATGCATGAATGAATTACAGACGTATCACACAATGACGTCTTCATCAGATTTGAATATCTGGGCAGGGTACTGGGCACCAAGAACGGTGGCCCGCAAAGCTCAAAATTGGCCGATGTTGAATACATAGTTGCAAGCCAGAATGAGAGTCATACTCCATCCAAAAGGCTGAATAGCAAGCTACATAACCAACAATCAAATAAAAATTATCAAGTACCTTAGGCATTGCCTTGCTCCCATTGTTCACTCTCTTGACCCTTATTGATGTAACTGGTTTTCGCCAGAAGAACAATGGCTCAGCCGATGCTGAATAAAATCTCAGATTTCTTCTCACCTTGTCTCTCACCTTGGACTGTTCCTGTCTGCAGCTCCCGGTAGCATCTATAAAAGGGCAGCTTTCTCTTCTGCCAGAGCTTGATCTTCTCAACCTCTTCCATCCATCCATCTCCTGGAAAAGAAGTTATCAAACCATCCTTCCAAAACCTCAGCGTCAGTTCAAGAACTCTCCAACCCAACTCCAACCCAAACCAAGCCTCAAACAAACCTTACTGACCTTCACGATGGACTCTATATTCACCGTCGACCCTGACCAGCCTTACGCCGTCTGGGCCGCCCCGGGCAAACCCAAGTACTTTGGCACCCCGGACCCAGGTGTCCCTCCTCCTGCTGACCTCGAGTTCCGCCTTCTCATCGCTAACCCAGCCGGCAGCCCTCACTGGTTCGAAGGCCCCAACATCCTCCACGTGCCCCTCAACATGGGCCTCATCGCGCTGGTCGAGCGCCTCCGCGAGTTCCTGCCCAAGGACCCGGTCCCGGAGCCTTCCTCTTCTTCCAGCCATGGTCACCACCACAGCAGGCTGATGAGCCTCATCCACCGCGGCTCGCGCGGCGGCAACAACCACGCCAAGTGCCCCCGCCTCATCCACGCGCGCCTCTATCTCACTCGAAGCCCGGACGGCGCCGTCGTCCCCATGGACCGGGCCTCGCGCCGCAACAGGCCCAACGAGGAGCTCGACTACGGCTGGGACTTTGCCCACTGCTTCGGGTACGTCGACCTCGTGCCCCGGCTGGAGCAGGACTGGCGCATGGTTCGCGAGCTCATCGTTGCTGCTCGGGGACAGTACAAGGTGTTTATTGCCATCAAGGGCGATAACGCTTAGGTTTTATCAAAACCGAAGAAGAAGAAGTTTCTTGCCCCTATCTGCCATTGCCATTTTATATCGACTACGGGGAAACTAAGGAACGACTTACAGAGTGTCAAGGTTCGACTTTACGAAAGCAAGCTACTTGAGCGGAATCTGAGAAGATGGAGGTTTACGATTTGGACTTTGAGCAACAGGTCAAAATGGCCTAGGGACATCACGCATCAAAGGAGGGAGAGTAACACCAGAAATCCCGGATGATTATTTCAAGTTCAGAGATCGTCATGGACTAATCTTATGATTAAGAAACAAGCAGAAAAACAACAAAACCCGACAAAAAAAACACAAAACGACTTTAAAAACTTCGCAAAAAAAAAAAAAAAATCAACAAACGGAAAACACACAGCCACCAACGACCAGTGATGCATTTCGCTTCCCCGGTTCTCAGAGTAAGTCAGTATAGAAGCAGACAAAACCCCTTTGCTAACAGGAGATGCTTCGAAAGGAAAAGAACAACAACTCTCATTTGAGAGAATTCAAAGGAAATTAGCTAAGGACAGACAGACAGAGATTCTTTGGAAGCGCGAATTGACAAAACCCATGGCAATGGCAATAAGCTGGTCCCTCCTATGCTCTTAAGTGATGTGATGAAACACTGAGATGATGATGATGATAACAAATGAAAAATAAAGATGATATGATTAACTCAAGAAAGCTGCAAATGAAACATTTCTGCGCCGAGTTGGTTTTCCTTGTGTACCAATTGCCCTTCCTCCCCCTCCTCCAATCCCTCACTTCCTTCTCACCCTTTGTCTGGAAGGTGAGTGGTTTTCCCTCCCTCCGTTCTCGCGATCCTCCTCGTCCGCAGCCATGCAGTGACAAACCAAAAGGGGGTAGAGGGGAAGGGTATCATGGTGAAAACCGCCCATTTGAATGCATCTGTAGTAGCTTCGCTCTAATAACCCTTCCCATGTATGAAGAGTTTCAACTGACTTAAAAGAACCAAAACAACAAAACAAGGATTTCCGCGGGAAAAAAAGCACACACACACAACCTTCTTTCTTCCAGCCCGGTGAGGTTTTCCATCTCGCAAAACCGCACTTCCCAATTTCTCCAACAGACGCTAATCGTACACGAACAATTGTATCATGTCTTCTCCCCCACACATACCAGTTTTGGTCGGATTAAGGAACATGGGGGGAGAAAGAATGCCTGCTCCGCCGCCACCCTGAGCTGCAACGCCGCGATTCTCTGCGGCTGAAATCGAAACATGGCCGTGGCGACATGAAGCAAAGATCTAAGCAGCCAGGGAAAATGTTTTTAAGAGACGAACACAACAAAAAATATTGGGGAAAACAAGAGGAAAAAGCACACAGTGATGTGGAACAAGATGGAAAACGATAAAGTAAGAATAAGGAAAAAAACAACCAGCAAAAAAAACTTCCCAAATTCCAAAGAACTCAATGATTTTTCGGGACCCCGGCCTTGTGTTGTTTCATTGAGCGCATGCAATCCGTCAATCTTTTCAATCAAGCCCGTCGTCACTACCATTGTGCCGCCATGCCAAAAAGAGGAGGCGAAGGTTAATGCCTGATTCGATATTCCGTCCATTAAACACCAGGCCCGCACATGCTTCAACTCCCAGTAATGAAGTGTCCAAAAAAACAAACAAGACCCCATAGAAAAAGATAAAGAGTCCAAAGAAAATCCAGTCTAACAAGAATGGCTATAGGCGCCGGTGTTTTCCTGCGACCGGTGTGGTATCGAAAGGGGTATGTATCGGCTTCCAAGACAGTGGCTCAGCTCTCTAGGGATTGCCCTTTACTCTCTTAGTCATGCGCGGTGTCGCGGGTTTCCGTTGAATGCCGTTCACTTGGGCTCCGGGGGTGGGGGCGCTCGATCCATCATCCTCGGCCTTGACGCCAGAGGGTCGTCGTCGCTTGTTTGATTGCGGTGAGGTGTTTGCACTCGGGCCGCTGGAGCTGGTTCCCTGCTGGCTAGCTTGGAGCTGCATGGCGGGCGACTGCATATGGCCTGGGGCCGGGCTGCCGGCGACGATGTGAGGAGAGCCTGGCAGATTCATATGGGCTGGGTTGGGACTGACGCCCATCTGGAACTGTCCAAAGCTCGGGGTCCTGGCGTTGACAGGGCCCGGCTGGCCGTTCATGCCTGGCACGTTGATGTTCTGTGCTACGTATTGCTCGAGTGCTGCATATGGTCCCATGCCAACGGTTGCTTGACAGAAGCCAAACAGGGGGTTCATCTGTCCCATGACCTCAACAATCTATATAACGGTACAGTCAGAATCGAAACAGAACACACGAATTTTATATGGCCTTAAGGGCCTCATACCTCAAGAAACTGATGAACGGCATCAGTGACTCCCTTACTATTGACCGCAGACTCCGGTAAGTCCGGCAATAACTCAGGAGGATGTGATTGGGGTGACCTCAGCGGACGGCCCTTGCCCTTCTTGCTTAGTTCAGGCGAACCCTTCGTCTCAGCATTCACCGTCCTCCACTCCTTCATCCAGTTATGAACAGGCTTAGCAGCATCGATAACCTGTTTCCGGGAGATATATTCTTCATGACCCGTCGTTACAAACTCGAACAGGTCAATTTTCTGCTCCGCGTCGAATTGCGCGCGAAGGGTACCGCTGGCGACGAGCTGTGGGAAGGGGTCAGTGGTTTAACGAATCGTGAGAAGAAGAAAACGACGTACATGTGACCCAGTCTCAAACCAGTAGACGAGGCTCGCTCTAGGATTCTCGATAACGTAACAGTCGCCCGGTAAAGCACGATCCTGGGTACCCTTATCCATGATCAACTGCATATTCTTGACTCCACTGTTGAAGTTCGTGTGGAAGTAGCGGGCGATCGCAGGGAAGGCGATCTCGTACTGCTTGTCGGTGGTCTCATCAGAATCGGTGATGTGGAGCGAATGTCTGAACACTCCATTCTGCGAGAAGAATCGGGCAACGAATGCGTTCCAGTACGACAGGTCGTCCTTTGTTCGCTGGGGCTGGGTGAGGAATGATCAGTACACCGTGATTGCGGATGGGCTGAGCGACAGAAAACTTACAGGGATGCCACTTAGGTACTCGCTGAACTGCATGAGCTTCGTCATGCACGATGACCTGATGACTTCTCTCCGCTGCTGGAACATCTGATTTTGCAGAGCCATCTGCTGCGCTGCTGCTACTGGATTCATCTGCGGCTGGCCCATCTGTTGCTGAGCTTGAGGCTGAGCTTGGGGTTGATGCTGCTGAGGTTGCTGTGTCTGCGGGGGTTGGTTTGGCGGTTGGACTGGGGTAGATCCAGGGGTTTGCGCGGGGGTTTGCGCTCCGGTTGGTGCAGGGGTGCCGGCCTGGGAAGGCTGCGGTGTGTGGTGAGACTGCTGGCCTGGCTGCTGAGGCTGCGGCTGAGGTTGCGCCTGTGCCTGGGCTTGTTGCTGCTGTGCCGGCTGTCCTTGCTGGCCCTGCTGGCCCTGGCCCTGTCCAGGCATTTGGTTCTGGCCACCACCCATTTGGTTCTGCTGCATGCTCTGCATGTTCTGCGCATTCATCGGGTTGGGTTGGCCTCCTGGTTGGCCTTGCTGCGGCTGCGGGCCTTGCTGCTGGGCATGCTGTGCCTGCTGCTGTTGAGCCTGGGCCTGCTGGGCATGGGCTTGCTGAGCCTGCTGAGCTTGTTGCTGTTGGGCCTGCTGAGCCTGAGCCGCCTGCTGTTGTTGTTGAGCCGCCTGCGCTTGTGCCTGGGCCTGTGCTTGCGCCTGAGCCGCCTGCTGCTGCTGTTGGTGCATGGCATATTGTTGGGCCATAAGGGCCTGCGTTTGGGGGTGTTGGGCCTAGATATACAGTCAATCAATGTTTTCTTTTTATGCCTGCGCA
This sequence comes from Clonostachys byssicola, assembly GCA_902006505.2. Lineage (NCBI taxonomy): Eukaryota > Fungi > Ascomycota > Sordariomycetes > Hypocreales > Bionectriaceae > Clonostachys > Clonostachys byssicola. The sequence continues at coordinate 652,332 of CABFNO020001317.1, forward strand.
GATCCGTATTTATGTACTTACCGGAAGTCTACCCTGCGCTCTTAGCTGATGCAGCTGCTGATTAAACTGCATGCCCATCGGCATCGCGCCCCCAGGTCCCATATGCTGCATTTGCTGAGCCATCATTTGCCGCGCCTGCTGTTGTTGTAATAGTTGTTGATGTTGCCGCATGGCAGCCATGGTGGTAGAATTATTGTTAACTAGAGAGATGTCCGTGTTAGCATGATGAATCATGGTGGGTTTGGGGGGTAACGCGTCCGGGAAGAGGACGCCTCGTTAACATACATTGTTGCTGAAACTGCTGCTGCTGCTGGAGCATCTGCTGTTGCTGTGGGCTCATGTGTTGGAGAGGATGGCCGTTGGGGTGACCTGGCGGCATCGCGCCCATCAAGGCCGGGTTTACCTGGCCGCCGGGCGTTGCTACTCCCAAATGCCCTCCCGCGAACTGGTGAGGCATGCCACCGGGGGCCTGCTGTGCGGCGTGTTGAGGCATACCGGGAGCCATAGAATGGCCAGCAACTGCTGGGTGTCCCATTCCCGCAGGATGACCGCCCCCGAAGTTGGGTCCCCCCATACTACTAGCAGCCATCATCGCTGATGTTACCTGGTCGGCTTGGCCGGCTATCCACTCGGTGGACGTCGACGAGCGCCGCAGCTCCTATTGCATGCGCTTCGGATGCGGAGGTCCAACGAGTTTCCAGCTGTACCCTATCGTGGAAAGACTTCGCTGGATGTCTGCTGGATCGCGACAAAGAAACAACGAGGCAAGCGGGTCGGCACGCCGAGGTGGAGGATGTTGAAAGGATGAGAAAGCAACCGTGTGCGGTGCGTATCGGACAGAAGAGTCAGGTGGTTATGAGTGGCGGCAGCGCATGAGTCGTATAAGCGTTGTGTGGTTGAGTGCGGCTTCGTGATACCAAGATGATGGCGTGATGGACGGACCAAGAGCCGAGACGGGAGAGAGAGAGAGAGAGAGCTCGTTGAAGCCGGAGCCGAGTGACGAGACGACGAGATAAACAAGAAAAGCGCGATGCAAGACGACGCAATTGATTGTGTGCAGGCCGCGGGGACGGAATGGTGGAAAGCAAAGGCTGTGGGTGGAAGTGCGACGAAAGTTTGGGGGGTGGAATCTTGGACCAACTCCCGCGCACCGCTGGTGAGTCCCGAGCCTCGACAGCACTAAGACAGAGGGCGGCCCTTGGAGTCCGCCGGAGGCAGGCAGCCGGTCAGGATGTGGATGTGTAAAGAGCAAAACTCAATTGTACGGGAGTCGCCGTCGATCGCACAGCCGCGAGGAACGGGTTGGCTGCCGTGGGTGGTGATGGTCGCGACTGTTGCGGTGCAAAACGCCAACCCTACCTGATCTGCCTTGGGGAGACAGACAGGACAGGACAACTTGGGAGATCGATCAGTGCGTTGGGTGGACTCGGCCAAGTCAGACAGGCGCTGGGTGGGAAACTCGATGGGACGGGACTGGGCAGACAGATAGCAGCGCGGACAGGGGGCACGCCTTTGCCCAGGAGAAATGCCGGATACAGCGATGTCGCCAGCCAACGAGGGGCGATTTGCCGCAGCAGGCTCGGATTGAAGAATGCTGCCAAGGCCCGCATAGACGCATAATTCCCAAATTAAACGCGCAGTCGCGCTGCTTTTTAAGCAGCCCGCCACGGGGCCAGTCGTGTCAGGCAAAGTTTGGTGGCTGGGAGGCGGCGCCTACCGCTCTATCGGGGCCGCGACGCCAGCGCATTCGATTTCCGGGAAATCAGCAATATGCAACAATTTCTGTCTGGGCCCGCCCGTCACCGCCGGCACACTGCATAGGGCGCTGGTCCCGACTGTCGCGGACGGCATCCAGCCCATCGGCCGCCAGATCTCGCCTCGACGTCTTTTCCATTATTTTTTCCCGCGTCTTCCCATCACTTTTTTCTCCCCGTCGGCTCCTCCCCCTATCGCTGCGTATTCATCTATCAGGGGCAGCTAATGACGCACGGTCCCGTTTCGGGCACATTGGTTGATGCGCTGCACTAGTCTGGGTTCCTTCGGACGCTAATGTGGGATTCTGCCAAAAGTCTGGTAAGTCACGTGAGATAAGCACCGTGCGGATCACGCAGAAAAGTTTTGTACGCACTGCCTAGCAATATCTTCATCCGCGAAACTTTTCCAGACCAAACTTTCTTCATCATCCTCTCAACAGCCTTTTCCACCTCAGCGAGGGCCTTCCACCCTCCCAGTCGGGCGCATCGCATGGCGCAGCCTCTGCTTCCTCACCAGAGCGAGTGTTGCCGGTTCAATTTAATCGTTCAGCCTGCGCGCAGCACCGGCGGGAGATGAGATGGTTCACCAAGCTGGGCGCGGAAGTTGGAGAGGATGCTTTTCCTTTGGTAAGTTTGCCGTCCTCAGTCTCCTCACAGCCCTTTCTCCCTTCCCTAAATGATGAAATCATGAAACATTGTCTTCTTTTCCCGTCAGAATCGACCATGAAGAAAACTGCCGGGCCTCAGTCGCATGAGGCCTGTTACTTGCCAGTATCATTCTCTGATCACAACACAAACATCACATTTTTACCCTCAACCATCAAGGCATTCATTAACTAACCTGAGTTCTTGAAAGATATTCTAGTGCTACCATCGATCTCGAACAACTGACAACGCAGGGCTTGCCCCTCCATTCACTGACTCGATGTAAGTCTACTTCCGATTATTATCACACACAACACCACCACCCTTTCATGATGAAATTTCCATCACTATTCGCAGTTTCCACTCGAGTCCCATAGAGCCAAAACTTGGGATAGATGACGGCATACACTTCCTTGGATGTCTGATCACTTGGCCCATCAATTCATTTTAACTGGATTTTTTTCTTTTATGAAATTGAGGCTAACCAAAGCAAAGTCTAGGTACAACAGCAAGATTTTCTTGCCATGGAGTATTTAAATCCCAGTGTAATCTTAATTGACAAATTTTTTCCACTTCATGTCCCATCTCTTAAATTGTGCTCCCCAATTTTTGCGCTTGCCTTTGTTTTGTTATGATGTCCAAAATAAAATGTTGCCACGGAAAATGCCCCGTTCTTCCCATCGAGTAAATATGAATGACTTGGTATCGGGACTGTCGATGCGAATGATTCTACGCCACCCGCAACTCTTCCCTCGTCCCCTCTCTCCTCACCCTTCCTCCTACGATTCCCATCCTGTTCCGCCCCGTCCTTCCCCTACCCAGCCAGTTGAGCTTCAGCATCTTGCACAGCTCGACAATTTTCCTATTCCTCTCGTCGTCTGCGTCACCCACTCCCCCCAGGCTCGAGAGCACGCTCATGCACTGCAGCATGCGCCCCACCATGTCGGTGACCTGCTTCGAGTCCTCCACGTTCTGCTCCCGCACGCTGCCCAGCACCTGCGCGCTGGACGGCGTGAAGGGCCGCATGAGCCCATCGCTCCCGTGGCTCCCGTAGCTCACGTTGCTGATGGCTCTGCTGCGCCCACCGGCCGAGCCACCGGACCCTTCGCCCAGGAGGGTGGTGCTGGTCGAGTTGTAGGAGCCCTGGGAAGGGTCGAGCGACATGGCGGTGCCTGGACGAGCCATGGAGAAGAACGAGTCCGATGGTGAGGTGGAGAGGAACGCCTCCGGGTTGGAGGAGGAGAGCGCCATGCTTCCGAGTGACGAGGGAAGGAATTCTAGTGATAGCCGAGAGAAGATGGTCTTGAGGGTATCGTAGCGTGGAAGGATGACGATGTCACGGTAGGCAGTGAGAACGAGACGTCTGACATCCAGCACCGTAGATGCAGGGCTTAGTCTAGCTGATCCGTCCGTCTTGACGCCTCCCCAGAAATCCCGGGCCTGCTCAGGGGTCATGATAGTCCCGCAACCTGACACCTCCAGATCTAATGGTAAGAAAACCGCCTGGATGTATGGAAGAATAGATGTAAACGTGAAGAGCCATAACTCGACAAGGGTAGGGATGAAGCGATCCTCGGAAGTCTTCCGCAGGGTTCGATCCAGAGATGAGAATCCTATAGCTAAGAGCTCTCGCAGGTCCTCCAACATGTCGTTGGGGGTACGTCTGCGGATGCAGAACTGAATGTGCATCTGCACCACTCGATTAAAGTCTTCAACAGGGAGACGAAGATCCTCCCCTTCAAATATCATTAGCAGCTTCGCCTTGAGGTATGGCCAAGCATCATCTAGTGACATGTGATTCTGTAGGCCGAGCTTGCCAGGATCAACTGGGTCGTACATGGTTGGCTGTTGAGACATGTTGGGCAAGCTGCTGGGTCCCGGCCACTCGCTCTGACCAGGGAAACTGGAATCCTCTCCCATGCGACTCTCTGACCTCTCGGCATGCTTCTTGTCCTTTTTGGTCTTGGTGAAGCTGGTGGAGCTTGGGCCCGGGCTCGGAGGGACATTGAAGTTGTACAGGCTGTTTGGCGCGTTGGGGTCTGTCGGCCGCGAGTTGCTGGCGGCGGACGAAAGGGGTAGATTAAACTCCTCCTTGAGCTTGTTCTTCTGCCGCGTGAGGAAGTGGTGCTTCTTCTCCTTCTCCTTGCCCCCGCCTTCCAACGACATGTCGCCCGGTCTGATCGTTGCCGCGGAGGAGTTGTTATGAAAGTACAGAGACTGGCTCCCTGGATCGACGAGGCTGGTTGTACTGAAATTACCACGCTGAAGAGCGGACAGTGCGGAGCCGATTTTGCCAGGGCTTGGCAGGGGTTTCTCCTTGGTTTCACCCTTGGTGCTAATCTTCCCGGGTCGAGAGAAGAGCTTGGCTTTTGCCTTCTCAGACTTGCTCAGCTTCTCCGGAGGCGGCGGCGGTGGGGGAGGAGGCATCGATGGTGCCGCGGGGAACTGGTGTGTGTAGCCAGGAGGATGGTTAGGCGAGGTATGGCCAGAGCGAGGGAAGACGATATTGGCGGCGGCCGTGGCAGCAGCAGAAGAGGCGTGCGAGGAATTAGCCAATCTGTCGCTCTGATGAGCATGTCCACCTACTCCCCCAAACCCAGTATCTCGCGGTGCGCTGGCCTCTGTCAGACTCAGCATAGGAGGGTTCGCCGGGCCCTTACTACCGCTTCCCCTTCTAGACCCGTCATTAGATTCGCCGGGAAAGGGAACGGTCTGAGACCGGTGCCGTACATGCTGCAGTTGCAGTCGCTCATTCTGTTGCTGTTGTTGTTGCTGCTGCTGCTGCTGTTGCTGGCTGTTCTGGTGCGATATCACAGCCGCCTGGGCCGCAATCTGGCTCGCAGACAGCGCCGTCGTAGAACCCGAGTTCTGGCTCAGGCCGACCTGCGACAGGTTCGAGGTGCTCGTAGATGGCAGCGAGGGCTCGAACAGGCCCGGGTGTGCCGAGTACTTCCTCGCGTTGTTCTTCATGGCGGACGATGGCGGTGCGGCGGAGCCGTGGTGGGTGGCTGCCCTCACACCGGTCGGGCGGGAGAAGCTGTGGACGGACGACGTGCTCGCGTTGGACTGGGAGGTGGTGAACTGGGCGTATATCGGGGCGGCCGCAGCAGGCCCGACCTGAGCCTCTGCTTGTGCCTGCGCCTGTGCCTGCAGGCGGGTCTTGGCGACGGCTATCGAGGGCGCATCCAAGAAGTCGTCGATGTCGGGGGTCTCGAGCTGGCGATGGGGGGACTTGGCCGGCAGCAGTGGAGGCCTGCCGTCGTCGTCGTCGCTGTCGTCGCTGTCGTGGCGGTTGCTGCTGTCGTTTGTGCTGGACAAGGAAGCGCCCGGGAATGGGGAGAAGCTGCCTGGGGCGTGGGATGGATGAGGTCGTGACATGGTTGTCGTCTATGCCCGGCCGACAGGGGGGGCCAAGTTACATATTGGGGCGATTGGTGAGCGATTCTCGGGGCATGGCAGCGGGAAGGGCTCGTAATTCGTGTGCGACGCGCAATGCAGGCTGCGAGCAAATATCCGTACAGCAGAGCAAGGGAGGATGTCGGCGGTGGGAATCGCGACAACCCTGGACTACCCACGAGGAGCTTGGTGCCTCGAACGGCGTGTCAGGCTAATTAATCGATACTGGACGCCCGCTGACGTCTCAAAGTGGTGGTTAAGCTGATAGCAGCACCTACTATTATTTTAGGTGCATTGATCTGTTGCAACCCCGCCAAAATCCTCCCATCCAGATCCATCCACCCCTCCAACATCAATTCCAATTTTCCATTCCAACCCTCCCTCACCCGCATTCTCCAACTCTCGTCGGTTTTCGTGTCTGCCTGCCAAGCAAACCTCTCACCATGGCTCAAGAAAAGAAGTCCGACTTCACCGTCTCCTACAGCTCCCCCTCCAACGAACCCTTCGCCATCACGAACAGCATCCCAGCACCCTCCACATCCTCAGTCCAGGACAAGACCACGTACCTGAGTGCTCTGCGCGAGGCCGTCATCTCCGCCCAGGACCAGATCAACAAGGAGCTCACGGATCGAATGGAGCAAGACAAGTCACGAGCGACCGACGGCAACCCAGCCGCCGCCAAGGGCGTCGACGAGGCACTAGAGGAGGAAAACTACGGCGAGGAGGTCCAGGGCGAGGACTGAGCTGCGAGATACCAAAGCGGAGGAGAGCATATGCGCACCTCGTTTACTCCCATTCATCGCCTTTATACGTTCTACCGAACACTATATACCGGGTATTAGAAGAGAGAAAGAAAAAGTCAAGCCAACTAACATAAAACTGTCACCAACACAAATAACCCCGACCGATGCATATGCTAGAAAACAAAATCACGTCGAGCAAAACGGCCAGAAGGAAAAGGGCCGGATAGTTTTAGAAACCACGTCCCCAGCTGGGTGCTTGCACCCGCTCAGTCCTCTGGCCAGTCGCCTTGCTCAAACAGCCATAATGCACAACCGTGTTGTCGGGCAGCACGGCGACGACGCTCCCGCCCGTCCGCATGCCACCGCCAAACCTCCTGTGACACACGACGCAGAGCTTCTCGTCGGTAATAACGACATGTCTATGGCGGCCCCCCTGGCCGTCCTCTATCTCGTCACCGAGGTAGAGCCGCGCTGCAATTGAAATACCCTCTGCCTCTCGCAATTTAGCAACAATCCGTGACTCGTTGACGAGACTGTTGGCTGCTCGCATTCGCCCTCTGAAGTATGACTCAAGTTCGCCCACTGGCAAGTCGTCGGGGATCAGACCCAGCGTTGACGCTGCAGGGAGGCGAGACCCATGCTTCGAGAGCAGGTCCAAGGCCGGTGCGAGCTTGGGCTTCTGTGGAGGAGCTGGTTTGAGATATATCGATAATAGTGTATGATAAATAGAGAGGTCATCATCATTCGACGACGAGCCGTCGACCCCATCTTCGACGGCCGCTGCTTCCTGTGACAAATGAATCCGATTACAGTAACTGTTGATGTTAGCTTTCGGACACCTCACCAGTGTAAAGGGGCGAGGGCTTACTCTTCTGCTTTAGCGTAGTCTTGCATGCTATCAACATATATCTCGAGTGCTTGCTTGTGCTGTCCCATGTTACTAAGAACAATGGCTCGACCCTCGTAAAAAGACGGGTCTGGAATTGGTCAGCTCTACTGGATTCGTGAATATCGATTTCAGAGCCCTTACCATCTCTTGGGATCAATCCAAACGCCTTCGTCAAGCTGTATACCTGCCTCGACTCTCGGAGGAACTTCATGAACTTCTCCATCTCCTTATCCCAATCCTCGCCTCGTTCCTTCTTGGCAAGGTTTTGAACGTACAGCTCCACCAGTCTATTGTGGAAATCCGGGGTCATATCCCCCATTTCCTCAATGATGTGAGCCAGGTATTGGGCCTCGAGCTGAGGTCCCTGCTCGCGCAGAAATGCGAGCACCTTGTCTCGCGGCAGTGTCTCCGCGTTCTCCGTGTCGCCTGTAAAGATCTCCATCGCATACTCTGGATTCTCTTCAAGCACCCACTTGGCATGCTCGAGAATAAGATCAATCTCCGACGGCGGGAGGCCCTCTAAATACCATATTGCGCGATCCGGGCCATGCAGCGTGGGTGCGGCCGGGTCTGGCTTGGTTGCAGTACCAAACTTCTTAAGGAGCTCCAGGGCCTCTCTGTGGAGTTTCTTGCCCTTGAAGAAATCAATAAGCTCGTTGTAGCGGCTGTGCTCCAGAAGCTTCTCGTTGACGACATCAGGGTCGCAGAAATTGGGGAGACGGAATAGTGAGCCCGCGAGCGTAGGTGATGAGAACATGTAAGCACGGAATAAGGCTGTGTCGACGATGCGGAACGTCTTCTGGAGCTCCGCTTCCTGCTTCTTCTCGTCGTCCGTCTGAGAAAGTCGCAGAAACTCCTCGACGTCAATCTCGGTCCCCGTGCTTGTTTTGGACGCAGGCTTCAGCTTCCCTGTTGCCGGGTCTATCAGCCTCTGCAAGCGAGCTCGGGTTCCGGCCAAGTAGCTATTCAGAGCCTTGACCGCATTGGTCAGGTCCTTCCCATGGAGAGGGCCATCCTCAGTCTTGACCGAATTGTTGGCGTCGTCGGTATCCTCGGCGTCCTTCGACTCCCTCCTTGAGGAGGCAATCGAGGCGGCGTCGGCCGGAATTCCCCTACGGCTCCCAAACAGCTTGGCAAACCCGCCGATAGTCTGGGGCGACGATGGGTCAGGAGATTCCGTGGCAGGGCTATCCCCATTGGTTTTATCCGCCGCTGCGTTCTCTGTCTCTCCACCATCCTCTTCTTCTTCTGGACTGTAGCCGTACCATACAGACAACTCCCCAGAGATTTCGGGTGGGTATAGTTTCAGAACTCGCTCAGGCGGTGCGTGCACATCATCTTCATTGAATAAGTCGAGACTCTTTTCGTATTTCTTGTCCTTGAACAGTCTCTCCGCCTTCATCATCTTGACTTCTCGGAGCGTCCCTGCCTTATCCTGAAGAAGAGCATCCTCCAGCATGTTGAGCAAGCTGATGGCTTCGTCGAACAGGGAACCACTGACCAGCTCCTGGACCTGGCTGTCATAGTCTGTAGCACCCAGTTTCCAAACGCATCGCTCACTCGATATGTGGAACCCCTTTGCGTGAGCTAGGCTCACCGTTGGGGGCAGGAAATGGAGCTGAGCTGCACCAGGAAGAGAAATAGTCTGAAGAAGTGAGAGGGTATCAGGATTCCGAACCTCGAGAAAACCCTTGGACGGCGGCTGAAGGGCGAGGATATACGGGTACGAATACCCGACAGACTCGGGAGCCGCCTGCCAGGGAACCTGCTTCTTCTTCTCGATGGGCTGGCCCTTGTCGTCAATAAACATGGAGTTGATGTCCTTGGCCAGGAGCATCTCTCCATCGGCCAGTTTAGCAGCCAGCGGTCTCGGCATGTAACCACCAAGGCCCATATAGCCCATCCCCGCGCTGCTGACGGCGCCAAACCGGCTGCCTTGGCCGTTGGCCGCCAACGTACCCGGACTAATGATGTCCTCCACCTCGCGCGTCAGGACGTCGACCATCACGTAGCCGCTGTTCATGCCGCAGACCAGCTTGGTTGCGCTCGCCCAGGTCACGGATCGGATGGTGTCGGACAGGGTAACCTCCCCCACGTGGTCGCTCAGCTCACTCTCGTGCCAGCTCCAGAGAAGCAACCGCCTCTTCACAGCAACGGCCAAGCGGCTGATGATCTCGGGGATCCCAGTGTCGGGGTCCTTGACAATATTGGACGTGACGGCGAAGCACGAGGCATTCTTCGTCCGGCCGAGCGTCTCGACGAGCTCGTACGTCTGGAGGTCGTGGAAGGAGATGTGGTAGTTGGAGAGCGAGATGATGATGCTGGCCTCCTTTATGATGGCAAGCTGCTCTATCGCCCTACTGGAGAACTTCTCGACCTCGCGCAAGAGATCCGTGGGCTTCACGGGCGCAGTCGGGTGTGCCTCGCCGCCATTCTGAGGACCGGCGGCGGGGGCGTCGCCGTTGTTCGCAGGCGGGTGGGAGCCATTCGTGGTCGGGGGCGGCTCGTTGAGCCGGTATATTCGAAGCGTGCCGCTGTTCAGGCCGACGAGCACGCGGTCACCTATCGCGAATTCACAAGCCAGCTGTCAGCAGAAATGCTCCCGGGAAACGCAAGAGGGCGAGGCTCGGGGGGGTGTTACCGTTGGCAAGGATCGTCTCGATCTTGGACTTGTCCCGCTGCCGGAGCTCGATGATGGGGCGCGCGGTAAATGCTGAAAGCATTGCGCCGGCCAGCTTGGAGCTGATGCAACTACGCGGACATCAGATGCATCAGAAGGTTTCCGGTGCGAGGGGCTGGAGGGCCGGGAAGGGGGCGCGGGAGAATTGGGGTGCGTGTGCTTGAGGGCGTGTTTGCGGCGATGGCGAGAAGAGAGACGGTTTGCTCCGGGCCTTTGGTATGGCAGCTGAAGACGTCACACGGTCGGGAGATGGAGCAAAGGCGCCGCAGCCGCTCTGGCGGTGGCATGTACCCGGTACCTGGCAGCCTAGCCCGTCTCCCCGTCCCACCGCTGCAGCCATCTGCTGTCACCTCTCATCTCAGGCCGCCGACACCGTTCTTCGGCTGAAGCTGTCAATGCCTGCGAATGCTGATCTGTGTAGGCCCCGCTAACTACCGATTAACCAATTCCAATGGGCATTCCCGGAGGTGTGTTTGCCTGTCTCAGGTCAGTCAGACAGATGCACCTTCAAGGATCACCAGTGGCCTGTGGCTTCCACATATAGAGGCCTAAAGCCTACCCAAAATATGAAATCAATTCACGTATTTATATGCATTTAGTATGAGCATGCGAGCCTTGTCTACCTACATTTAAACATATTGACAAATGTACCTTGAAGTAAGATTTACCATGTTCAGCTGGTCTCCAATATCGAGGTAGATACGGGCTACCCTAGACATCACTCTGATTCCGCCTACCTAGGTATCCTCATATATAGTTTTCAAGTCAATGAGATAGCAAAACACTCGACGCGTATTGTTCAATTTTCTTTGTTAATCATGCACTTCATGAAGTATTGTGAATTTGATACTGCTATGTGGGAGATAATCCTATCATAGCAAGCGTCAGTTCTAATTGGGCTGTCGAACTACTTGCTGTTCAAACTTACCGCCATAATTGCCCAAGTACCAGTGACCGACCCATCAGGCGACCACAAAGGACATTTTAAGTTAACTGACCCATCTCCAAGCCCAATTGCCGGCAGGGGGCTTTATGCAGGGCTCGTCACATTGACACCTAAAATGGTGGGCTGCATATGTTTGATACCTGATGGCAATTCTCCTTATGATTGATGTAAGGCAGTCTGCTATGTAGCGTGCAAACAACCCCCCCACGATATCTTGATAGACATATTAAAAGCTTCTAATAACAAAAAATGAAGTTCCAGGCCCTACACAGTAGATATTCATGTGAATAAAGGTGCCATTCTTGATGCGCGCAATATATATTCGTGTCCAAACTCGCGAGTCTGAGACCGTCCGCTCTGGATAAGCTATATTTCTGAGGGGCAGCTGGTTCAAGGGGAACCAATGCCGCGCCATACATGGTTTAATCAATACCGGCAAGCTGCATAATTCCATAGCCAAGGGATACAACGACGGCCAGGGTGATGAAACTGCTGGGCACACCTCTGCTGATGAAGTGCTTGACCTGCAGGTATCTGTGCCCGGCTGGATCCTCCTTCATGATAGCGGCTGCGTTTCACGGTTAGCATCGTGCTCTTGGACGGTGGATGGCAGGGGAAAGGGGGAGACATACTCATGTTGGGGAAACCACTGGTGGGGAGACCCATGGCAGCGCTGCACATGAGCACGCCGGCCATGACCAGGAGGTTGGGATGTGGGAGATCCATAGCGGCACCCACGTCGTAGACGAGGGGGAGGAAAATGACGGCCGCGACGGTGTGGCTGATGAAGGTGGCAATGACCAAGATTAGGGTCGAGAAGACCACCAGGACACCGTATAGGCTCATGTTCTCGACCTTGGCTGTGACGATTCCTGCGACGGTGTGCAGAAGGCCAGAAGATCGAACAGCCTTGCCAAGAGACAAACCTCCAGCAGCCAGGATGATAATGGTCCACGGAAAGTTGTTGAAGTCCTCCTTGGTGAGAATACCGATGCCAAAAAAGAGAACAATAGGAATGATGGCGATGACTCCCATGTCGCCGAAGACATTCTCCAACTGGTGGCTCGCACACCACAGAGCGATTGTTGCAAAGGTAACAATGGAGACAAACCATTGAACACCAGTGAATTGCTCCTTCACGGCCCGGATGGGTGCAATAGAGATGCCGCGTCCAGGTCGGAACGTAATGAGCAGCAAGAGCCAGATAAGGACGAGGGAGATGGCACCGACTGGGATGACGATGAAGAACCATTGGATCCAGGTTGGAGGGGGCTGCATGATGCCCATGGCGATCACGTTCTGTGGCGATGCAATAGGAGAGAGCATACCGCCGACATTCGATGCCAGGGCAATTCCAATAATGACTGCCTTGGTCATGTCGGAATCAGAAGGTAACGTACGTAGCATAGGCTATAGATTGCGTTAGAAATAGAAACAGAAACAGACCATCAACTCTGATAGGACAGAAGAATAGAACCAAGCTGTGCACTTACCTCAATGATAGAGTAGCAAAGCACAGGGGCTGCTACGTTGCTGATCAACATGGAAGCAAAAGCGGCCACAAACATGTTGGCGATCAGGACCGTGCGAGGCTGCGTTCCCGCCTTGCTCAAGATGAGAGTGGCGAGCCTCTTGTCAATCTTGCACTTTGACAGGGCGGCTGCTAGGGTGAAGCCACCAAGGAGAAGCATGATGACGGGCGTCCACATGGCGGCGAAGATGGCGGTTGTGGCGTCTTTGGAGTTGAGACGGTGATGGTGCTTACCACTACCCTCGTCGCGCACCACATTGAGAAGGACGGAGAGGAAGGGGATGAGAAGTGATGTGACGAAGAGAGGAATTGTCTGTATATGATTAGTTAAGAACAATATAAGGGCGTGTAGACAAACGTACCTCAGTTGCCCAGAGCAGGGATACGAAGACTAGAAGAGCGAGACAGTTTTGCTGTTCTGGCTTCTGCATAATCGGCACGTATAGCAGCGCAAAGAATATCCCAACGCAGATGAAGAGCGTGAGCATTGAAGTATTGGCCAGCCAAGCCGGCAAGTTGAATCGCCCCTTGTGTGATATTTCGAGGAGATCATCGCCTTGAAGTCTCGCCCGGGTCGCATTGGGGTCGTGGCCAAGGAGAGACTGTCCCAACCTGGCAGCCTCTCCCCTGCGCTCGATACCAATCAGGTCTCTCCAGACCGTGTTTCGCTCCCAGACGACGTGCTCTCGCAGGTGCGATCGCAAATCCTTCTTGGCAAGCTCCCGATCACCCCCCGTGACGACATCTGTGTACGCCGTCTCAATCTTGGCAATGTTCTCCTCCAAGACCTTGCGGGTCTCGTCCTTGAACGGGTAGGCAGTGTCGACATTGGTGTGCATGTAGCTGGTCTTGAGCTCCTTATCCAAAATCTTGTCGAACTTTTTCAAGACCTTCCTGAATCCAGTGTTGTTAAGCTGGGTGAACGACTTGAGCTCGCAAAGCTGGACATAGAGACTGATGATGCGCTTCTTGATTACAATGGCGGACGAGTAGAGCTCCGACGAGAAGTACACCGACTGCTCGTTTTCGTCGAATGTGGTGCTCTGTCTCCGGACGGATCGCCCAAATTCAGACGAGGCCGCCATGTCGCCAAGGCTATGGGTACTGGTGCCCATATTCGGCCGTCTGCCCACGCTGCCTTTCCTCGCCCTCGTTAGCCCGGTTCTCTCATCATCATCGCTCGCACTATCCTCCTCGACCTCGTCTTCAGATATGCCAAGTGAGCTGGTCGGGCGCCCAGGATCGCGTTGCCCGTCGTTGGAGGTGAATGGCCGTAGAGGTGCCAGCCCATCCGCTGCGCCAGAGTTGCTGATATCCCGCAGGAGCTGGTTGACCTCGTCGAGGAGCTCTCCCTCCTTGCCCACGTAGAACGAGCATATCTTCTCGAGCTCGATGCCCAGCGCCTTGCTGAAGATCTCCTCCGGGTCCTCGCTTGGTATTAAAGGTCGTGATTCGGCATCGCCCGACCGGGTATGATGGTAAGACTTCTCAAGTTGGTAGATTCTAGGTGATGTCAGCATTCAGCTCAGCCATCTCTGGGAGGGCGATAGGTGACGAGAATTCCCCGGTGACTTACAGCTTCTTGAGGTTGCTGTACGCTATGTAATGGCTGCTCCAGTCCGGAACAGCATTGAACTGGATGCTGTGGGAGAACTTCATCTCGTCTCGTTCTTCGAGCCAGGCCCGTTTCTGCGCGCGCTTCTCCTCTTGTCGCTCCCTGCGCTTCTCGCCTTCCTGACGAGCCGCGATGTCGCTGTAGTCGGCAAGCTCGAACTGCTCGGCGTCGCCGTCGAGGGCTACGAGAGGGGGGTCGCCGATTGACCGTTGCTTTCGATCCCCTCCTCGTTCGCAGTGGCCGTGGATGGTGGCGGTACCAGGGTCCGGGTCAGGAACAGAGGAGGGATTCCCAGGGCCAGCCAGAGGCGGAATGGTGAAGTTATGAAGAGAGAGGAAAAGAAGAAAGATTCGATTGGCAGTCGGAATTCCCGCGTTTGTGCGAATCCAAGTGGGTTCCGAAAGAGTTTCGCGGTACGGCCGACGACCGCTGGTTTCTGGCTGTGAATACAGTTTCTCAGGGTCAGTCAGTTCACCTAGCGGTGCCTAATTTAGCCACAGATGCACCTTAGCCACCAATGACGACGTTTGGGTGCTGGGCTTGGGCGGCCGAGTGGGTGGTGCAGCGCCAAAAGTGGCCTCCTCCAGGCTCTCAGCTAATGAGGTGCAGGCAGTTGCGCGCTGTACGTTACAGGCTGCTGCGGGCCGCCAGCCCCTTGTTCCAGCGTGCCACTGCATGTGACCTGATCGGAGCAATCTCCAGCTTGCCTGCATGCACCATCCAGCCCTCCGGGACGCAGCCATGTCTCACCTGTCCAGATCACGAGCCCTTGCGGCAGATTTCCCGTTCGCCAATCGAGAGCTCTATTTCGAGCACGTTTTTTCCTTTTCGAAGTAAACAGTGGTCGTTGTTGATGGCTCTGCAACTTCCGATTTCAACATTATCAACACGTGAGGCTTCTTCAACATGGTCAGCTGTGTTGCATTCTTATCTGTGGTATCATTGTTGCTCTCTATGTGACCTGATCCCTGCTATTATTACACCATGTATTACTGCTACCGGATGCCTAGTCCCCCAGCATCTGTTGCAAGGCATTTACTCTATACGTCTCGCTGGTAGCCACCAATTCTTCATGCCGCCCCTTTTCGACCACCTGGCCACCCTCCACCACGAAGATGACGTCGGCCTTGCGGACGGTGTGCAGCCTGTGGGTGATGGCAATGGTCGTGATGCCCCGAGCAGCTCGCTCCAGGCCTTCTTGCAGAGCCCTCTCGCTCTCGGCATCGAGTGCGCTCGTGCTCTCGTCCAGGAGCAGGAGTCGAGGCTTGCGGACCAGGGCACGCGCGATTGCCAGACGTTGACGCTGACCGCCGGATAAGCGAGAGCCGTTGGGCCCGCACTCGGTATCGTACTGGTCGGGGAGTGCCATGATCGTGTCGTGGATGTTGGCCAGGCGGCAGGCTTCGTGGATCTCCTCTTCTGTAGCTTCTTGATTGGACCTGGCACCTAAGCCAACATTGAAACGGATCGTGCCCTCAAACAGGGCGCAATCCTGTGGCACGACGGCAATATCGTCCCTGAACTCAGTTCCTTCCCGTCCCATGATGTCCATGCCGTCGATCTCGACAGTTCCACTCGAGGGCGTGTACATGCGCTGCACGAGAGACATGATTGTCGACTTGCCAGCTCCCGAGGGTCCCACAAGGCCACAGAACTGGCCGCTCTGGATAGTAAAAGACATACCCTTGAGAATAGGGATGTGAGGGCGAGCTGGATAGGAGAAGCCCACGTCCTTGAAGGTAATGGTAGTTCCTTTCTGTCCCGGCGTGGCCTTCTTTGAAGACTCCGCGGCAGCCTCGATATCCTTCTCACCTTGGGTAGCTGTTGAGCCAGAAACGGCCAGTGCCTCCTTGGGAGAGAGATCGTGAGCGGAGCTGAGGTCGATCAAGCTGAGAATGCGCGATGCGGCTGCGCGAGCTCGTGACACCTCGGGCGCAAGACTGAACATCTGGCCCCAGAGCTGAGCACTGACAAGCATGCAAATGAGGATGATGAAGAACTCAGTCTGTGTAGCCTCGCCGGCAGTGATTCTCTTTGAACCCCACCAGTAGGCGAGTGCGTAGACGAGACCGCCGGCGCTGTTTGAGATGGCGAGCCATAGGTTGGTGTACGCGCTGGCTAGTGCTACCTCCTTTCTTGGAGCCTTGAGTGCGCGGCGGTAGCAGCCCATGAGCTCATCCTCGAGTGAAAGCGACGAAACCGTCTTGAAGGAGTTTACAGCCTCGACTGAAATCCCCACGGCGTTGGAGAAAGCATTCGCGTGCCTTCGCTCAAAGCTTGCCAGCGACCGCATCTGCATAATTCCAGAGCCAAGGAGAATTGGCATTGTGACAAGGCAGACGAGCGCAATTTTCCAGTTGAGAATGTGCGAGAGAATGACAGCAATGACGAAATTGATGGAAATAGAAAACATGGTTCCCATGATGGAGCCACTGAAGGCTCCGACAGCGGCAGCATCTGTAGTGATGACGGAAAGAAGCGAGGTCGCGGTGCGGCCTCCGGACTGATGCCATTCCAGTCCTTGCTCATACAATGAGCGGAAGGATAGAACGCGGATCAAGTACAAAAGCTTCTCGGCCACATAACCAAAACCAGACCAGCTCAGAGTATAGGCAAACACCTCTACCACGGCAAGCATGAAGAACATGCCGCCGAACAGCTTGCCAGCCCAGCGAATCTCGCTTTCAGGCTTGCAGGGGCTCACATGGTTGACTGTGTTTCCGAAGATGAGACCGGATGCTGTGAACGTGGCACCGACGATGAGCGCAGCGCACATGGCGATGATGATCCAGAAAAGATCGGGCCGGGCCATGCGGCCGACGCTCTTGGTAACGAACCAGGCGGATTTCTCAGAGTCGAGATCAGCCACGTCGGCGGGTTTGGCTTCGTCTGCGCTAGAGCCGGATTCTGGGGATTCTTCCTTCTTCTCGTCTTCCTTGTCCGTGTCTTCGAGAATGGCCTTGGGCTTTGCTTCTAGGATAGAGTCCTTCTCGTCGGCATCGCCCCTGGCAGTGCTGGTGAGCGACGGCGTATCGTCGTTCTTCTTTGCCTCGATGTTCTGGAGTCGAACCATGCTGGCGTATGCGCCATCCAAAGCCATAAGCTCCAGGTGAGTACCCTGCTCAACGATCAGACCACTGTTCATGACAATGATGTTGTCGGCGTTCTTGATCGTTGAGAGTCGGTGGGCGATGGAAATGAGGGTCCTGTCCTTGGCAATTGACTCGACTGCCATTTGAATGCGGTGCTCACTTGCAGAGTCGAGGGATGCGGTAGCTTCATCAAGGATAAGAATCTGCGGGTCACGGATGAGTGCTCTAGCCAGGGCGATTCTCTGCCTTTGGCCACCGCTCACGAGCTTACCACCAGTGCCGACGAGAGTACCGTATCCGTATTCGAGCCTGTCTATGAAACCAGAAGCATCTGCCAGAGAGGCTGCGTGGCGTACAAGCTTGACCAGCTCCGCAACACCCTCGCCATGGGACAGGGCGACTTCGTCGATGTCCTTGCCCTCTCGAAGTTTGGCTGCAATCTCAGCTAGGTCGGATCCGAGGATGATGGGCTGGAATTTCTGGTGGTCTGATTGGGGAGAGTTGACGATTCCTAGGGCAATATTCTCGAGGATGGAACGATCAAGCAGAGACGGTTCCTGCTGGACTAGGCTCATGAAGCTTCTCAGGTTTTTGACATTGAGCGTTCGGAGGTCGTGGCCATCGAGGAAGACGGTTCCTTCTGTCGGATCGTACAACCTGGCTGTAAGTCCGGCGATGGTTGATTTTCCACTTCCAGAGAGACCGACGAGAGCAGTGTGCTTGCCCGCAGGACACTCAAAAGACACGTTCTTCAGCACGGGCCGGTCAGGTCGAGAAACATAGGCAAATGTGATGCCTTGGAATGAAAGGTGACCGGAAATGGGGACCTGCAGCTTCTCGCCTTCGTCGGAGCTGGAATCAATGGCGGCGCGGCTGTCGATGTCCTGCCTCAGCTTGTAAAAGGAGGCGCCGGCCGAGCCAAGGATGGGGAGAATAGGCGCAATGGAGCCGAGGATGATGCAAGCGTCGACGAGCAGGAAGATGACGGTGTAGATCTTGCCCACGGAGACGCCGGAATCGTCATGAGTAGCTGCAGCAATCTGTACACTTCCTTGCCAGAAAGCCAGAGCATTGGCCGAATACGCAATGAAGTAGAGCATGCCAGCCTGGGCGCCAGCGACGAGAGCCTTCCTGATCCCCCATTTCCGGGCATCCAGCATGCGCGCAGCAAACTTGGTCTCAAGCCGGGGTCCAGCGCTGAAAGCTTGGACAACAGCGATGTGCGAGAGGGATTCCTGAGCGATTGAGGATGCCGAGGCAATGGCGTCGGCCATGAGTGTCGAGTACTTTTGGGTGAAGAAGCTGCCGATGCCTGCGAGAATCAAGAAGGCCGGGATGAGGGAGAGGAGCATGCAGGCGAGCTTCCAGTTCTGCGTGAAGGCGACGATGTACGACGTCAAGAAGAAGGCGGTGCATGCGAGGACGACACCGACCTTCTCAGAGGTGCCGGACTGGACAGCCTGGATGTCAGCGTTGAGCCTGGTGGCGAGCTCACCAGCTTGTCTCGAGTCGTAGAAGGTGGCGTCCTGGCGGAGGAGCATGTGGAAATAGCGATCGCGCAACCGCGTCTCCAGGCGACGGCTGAAGATGCTCCATGTCACCGTGTAGATGTAGATGAGGGCGAAGTTGGCAATGCCGGCATATGTCAGGATAAGGACCTTGGAGTCGACTGAAGCTTGGACTTCCTTGGGGTCGACGCTGCTGCTTGATTCCTCCACCGCGCAGGTTGCGGTGTTGAGCTCATCGACAAGCTGACCAAAGATGATACCCATAAGTGGGAAAGGCACGCCGGACCCGATGGCGCTCAGTGTGCCGACAAGCAAAAGAACGTAGTCGATCCATTTCGGATTCGCATAGACCAGAAGTTGAAAGTAGGTAAAGAAGGATTGGGATGCTGGCTGTGTTTGTGTAAACAGATGGTAAGTGGGACTGCAGACATTGGATGGCTCGAAGGGATATCTAGCGACGTACCTGGGCCTTTGAGACGGACTTGGCATCATCCTGGGAGGAAACCTCGACAGCAGCTGTCTCCTTTGAGGGCTGCTCTGTCGATCCAGAGGGTTGCTCCGGCGGCGCAGGTGTGGGTTGCTCCGAAGAGGCCATGATGGGAACGGCGCGACTTGTCTTTTGGCCGTGCCTGACCTTTCAACACATTCCTAGAGCAAAGAGGGAGAGGATAGGAAACCGAGATGGGATCTGGGAAGAGGCGTCTACTGAATAGGTATCTGAAATTTTGGGCGATCGGTTGGCTTATCCCTTCGCCAGCTGCGGGCTCCATCGAGCTGGAACTCGGCACGCGCCATCACTGACGACGGTCCGGAGGCTAGCGAGTAGGCCTGCATGGTAACCTGGTTGATGAGCCCTCTAGCTGGAATGAGCTAACCTGGGGCCAGCCTGGATGGATACATATACTTTTGTCATCACGGTGGGAACTGCCTACTCGGATCGGGGTGTGTGGTGTGGAAAATTGCTCCCTCGGCCAGTGCACATGCGTGACAGACCATGATGCCGTGGGTGGATCGTCGCAGCAGGGGAGGACAATGGCTGCTCCACGCCCAGTGCCGGCACCCACATGCATGCGAGCAGCAATTGGCCTGAAAAGGTTCCTGCGACTGAGCAGACGAGCGGTGCCAGGTCGACAGAGCTGCGGTGCTGCATGCGGAGCAGGGCAGAGAGGAGATGGACACTGGCGGGCAGGCGAGATGACCGCCAAGATGTAGCGGTACCCGAGCGGTATGGCTGACCTAATTAGGAAGAGGAAGAGAAGGCACGTTCTCAGGGCCAGAGAGAGCCTGCTGGGGTCTGGGCGGTACGACGAGAGCCGAGTTTCCTGCGCTGTGCGAGCGGCGGTCGATGTGGCTTCGGCTTCATCTAGGGGTCGGGCGAGTGGGCCGATGACGGCGCTTGGCGACTGAGTTTTCGGATCAGATAATTCTGCTTGGACAGGTGAGGCAAGCTAAGCAGAGCCGGCAGACGAGGCAGAAGAAACTCCATGTACTTGCCAAGGCCGGTTAGACTCTCATTTGCTGTCTTACGTAGTACGAACACGGAGATGGAGGGCATTGGGCCATCCAGGGCCTGTAAATTTGGAAGTAAACACCTGTGCTATAGGGCGGGCCCAGCTTCATTATCAATCAGCTTCTGCCCATCCAGAGCTCAAGCAGCGTTGGACCACATAGTATGTTTGCGGAGTCTTGGGCTTCCGTGTTCCGTGTGGAACAGCTGCTCCACCCACCTAACAAATTTGAGAAATGGCGAAAGAGAAGGAGAAAAAAGGAGCCCCCGAAAATGGCTCAAGCCCTCCCTGGGTCGTAAGTGGGCTGGCTTCCCCAACAGCTTCCATTCTGTCCTGCGACCTCTCCCTGTCCCATCCCGCCTCGTTTCCTGATCGGATCGGTACGAGTCAGACTTCTAAAAGGGATGCAAGAGAAGGGGTTGTTTCGGCCTCAGCTCTCCTTTCCTTGCTTATTGCACCGAGACATCCGGATCTGATAACACCAGCTCCGAGCCGCCACCCACCCCACCGCTGTCGGATCAGATAACTTGTTTGATCTGATAACTCTAAAGCGCGGCGTTGGTCTTGGCTTTGGATCCCTTGTACCTGTACCAGCCGCACCAGCACTGCCCCCTCGGCGATTACCTGGAACTTTTTCTGATATACCAAGACCCAATTTCCCATCAAGGATCCTGCTGTCTTGGCCGTCCCCGTGACCGACTTTTTTTCCCTACGCAACAATTGTGCAGGGCGCACCGGTATAGAAAAAAACTTGAGTGAGGGGCAGTTCGCCTATGATCGGAAACCGAAGTCTGGATGAAACTGATTGCCCCTCGTGGACCAAACATAGTGCTGGGCGGCCTCCATGCTAGTGATCTTCGCTGTCTATCAGGCATGTATCTGGTTAGATACGTAATACCGGTAGCAGATAGTATTATTTAACACTCAAAATTGTAAATCTCCCACCCGGCAATAGCAGCCCAAGTCCTGCTCCATGTACAACGACCTCCCTGCCTGATACAAGCCTGCGAGACAACCTACCACGTTCCCACCCACCCCCTTCTTGTCCCTGCTGCCTCATGCCGCCATTTTCAACGACTCTCCCGCGGCTGTTGTCCTCCCACTCCCGGCTGCCGTCATTGCTGTCCTCGACGGTGGGGCTCTATCTTGCTCTCCCCCACCGCATCTCACCCGCCTCATCTACTGGCTCCGCCGACAGACTTCTTAACTGCTTCCCTTCCCCTTCCTTTTCGCCCTCCCGGCCTGTCTCTTCTATCGCTTCTCGTGCCACCTTCCCTAGCCGGTCCTTTGCCTCAGTCTCAAACCCTCGCCCAGCCCTGACCATGCCTGCCCTGACACAAACCCCCCCGACCGTCAAGGTCTTCATCGCCGGAGGCTGCTATGCCGGCCTGTCGGCTGCCCTCAACCTGTGTGATCTCGGCCAGGGCCGTTCCCCACGCATGTCTGGAGTCGAGTACCCCCATCACCCAGACCTGCCCGAGGTTAACTTTGACATCACTATCGTCGACGAGAGGGATGGTTACTGTAAGTTGAGTCTTTGTCTTGAACTTCCTTTCTAGTCATCTCCACCTAGTGTGATCGAAGGTCGCCCGCTTACTCGGGGATTTTTGTTTAATTTAGATCACCTGATCGGATCTCCTTTGGCCTTTGCCGATTCGGACTACGCCAAGAAGGCCTGGGTCCGCTACCAGGACATCCCAGCCCTCCAGAACTACACCAATATCAAGGTTCTCCAGGGCAGCGTCTCGTCCGTGGACCCGGAGAACAAGACTGCCACCATCGTTGACAACGCCACCAAGCTGCCCAGCTCTCACAGCTATGACTACTTCGTTGCTGCCACCGGCCTCCGCCGTGTCTTCCCCGTGGTCCCCCAGTCCCTCACAAGGAAGCAGTATCTCCTTGAGGCGGAGGAGCAGATCTACTCCGTCCAGAACGCCAAGGATGGAGTTGTCGTCGTTGGTGGCGGAGCTGTCGGTATCGAGATGGCAGCAGAGCTGAAGATGATCAAGCCTGATGTCAAGGTCACCCTGGTCCATTCCAGGGCGAAGCTGCTCTCCGCGGAGGCTCTGTCCGACGAGTGCAAGGACAAGGCTCTCGAGCTCGTTCTCGAGGCCGGCGTCGAGACCCTCCTGGAGCACCGCCTAGCCTCCTCCAACAAGGTCGAGAACCCAGACGGCACAAGCAAGTACGAGATTGAGTTCACCAACGGCCACAAGATGGTTGCTAGCCAGGTCGTCATGGCCATCTCCAAGAGTGTGCCTGCCACCGGCTACCTGCCAGCTTCCGCCCTCAACTCTGAAGGATATGTCAAGATTGAGGCCAAGTAAGTTCTTATTTCTACCCCGTTCAGCACAGGAATAGTGGCCCCCCTTTTTGAATAACCAAACTAACAAATTCTAGCCTCCGCCTGGCCTCGGACACTCCAAATGCCAAGTTCCACTTCTGCGGTGGTGATGCGGTTCAATGGTCCGGCATCAAACGATGCGGCGGAGCCATGCACATGGGCCACTACATTGCGTACAACATCCACCAGTCCGTCATCCAGGAGCGCGGTCTCAAGGAGGCCAAGTTTCAGGAGCTTGGGGAGATCCCTGCCATGATTGGTCTTGCCGTTGGCAAGAAGGCTGTAGCTTCTGGTCCCGAGGGTACAGTCTCTGGCGAGGATGTCATGCAGGCCTACTTCCGTGACGACCTCGGCTGGACAAGTAAGTCATCATTATACGTGACTTAATGCAAGACTATGCTAACCGATATCTTTATAGTTTGCTGGGACTACATGCAGCTGGGCGGAAAAAAAGAGGAAAAAAAGGAGGAGAACTGAGTGCGAGACTATGAGTTTATGAGTATAGCATATGATCGACTGGCGTTTTTGTGGTAAGGGGCCCAGTAGCAACTGCGTTGCCCCCTTTCGGACTTTTTTTCTTGGATATCATTATTATATACATCAGACCGGTCTAGAGATCATAAGATTTGGTTTTAGTCTCTTAATTTATCAATAAGATGTTCCAACTCGCTCTCCGTCGTCCACTTGGGTTGCTTGGTAGAGGAAGGTACGTTTTTCTATCGGAGAGACGCATCGTTTCTAGAAGCTATGGTGGAATATTTCGAAACTGTAAAAGGCAGAGCCTTGCAGTAATGTGTTTTCAATGGAACCAGTTTTGGGTAAGGTAACCACGTAACCACTTCTCCGGAATCGTACCAAGGGTCCGATAACCTAGAGATCTTAGATGCAAGATCCATCTTTGATCTACACTATATTGCTACAGTACCATCAACTCCGCATTCTCTTCTCGAATACTAATAAGTTGACGTAACACAAATACCCAAGGAAGCAACAGGGCAAACCTTACTATTATTATCTTAACTGTTTCATTTTTTGTTGTTTAAGGCAAAGAGTACCGCGCTCGTTTTGCAACTGGTAGCAAAAATAATTCCTTCGTGGGTATTGAAACAGGACCATACGGTTTATATATCAGTAGTAGCCTTGTTTTATGAGACACCAGCCTGGGTCTATCCCTATCATGGCTTTTATGATGATCATTTTCTCCCTTTATTAAGTTTAATTCTTCATCTTTTTTTGTAGAACCACTTCTGTATTCTCTCATTTTTTATCTAGCCCTATCATCTGCGAGAGGACATCCAAATTAAATGACAAGTCCCTTGACTTGCTTCTTCTCCTTGACATCGATATCCCTCCACATCGCCACGGCACCAAGCCCAACAACCAAGATGCACGTCGCCCCAATCAACATGTAGCGCTGCCCCTCAGCGTACGACTCCTGGATGGCGATCCGCGCAGGCGTCCCCTCGAGGTACGACAGCTGCCTTGTCAAATTACCATAAATAAGCAGCAAGTTGGGCTGCTCGTCCTCGGGCAGGTGCCTCGCCAGCGCCCTGGGAAACACGTTCTGCCAGATGGCCGAGGAGACGGTGGACCCGATGGCGCCGCCCACGTTGGAGAACATGGACTCGACGGCAATAACAACAGCGACGTGCTGGTGGCTGGCGGCGGCCATGGCGGCGACCTGCTGGGTGATGACGGTGGTGCCCCCCGCGAAGGCGATGAAGATCTGGCACATGACGACGTACCCAATGTTGACGTCGGGCTGGCGGAAGCGGATCATGAGACCCGCCCCCAGCATCATGAGGGGCACGCCGACGTAGAGGGCGAGCCACTTGAAGCGCCCCGTGTAGCGGATGGCGAGCCCCACGATCACGCCCCAGAAGCAGGAGCCGATGCTGTAGATGCTGGCGACGTAGGAGGACTCGGTGATGGTGAGGCCGTTGACGACCTGGAGGAAGGAGGTGAAGTAGGAGTTCCAGATGTAGAAGCTGACAAAGGTGGTGCTCGCGAGGACGCAGGCGCCCAGGACGGTGCGGTCCGTGAGGAGGGAGTAGGGGATGAAGGTGACGGGGGCGAACCACTTCTCCCACACGGCGAAGGCGACGATGAGCAGGCCGCCCAGGACGATGAAGGCGATGACGATGGGGGCCTTCCACCCCAGGGGCTGGAGGGTGTAGATGTTGAAGGAGAGGAGGAAGAGGGAGAGGCCGGCGGTGATGAGCAGGAGGCCGAGGGCGTCGAATTCGCGGCGGTGGTGCCAGATGGACTGGAGGATAGTGCGGTCGCTCTTTCGTTCGGGGAGGAGGCCTTGCTTTCTGGCTACCTTGAGGTAGTGGACGAAGAGGACCCAGAGTGGTAGAGTGATGACTGGAGTGATGATGCAGAAAACGCCGAATGCCCATCGGAAGCCAGGGCCGTTCAGGAAAGCAGTTGAGATAGGACCAGAGAGCCACATCGTGATGATGTCTGTTAAAAGGGAGAGTGTCAGTCACGGAGAGATGTCGCATACAAAGAGGAGAGGGTTTCTTACATGGAGAGTTGGAATAGGCAAACATCAGACCTCGATTCCGGAGGGAAGAGGTGTCAGCGATGAAGATAGTAAGGCAGTAGCCAATTCCGTTGTATCCGACCCAATAGAAGACTTGCGCCGCTGCGTACATCTCGACATCTCGACAGGCGGCCATCATGATCAGACCCAAGGTTGTGAGGATAACGCAGATCAGATATCCAGTGGGGCGGCCCAAGACGTCGAGAATCTTAGCCAGCGTCAACCTGGAAACACCACCAATGATGCCACTGATGATGCCAACGGTGGGAGTAAGCGAATGGCTTGAGAAGGCAGAAGTAACGTATGGCGTAAGAGCACCAGTTGTGCCTTGCTGCATACTATCGACGAAATCTAAGTTGGTCTTATCAGTACACACTCTCTCGTCTGCTTCCTTCTCCTCTACTCTTTCTACAGGGCCTTAGACTTACAGATAATCCAAATCCAGATATAGGCAAAGATCAGAGCTCCCTTGGTCCAGACATTAGTCGTAGCCTCGATCTGCTGGACACCAGCCTGGGCATCCGCAGTGATGGGCTCGTCGCTATCCCAACCTCCCTGAGCATCTGCTTCTGTCTTGGTCACTGTTGCTTCTTCCTTTCTGATGGCGGCGGTGTGGAAGTCATCGCTTAATCTGTTGGCTTGTGCCACTTCGGGCGATTCACGACCCATGATGAAGGCTTTCCTTGATGCTGTGTTGGAATTAATTAAAGATTAGGAGTGTATGTATTTGCAAAAGAGTAAGATCCTGGAACAAGTCCCGGTTGCACGGAGGATGAAACAAAAGACCAGCCTGCGGAACGAAGGACGTCTGTGTGTTCTTATACCCAGGTTGTCTTTCAAAAATAGCTTTCCCACGCGACGAGACCAAAAAGCTTGGCTGCATGTCAGAAAAAGATGCTGGGTTCTAGACTGGGTGGGAAAGATGGCCTTGTTTGTAGCGTCACCTTCTCGCATCTAATCTTATCCCCCTCTCCCCTCCTCACCTTATCCCATGGATGTTCTAAAAACCACCCTGCTTCCGTCTCTCAGGTCGCTAGAGGCCCTGCGGTATGCCCATGAGATGACCGGGGCGCATTCCTTGGTTTGTTGCCGGCCGGTCAGTGTAAGCTGCAGCCAGGTGAGACTTGAACCGATCAGTGGCGTCTGCATGGAACAAGCCAGGGAATGTTCCTCGAGGACCCGGTGATTTGATTGGCACCCCGACCAGTGGTATTCTCCGGCGAACTCCTGCATGTTTCTCGCTGGGAGTCTTGGCTGGCTTATGGGACTAACTGGTACCATTGAAACTGTATCAACGCCAAGATAGAAGATTTCACTGCTGGTTGGACAACGACCGCGAGTGACTAGAAAATACATCTATTGAAGCCAAGAAAAGAAAACTTTTTCCTATAGAGGACCAACCGTGGATGGATCCCTCGTGGGAACAGGCCCGAACAGGTGGAGGATTTCAGATAAACTGAAAAAGGTAATTTGGGTTAGGCTCTTGGCTTATTCCTCCAAAGGACTCATCTCTGCTGCTTCATAGGCTGTCAGCTGGGCGAGACCCTGCTGGTTCGCGTGAGAGAACCCCTGCTCGCCCAGGTGAGGTGATTTTTCTTTATGCTTATCAGGTCCGACCCCAAACTATTGGATTTCCCCCAAACCAGAGACGCAGTGTTCTGGGTAGCAAAATTTC
The DNA here is from genome assembly GCA_902006505.2 of Clonostachys byssicola. Classification (NCBI taxonomy): domain Eukaryota; kingdom Fungi; phylum Ascomycota; class Sordariomycetes; order Hypocreales; family Bionectriaceae; genus Clonostachys; species Clonostachys byssicola. The sequence goes on from CABFNO020001317.1 coordinate 679,206, forward strand.
CGGGGACCCTGGAGAAGCTGCTGCCTGGACTGGGCACCAGCCCATCTATTCATGGCCTTATGACCTGCAATTGTCGGGGTGGCCGTGGTCGAGAGCGACGTGCCAGTGTGAGGACGATAATTAGGTCCTCGTACGACGGGCATGCTGTGATTGGGTAAGGGTGTTGCAGAGAGCAATATTTTACACTGGAAGCTAAGTAAAGGAAGTAGAGCGATGGATGATTACGGAACGGTTCATGGCTGGCTGTTGATGTCTGGCATCCCAATGAACAAGGCAAAAAAGTTTTGTGTCGTGGGAATGTTTGACGGGTCGGATGACTTCTTGGAGACCGCTTAGGATGTCATCTTATCCTACAAACTGAGTGGCTACTTCGTGTGAGAGGACGGGATGGTCTTGGAGGTGAGACGCGGCGCTGCATCTTGATTCCGCTGAGGAGACCGATGAACCAACGAACGGCCAGCATTCCAAGGAGGACAAAAGCAGCTTTCAAAGGTCCTCTACAGGACATGATGGAATGCGACGGGCATGATTTCCATCTGTAGGGACTCTAAAAATCGTTGTGGAGCGACAACATAGTCCGATCAACGATCTGTCTGGACCAAAGTTGCTAGAAATCATGAGGGGATCGTATCACTCCATTATCCCATTGCTTTGGTTACCTAAAAAGAACGAATGACCCGCGGAGTGCGAAGCGAGGCAAATGGCCAAAATCTGGACAGATGGGGTGGGAAAAAGCAAGTGAGAGGAAAAGGATTGCGTATGTACCAGCTACGACCGGCAACTGATTGATTGATTAATTAGCGCCAGCCTCCACCATAAAATTTTTATCAGATCCGGCGCCACGCTAGAAAATCACGGCGCCGGTGGTCGGAGGCCGACAGAGAAGCCAGTTAGCCCATGCGCTATGCTGGACCTCGGCCTGAGGCACTAGCCCCCTAGAGTGATCTGATAAGGGTTAGGTTATCAGATCCGCACCGTCTTACCTAATCCCTGGTTGTTTCACCACGCTTTGGGAATAGTGCATGGGAAACTCGTACTGGTACTTGCTCGCCTGCTGAGGGCAAATTGGCAGGGTTTTTGCTCTGCAATTGACAGAAGGGGAGACTGCTTTGCTCTGCGACAGGGCTCGCCCTGGTCTATATACGCGATGCGAGCCCATGAGGACGTGAGGGATTATTCCCCCTCCCTGTGAGCACCTATGCCCAGGAGAGAAAGTAGTTGTTGAGCGGGTGCATATGGTGGATGGTGGATGGAGGGCTGGTGGGTTGATCCATGCCCGTCGTCTGTGGCTCGACTCTCTCTCGGCTCGTACTGGTACTTGGAAAGGCGTCATGGATCTTCTGGGGCCGGGCTTCGCTTCTAACTCGAGATGCTTGGCACAGTCACCTGGACGGCCTTCCCTTCCGAGACGGGCCACTTGGTCGCCGTCCTCCTCCTGTTCAAACTCGGAGTACAGGAACATCGACTTTCGGGGTGGAGGACCCAGAAGGGGGGTGTCCATATACAAAGCTGTGGATGACTGGATATCCTGATCTTTACCGGCACTTGTTCCAAGCTAGTCGCCCCTCTGTGGCTCCATGATGTGTACCAACACAGCAGGATGATGTCGATACCTGCATGGCCGGCGCCGCTGGCTGCTCATTGCCGTTGCTGGTTTGGCTGGCGCACATTGCAGTAGCTCCAGGAGCTGGACCTGGAGCTGAGGTGTCACTTTAGCCCAGATTGATAAGCCGACAGCTGGGGGAGGGCATGCATGCTGTGGTAAGGCTGTTCCGAGGGAAGCTCGTCATGCGTTGCGTGCTCCCGCAGTTTTCTTTCTTTGTTTACTTACTTATTTTCTTTCTTTGCCTCCTCTCTGCTACTTTGTGATAGAGAACTGGGACTCACGATACGGCCCGACCCTCCCCACGTTTTCAGATCAAATACTGGCCCCCAAGTAATCGTCAATTGGCTCAGCTCTGTCTGGAAAAGACACCCATCATGTCGCTGATTTCGCTAAGCTCCGTCTCTCCAGATGAGACAATCATCAAGCTCCCCCACCCGTATCTCACCGAGTACGCTGTGAAGAAGGTTCCGTCACCATCAGGCAATGATGCCCAGTTCTTCCAGCTCGCCTTGAGACCAAGCACGAGGTCTCACAACAAGCAGCCATCGTTCGAGCTTCATAATTCCAACCTTCGATTTACCGAGCCCACCGATCTCAAGTCCAGTGAAGCCCCTCCCCCATCCAACAACGGAGCATGGGGACGAGCAAGACGGTCGCCAGCTGTTGCTGTCAACTGGGAGAGCAGCTCGGCCCCTACGCTTGCCCAGGCTTGGCTGCTTCTCTATCTTCTCTTCACAGTTCGCCCGTCAATGGAATCAGTCCGTCTTGAGCTTAAGGGCCGTGATGCGAACCGCCTTGGCCAGCAGCTTCAGGATGTTCTCCTGGCCATTGACCACCCTGCGCCCCCAAAGACAGTCTCTGCTCCTGCGCCCTCGACAAACCCCGACGAGAAGGTTGTTCTAGCTTTGCGAAGCACCTTCTGGCAAGGTGCCGGCTCCCCCTTTGGTCCCCGCCCTGTTTGGTGCCCCGACGAGTCTCCTTCCTCGCTGCCCAAGTCCACCCCATTGGCCTCATACCCTCTCACGCCGGTTCAACATACCATTTCCGTCGCCTCAGCCGGTGATCCTCAAGATCCAGATCGCTACCAGCAAGCGTGGCATCCTGTCCGCCCCGCCAAGCCCGCTCCCGGTGCCACCATCTACAGCCGCTACATCCCCCATCTCAAGGAAACCTTCTCCATGGTCTCCCTTGACTGGGAGGACGCAGAGCACCTTCGCCTCTTCCACGAGTGGCAGAACGACCCCCGAGTCTCCCAGGGCTGGAACGAGACGGGCACCCTCGAGCAGCACCGCGAGTACCTGCGCAAGATCCACGTCGACCCCCACCAGGTCGCCGTGCTTGCCAAGTGGGACGACACCTACTTCGCGTACTTTGAGATCTACTGGGCCAAGGAGGACCGCCTGGGCGGCTACTTCGATGCCGGAGACTTCGACCGCGGCCGACACTCTCTCGTCGGCGATGTGCGCTTCCGCGGACCGCACCGTGTGTCGGCCTGGTGGAGCAGCTTGATGCACTACCTCTTCCTCGACGACCCGCGCACGACGTACGTCGTCGGCGAGCCCAAGGATACCAACTCGACTGTCGTCATGTACGATCTCATCCACGGATTCGGGCTTGACAAGTTTGTTGATCTGCCTCATAAGCGCAGCGCTTTCGTGCGCTGCTCCCGCGAGAGGTTCTTCCAGCTTTGCCCGTTGCATGAGAGTGAGAAGGCTGTGGGTGGAATGAGGATTGGACTGGTCCCCAAGCTGTAGAATACGACATCGTATGGATTGATTTAGGCTTGGTGCCATTTATTGAAAAAGAGTCACTGAAAATGATACCGATAATTTCCTAGTAGAATTATGAAATGTAAAGAAAAAAGCAAATTAAAAATAAAACCGGGCTCTGCTTATCTATTCGCTATAAACTGTTGGTCCTGTTCTCCTCGCTTTGACACTCGTAAGACCGTAACTTTTCACTCTACATGTATCTGATCTATCACGCCTCTTCTATTGAGCGACATCACATCTAACTCCCTTTTCAGAACACAATCATACCTCAATATTACCCTTTTACAGCTTGGAGGTAGTGGTCTGCTTGCGCAGCAACTCATCTCCCAGCTTCGCCATCTCAAACTTGCGCACCTTTCCGCTCCCCGTCAGCGGCACCGTGGACGGCACGCCCCCCTGCCCCAGCCAGAAGACGTGCGTGGGCGCCTTGTGCTTGCCGAGCTGGTTCCGCACCCAGTCCCTCAGCTCCGCGTCGGTGGGCTGCGCCGAGCTCTCACCCAGCTCGACAAAGGCCCCCACGACCTCGCCGTAGTGCTTGTCCTTGAGGCCGACGACGACGGCGCGGGAAAGAGCAGGGTGGGCCATGAGGCGCTCCTCGATCTCGAGCGGGTAGATGTTCTCGCCGCCGCGGATGATGATGTCCTTGAAGCGGCCCGTGATGCTGCAGTACCCCTCCTCGTCGAAGACGGCCTCGTCGCCCGTGTGCAGCCACAGGACCCCCGCGGCGTCCCGGACCATGACCTCGTTGGTCTTCTCCGAGTTGTTCCAGTAGCCCGCCTGGAGCTGGTAGCCCGCGATGCACAGCTCGCCGCGCTCCCCGACGGGCAGGATGTTGCCCTCGCGGTCGACGATCTTGGCCTGGGCGTGGGGCATGAGGGTGCCCACGGTGGTGAGCCGCCTGTGCATGGCGTCGTCGGTGAAGGCGTTGAAGCAGGTCGGCGAGGCCTCGGTCAGGCCGTAGCTGCTGGTGAACTCGGTCATGCCGAAGCGGTTGACCAGGAGCTCCATCAGGTACCGCGGCACCGGCGCGCCGGCGATGATCCCCGTTCGGAGGTTGTCGCACTGGAAGCCCTCGGGGAGCTTGGCCTGGAAGAGGGAGTCGAACATGGCGGGGACGCCGTGGACGGCGGTGCAGTTCTCGTCGGAGATGGCCTGCAGCGTCGAGGGGATGTCGAAGACTTCGGCGGGATACACGATCTTGCCTCCGTGGGTGACGATGGCGAGGAGGCCGAGCACGAGGCCAAAGCAGTGGAACAGTGGTGGTGGGCAGCAGAGGATATCTGCTGAGGTCAGTCTCATTCTGTCGCCGATGAACCGGGAATTGTTGACCAGGTTGCTATATACGATGTTAGTGGCTGCTCGGCCGCGTCTATCTCGCTTCTTTTCACTCACTGGTGGGTGAGCATAGCTGCTTTGGGCAAGCCGGTCGTGCCGCTTGTGAACTGCAGGTTGACAACCTGATGTGGGAGGACCTTGCTCATGGCTCGGTACAGTGCCTCGTGGCCCTTTCGCTGCCGAGAGCTGATCAGGTCCTGGTACGACGTGTACCCCTCCGAATCACCTCGCAGAATTACCACCTTGCGGCTGATGCCCTCCTCATTGGCCACCGCACTCAGGAGCCTGCTGTTGTCGACCCGGTCACCAATCTTCTTGGTGGTGAAGAAGACCTTGCAGTCGGAGAAGGTCAGGCCGTACATGGCCTCGGTTGGCGTGTAAGTGTTGTTCAGGATGACGAGGATGGCTCCAATCTTGGCCACGGCGAAGAAGACGGCGGCATACTGTTCGCAGTTCCCAGCCATGATGCCGACGCGGTCACCCACGCCGATGCCCATGTCGAGGAGGGCTTCGGCCAGGGACGAGCTCTGCTGGTTGAGATCATTGTACGTCCAACGGGCCCCAGTCCAGGGAATGACGAGAGCTTCCTTGGTGCCGTACTGGTACGTTTGGAGCTCTAGCAGCTCGCCGAGGGTCAAGTCGACGAGTGGAGGGTCGTTCGAGCCGTGTAAGAGCGAGAGCTTCGACTTGGTCGGCACGACGCCCGACTGGATTGTGGTGGGCTCGACTGCCATTGCGTTTTAATTCACCTTTGCTTTTCTCAAGTGATCTTCTCCCTCCGGTCTTCGGGAGCTTTCAATCCTGAGAGATTACTTGGGCGTGTGATGTTTTTTGAGGAAAAGGAAAAAGCAATTAAGAAGCGTCTACTACATCAATTCCAGGAATCCAGGAGTGCGGTTGACTCGCTTGCAAATCACTTCTGCATGGAGCCGAAAATGATGAACACAGCTGGCGTCAGTAGGGCCCTCACAGATCCCCACTGGCTGGATGTCCTAATGACGTGCAATGCAGGGCCGGATACCTCATTGAAAGAAGAAAGGTGCGAGGAAAATAGCTCGTCTTGACGGCCTGGCTGCTTACCCTCCTTCGTGCAGCCGATGCTCGCTCGCCAGCCAACTACGAAACTATGAGAAACTGGGGCCATCATGCCTGCTATTCTCTCGGGTCTCTCCGTGATCCATTGATGCCTTCAATGCCGAGCAACTCAATCGAGGGCAGCTCCGATATTGGCCGAGGCGAGGAAAAATCTTGGTCGAATCAGCCCCCTACGCAAGATGCACGACGCCGTTCTTGGGTCCGATCCAAGTGAGGAAGCCCGGAGTCGAGTCCAACCCCGTCGAGGGTGTGATTTGCAAAGCCAGAGGCAAATACGGGCACCATGTAGGTACCTAGTTTCTGGTCCAGCACCAGCGGTTGATGTTTTTCAGACAGGGGTAAGGGGCGTCAATCTAATCTGATCATCAGATAAGATCCAATCAGTCAAGTATCTCTACTTTGCCCTTTAGCGGGTCTTTTGGCTCCGTTCAGCCTCCCAGCTTCCGTCTGACGATTTCGACTCACCCCCTTATCCACATCCACGCCCTCCCCCCTGTCTGTGTGTCTGCAGCTTTTCGTTTTTCTTCTCTCTTGCCATCCACATCGAGCTCCTCGTTCTGGCTGTTCACTTGCTCATCCACCCTCTAATATCACCTACCCATCTCAACAAAGGACCCAAGTGGAGAGGGCTAGAGGGGGCAAAACAAGGCCATGATGAGGGCCTGCCTGCCTTGTTGCACGCGTTGCCCTCCACTAGCCCATTGGACAAGGCCAAATTAGCCTCACTGAAGGCATGAGGCATTTCTTCCTCGAGCGAGATGAGACGAGGCCATCGCCACTGCTACCCTTCCTGGCTGGCTTTCTCCTGCCTACCTACCCTTCTCTTTAGCTTACCGAATGGAACGTTCGGTGAATCTGCCCTTCCCTGACAGTATTCCTCCCTTCCTCGATCATCTTCGTTGCTGCAACCCCTGATCGACCTCTTTCCAGTGACCAGCCTTTCCCCCTGCGCAAGCTGCATGCCGTGCTATACTCACTCTACGTATATGTGCCGTGTGCCTGACGGAGCCTATGGGCCAGCTGGACCCTGACGTGCGCCGGCAGATTTCTGGGGACGAGGAGGGGCGAGAGGGGCGCCCTCCCTTGTCGGCATTCCTGGACCCGAGAGGCCCCAGGGCTGGCAGACAGGTCTTGAAAGGCTAGACAAGTCGTTAAGCCACCAGGGGGAAACGATCGTGCCGCGCCGTCCCCTTGCTCAAGCTCAGCTCGGCTGCAGAAACAACCGCATGTGATTTCCAACGCCGCTACTTCGCGCGCCAACTACTCACTATTTTTCGCAACTTGTACGAAACGGAAATACCGTACAGAATCTCAAGAGTCTAAGGGTTTCCTGCTTGGTCCTAGTAAAAGCTAGGATACTGTACATGTGCGGTTTGAGGAAGCCGGATCTCGCTCTGGGCTGACCCATGTCGTCATGTGGATGGACCGCGGCCTTGTTTTCTATTGCCTGGGTTTTACCCAATCTGTTTACTCTTGCTGCTAATGTTTCGGACGTTGCAGAGACTAACAGTTACTTGGCAACGGAAATCGTAGGTTGAGAGCCCGCCTCGTTGCGTGAAATATCACCTCCCTTGTCTATTCGACACACCATGTACCTGCCTATAACCAAGCCAGAGCACCTTTTGAATACTGCGGTGCAGTCTCGGCCTGAGTGACTAATTGGAACTAGGGTGAACCGCAACACCCAACGGCTGAGGTCATCAAAACGAGGTGTCATATGTCTTCAACGATCCCCGCCTTGGGGACTGGCCTGACCCCTAGCTCGAGCGTGATCGGCACACTTTCGCCTGGTGTGATCCGATCACTGTCTGTATCAGGCCTGCTGCACCATCCTAACTCTCAACTAACGCTCACTTACACAGGTGGCTTTGCCCACCAATGTCACCTGGTGGAGAAAGGTCGAGAGGAAATCTTTCTCTCGCCCCCCTCCCCCCCTCCCTTGTAATTGGCCTTTCCGTTGTCCGGACTCGGCAGGTGTTCGTCTAGCTTAACGGCTACCTACATGCCAAGAACGTACCGTGAAAGGCGAGGACAACTGTGTATAGTGGGCGGGATGGGGGTGCTTCTTGCCTCTTCGAGCCGGGGGCAGCAGGGAACAAGCCATGCGTTGCGAATATCCGGATTGCCATTACGAATAAGTCCGACCATGGGCTCATCTCATCGCGAAGCTCCCGTCCCAAGGTTCTCGTGTAAACTCTCTCTCATGCTTCATCTTGAATAAGCCTGTCGTGAACTTGCTCCCTCATTATTGGTTGTCTCCGTCTCCTTTCCTTCGTACATTCTTTTTTATTCTGAGAGCTCTCCATAGGAGGCAGCCATCCTCGCTCTCCTACACAGTCCACACGCTTTGTCTCAAACATGAGGATCGTAGATATCCACGGCAGTGGAGGCTCCGCGGAGAGAGCCTTCCAGGAGCCGGCGGCGAAGCAGCAGCAGACCATCCAGACTGCCTCCCAAGTGCAGGCACAAGAAAAGGAAGACGGGGCGGCGTCCGAGAAGTCTTCAACCTCAGTCACAACCAAGGATCTGGAGCAACTATGGCAGTGGAACGAGAACGTCCCTCCTCTGCTGCAGCGATGTATGCACAGCATCGTAGCTGAACAAGCCGCAAAACAGCCCAACGCCATGGCCGTCCAGTCGTGGGACGGCTCCCTCACCTACGCCGAGCTGAACCAGCTCTCCACCCGGCTGGCGGGCCACCTCGTCCAGAACAAGGGTGTCACGGTCGGCACCAGAATACCGCTGTGCTTCGAGAAGTCCATGTGGTCGCTCGTCGGCCTCCTGGGCGTCATGAAGGCCGGCGCCACCTTCTGCCTCACAGATCCCAGCCAGCCTGAGGCGAGGTTGCAGACGATCGTGGAGCAGACGGGCGCCAGGATCGTCGTCACCTCCAAGCTCCAGAGCGAGCTCGGCAGCAAGATTGCTGGAGAAGGCGAGGTTATTGCCGTCTCCAGGGAGTTCCTGGATATTCTCGAACAGGACCAGTCATTAGAGACGGTAGCTTTACCGTTTGTGCCTCCTTCCTCGCCCATGTACGTCATCTTCACCTCAGGAAGTACGGGCAAGCCAAAGGGTGTGGTCATCTCGCACGAGAACTACACGAGTGGCGCCATCCCCAGAGCAGAGGCGGTGGGATACCAGGGCAGCACGCGCTGCTTCGACTTCCCCTCGTATGCCTTTGATGTCAGTATCGACTGCATGCTCTGCACGCTGGCCCTGGGTGGAAGAGTATGCGTGCCATCCGAGGAGGAGAGGATGAACGATCTAAGTGGTGCTATCAGGAGGAGCAAGGCGAACATGGTTCACATGACCCCCTCGGTAGCGAGAGTCTTGGACTCAGACATCATCCCCTCCCTGGATTACCTTGGTCTAGGAGGCGAAGCTGTTTCGTCCAGTGATGCGGCAGCGTGGGGCCAGCACACGAATCTCGTCATTGCATATGGCCCCTCGGAATGTACCGTCGGCTGCACGATTAACAACAAGGTGTTGGTATCGACCGGTATCGGTTGGGGAGTTGGAGGCGTTACTTGGATTGTGGACCCGGAAGACCACAACCGCCTCACGCCGGTGGGAGAGGTCGGTGAGCTCATCATCGAGGGCCCCGTCGTGGGTATCGGATATCTCGACGAGCCGGAGAAGACGGCGGAGGTCTTCATCGAGAACCCAACGTGGCTCCTGGAGGGCTACGGCAACATTTCGGGACGCCACGGCCGTCTCTATAAGACCGGTGACCTTGTCAAGTACGAGGACAACGGGTCCGGTCTGATCGAGTTTGTAGGTCGGAAGGACCAGCAGGTGAAACTGAGGGGCCAGCGAGTTGAACTCGCAGAAGTTGAACATCACCTCCAGCTCTCTCTCCCTGCCGGCGTCAAGGTCGCTGCCGAAGTCATCAAGCCCGAGAATGGCGCTCCATCACTCATCGCCTTCTTGTCGGAGAGATCTGGCTCATCTACTCCGCCCGCCTCAGAGGAGATATTTACCGAACCTTCACCAGAGCTCGAAGCCGCTATTTCGAATATCGACTCAACCATGGGCGCTCGGGTTCCTAGGTACATGGTCCCGGCGGCCTTTATCACACTGGTTGAGATGCCTGTCTTGGTATCCCGTAAGATAGATCGCAAGAAGCTTCGCCAGATCGGCGCTTCTATCCCGCGAGAGAAACTAAGCCGTATGCAGACATCCGACGTTGAAGAGGAGGAACCTGAAACGCTAGAGGAGAAACAGTTACAAGCCGCTTGGATCAAGGTGCTCGGAAGCAACACTAAGGCGTACAGGCAGAGTAACTTTTTCCACTTGGGAGGCGACTCTCTTAGAGCCATGAGGCTCATTGCCGCGGCTCGCGAGGAGGGATTATTGCTTACAGTCGCTGATGTCTTCACCAATCCTGCATTGAGTGACATGGCTCAGAAGACGAGCAAAATTTCCCAGACAGAGTCTAACGAGATTCTACCGTTCTCCCTCCTCGAGAAGGATTGGGATGTCGAAGCAGCGAAGAAGGATGTGGCAGCTCTCTGCAACATTGATCCCGAGGTTGTAGAGGACGTTTACCCCTGCACCCCCTTGCAGGAAGCATTAATGGCTCTCTCAGCTAAGGTCAAGGAGGCATACGTGGCCCAGCGGGTGGTGAACTTGGATAGCCAGGCCACGGCTGATAAACTCATCTCGGCTTTCGATGTTGCCCAAAATGACTGCTCAATCCTGAGGACGAGAATCGTCCAAGTACCTGGACGGGGCTTGATGCAGGTCGTGGTTAAGGGGAAACTCAACTGGTTCGCTGGCACTCAACTCAACGACTATCTCGTCTCCGATAGAGACGAAGCCATGGATCTTGGAAAGCCTCTGGTGCGCTATGCTGTTATTAATGAGCAGCCAGAGGGCCAAGTGAGCTTCGTTCTCACTATGCACCATGCTCTCTATGACGGGTGGTCAATGCCAATCGTCGTTGACCGAATCAACAAGGCATATCAAGGAGAAAAAGTCAGCCGCCCCGCAGAGTTCAAGCACTTCATTCAATATCTGTTGAACCAGGACCGTTCTTTATCTGAGAAGTACTGGAAAGAGCTTCTCGAGGGCGCAAACGGGCCTCAATTCCCTTCACTGCCCTTCAAGGGATATCAGACCCAAGCCGACTCGCTCTTGGAGGTCTATGTTCCCCTGGAGCATCAATCTGCGTCTAGCACGACAACGGCCACAATCATCAGGGGCGCCTGGGCGTTTGTTGCTTCCAAGTACATCAACACTCCTGATATAATTTTCGGAGAGACCCTGACAGGGCGAAATGCTCCCATTATCGGAGCGGAAGAGATTGAGGGTCCCATGATCACCACGATCCCCGTTCGTGTCCAGGTATACGGCGACAGCACTGTCGCAGAATATCTCCAGGAGATCCAGGAACAGACCGTATCCAAGATCCCTCACGAACATTTCGGTCTGCAGCACATCCGTCGCCTGAGCCCCGACGCTCTGGAAGCTTGCGAGCTCAGGACCGGCCTAGTTCTTCACCCAAGCGCCGGAGACGAGCCACCCTTGGCTGAAGACCTGCCCGCCAACAGGCTCGTCCCCGCAGGCGACGACGAGGCCGCCCAGGAGGCGCTCAAGTTCAACACCTATGCTCTCATGCTTGTGTGCTCGATAGACCCCAAGGGATTCCTCGTCATGGCCAGCTTTGATTCCAAGACTATTTCTAAGCCGATCATGGAGCGAGCGTTACAGCAGCTCAAGCAGGTATCCCAACAGCTTTGCGAAAAGTCTAAAGAACGGTTGCAAAACATCACATATCTTGCAGAGAAGGACGAGGAGGAGATCCGAGGATTGGGCCAGAGCACTGTCTTTGTCGATGCACCGGAAGGGTTCCCCGAGGCAAAGTCGGCTTATGTCGTCAATCCCAAAAACTCAAATGTCCTTACCCCTGTTGGAGGGATTGGAGAGGTCATCTTGTGCTCTGCCAGCGAGTTGGAACTGAAGGAGATCCAGGCGCCTTCCTGGGCTGTAGGCCAACCCGAAGGCACTCGATTCTACAGAACAGAGAAACTGGCCAAGTCTGATCTCGAAGGCAAGATCACCTTTGCTAATGATTCGCAACTCAAGTCGGATACTGTTGTCGACTCTCGTGGCCCTCGCAAATACTTGTCCGCCACTTCGAGAAAACAGAGAAAATTGAGGAGCATCTGGAGCCGTGTCCTGCGTGTCCCAGAGGATGATATCGGTCTGAACGATAGCTTCTTCCATATTGGAGGCGACTCGATCGCTGCCATGAAGCTTGTCTCCGAGGCTAGAGTGGAAGGAATCGTTCTCACGGTCGTCCAAGTCTTTAACAAGCGGACCTTGTACGACATGGCCAACGTGATGGAGGAACATGGCGACGCTATCCCCACGCTGGAAACGGTTCCTGAGTTCTCTCTCCTGGGAGTTGAGAATACGGATGACTTTGTTGAGAAGATTGTACGGCCACAGCTATCCAACCCTACCGGGAAGATCGTAAACGTACTTCCGTCCCGCCCGCTCCAGGAGATTGCGGTCAAGGGAACCGTCCAGATTCCTCGCTTCTCCGCACGATATGAGCTCATGTACTTTGACGGAATCGTCGACCGCCAGCGTATCATCAAGAGTTGCCGCGATCTTGTGGCCAGGAACGAAATTCTTCGAACGGTGTTTGTACAACACGAAGGAGAGAGTTACGCTGCTGTTTTGGAGGAGCTCGAGACCGAGTTTGTAGAGTACGAGATCGACAGTGAAGTAGAGGACTTTGCCAAGAAGGTTTGCCAGCTGGATGTTCTGACCAAGATGCCTCTTGGCTCAGCCTTTGTCAAGTGGTACCTCATCAAGGGAGGGGACGGCAAGCAGTCCTGCCTGATCTTCCGAATCTCCCACGCTCAGTATGACGAGATCTGCCTGCCCGTCCTCCTCCGCCAATTGTCCGCCCTGTATGAAGGCCAGCCCGTGAAGGACACCATCCCCTTCTCCGCCTACGTCGGCCACGTCCTCCGCAAGAGCATCCCCAACAGCGTTCCCTACTGGAAGGACCTCCTCCAGGGCTCCTCAATCACCATCTTGAAGCCGGACACCCCCGCCGTCAACAAGAAGCACTTCGCCATCGAAAGATCCCTGGACATCTCGACACGCCCGCGAGAAATCACCGCTGCCACCCTCCCCACGGCCGCATGGGCGCTCTGCCTCTCCAGACGCCTCTCCCTCCGCGACGTCACCTTCGGCGAGGTCGTCAGCGGCCGCAACATCGACTTCCCCAACGCCGACACCGTCGTCGGCCCCTGCTGGCAGTACATTCCCGTGCGCGTCAGGTTCGACCCCTCCTGGAACGGTCTCGACCTCCTCGACCACGTCCAGCACCAGCACATCGCCAGCTCCGCGCATGAGTCGTTAGGCCTGTCGGAGATCGTCAAGCAGTGCACCGACTGGCCCGCGACGACGGACTGGTTCGACACCGTCGTGCACCAGGATGTCGAGCACGTCGAGAGCCTGGGTCTCACGGGTACCGCCAGCCGCATGGAGACGGTTTATCTTCATGAGGAGCCGCTCAAGGAGTGGAAGATTCAGGCCTTCTTCCAGGGTGATAAATTAACCCTTGAGATTGTCACCATTGATAGCTGGTCGGAGTATGCCCGCTCGCTGCTGGATGATCTCGTTGGTGTGATGCAGCAGCTGGTCCAGCAGGCTCATGCGCCCCTTTTTGAGTAAGGTTGGCGGGTGTGTGTTCTTCCACGATTTTGCTCAGGTATATAATTTTGCGTTGTGTTTTCTTCTTTCTTTTGTTTTGGAGGAGGCAATACCCTAGTTCCGGGGGATGGTTAACGTTTGATATTCAGGTATAAAAATATATACATGGAGTAGTGACATCCATAGATCGTTTTCAACCCTTACCAGCGAATCCTCATATACGTGATAGTCATGTCCACTTTAGAAAGCGAATGCTGTAGTACCCAGAGGAATTAACGTGGTTTTAGCCACCACTCTCATCAACTCCTACCTGAATAATGTCACACGATGCAAAGCCAATTACTTCAAAATATTATCTCCATTCGTTCTGCCTCATGCTAATACTTTATCATGATAGCTGAACACCAATAGGTAGCCAAGATGGACTGGGAAAGAAAACGCCACCGACGATGATAAATGATCCCAAACAGAAAGATTAACCCAGAAAAAAACCAACGAGGGCGGCAAACCAATCAAGGAAAGGGGGGTATCAGCGTAAGAACTAAATTTCCTCTTCCGTAAAAGTCTGCCCCGTATCTGAACTTTGTTACCCAGCAATGCAATGATTCGAATATAAAAGCCTAGTTTCCCTTCGATGACAATAAAACGACAGCAGCAACAACAACGCGCCAAGATGAGCAGGAAAGGGTATTCATGCTAAAACGTGCCTCATCTAGAAATATAGACGCCACCACCCCTTAAGAACCGGTTAAATTTCATAATTGCTCCCAACTTTGTATCATATCTCGTAAGAGTTCATATACACTCGCTTTTCGCTTTCTGTGTTGATGTTGGAATTACAAAAAGAGAAAGCCCAACCAACCTTATTGGGCCTTTTCGACAGTCACGGGAGCGTCATGTGGGAGAGAGGGATGGATGCCGAGCGCCCTCTGGATACTTTGTCGCACGCCCTTCCCGTTCCGAGACTCGCCGTCCTTGTCGCGGGACAGCAGCCCGGTGAAACTCATGCGACGCCCGGCGAACCCGCTATCGTTTTGCCCGACGAAAGAAGCTCTCTTCTTCTTCGTCGCCATCACGGGTGCAAAGGTAGGCTCAAGGGGGATGGTTGGTCTCGGAGGCCACTCGCCATCTCGTTTCCAGCCAGCCACGCAGGCTCTTATCATATCTGAGAGGTTGACAGGGCACGAGGGGGTCAGGCTGCTGAGAATGAGCTTGTCGTAAAGCTGTAGATAGTGGCTGGGATGGATCGAGGCCCGTAGAGTGTTCCCGGGGGGCAGGATTGGCGACGCAAGTGGCACAATGGTCGCCACCGGATATGACGAAACACTCGATTCTTGCGAAATGTTTGAGGTCGAATCCCTATCTGGCGACTTTTGTGACTCGTCCGCTTCTGGAGTCACCTCGGACTGAGACACAGAAATTGCGCTCACAGGCGGGACAGTCGTCGATGGCGTAGATGGAGTGCTCGACATGGACCTGCGGAAAAAGAAGCGGCGAGGGGAGCGAGTCGGGCTGACGGGCGAAACGACACCGGGTTTTCGTCGTAAACGCACGGTTCTGGCCTCTGTCCAAGCATTGCGCCTGGCTTCGAAGCAAGCAAGACCCTCGTTCCACTCCATCTCTTGCCTCAAAGCTCGTCGCTTCTCGGCTTGCCTCTCCGCCTCCGTCATATTTTGTTCGTGGGCCAGACGCTCAGGGCTGACTTCCTCCAAAGGCGAGAACTCGTCGTTGGGGGCATCCGAATCCCACTCCTCGAGAGTTTTGTAATGTAGAGGGTCCTCAGACATGAAACTGTAGATCGACGCACCATCGTCAATGTGAGGGGCGTGGCGTATCTCATCATCCTCATCACCATCATCAGCCTGGTATCCCGCATCGTCGTCGATCTCATCCGGCACGTCATTCGCGCCATCAAGCCCCTTAACGTCTGGTTTTTCATCCGCAACCTCGTGGTCTGCAACCCCTGATTTCTCAGACGCAGGAGGGGACAAGGGCTTCACGATCTCGTCGATGTTGGCGGGCTCAGGCGACGGCGGCCACGTGAAATCCCAGTCGGTGCGGACCTGGTCGGCCAGATAGCGCTTGACGGCCTCCTTCACCTTGGTCTTGTCCTTGCTCAGGAGGTCCGAGTACTCCTCGCGCGTCCATTCGGGGGCGGTTGCGTCCATGGTGCTCGGCGAGAGGACGACGGGAGGCGGCTGGGTATTATTTTGTGGTGGTGCTAAGTGGAGGTGTGGGCGCAGCTTCGCCAGCGGCGAGCGCGGACCCTTGTAGAAGTCGGAAAAGATCATGACGTCGGGTCTCTTGCGGCGGCGGCGCAGGTTGCATTCAACCGTAAGCCTAAGATCGCGAACCCAACAGCCAGACAATCAATCGGTCGAATTGGATCAGTTAGAACAGTAATTGGGGGATTTGAGAAAGCGGCACAGTCGTGTATATCTTCGGTGTCCGATACTCAAGGGACCGGAACGCCAAACTGGGGCGATGGAATCGAGCCGCAAGCGATGCGACACAATGGGCTCCGCTGAAGACAATCAAGACAAGCCCAAGCTTATAATGCTAGTGCCGGGGGCGTTTTCGCAGGAGGGAGAGTGAGACAGATATGCGGGAGAGGGCAGATATGGGGGGGAAGGTTTAATTGTTTAAAGGGGACGATCAGGTCGGGCGTTGCTGCGACGAGATTTGAGCAGCTGCGTGACCAGGCCCAGGTCCGGTGATGCAAAGGGGAAAGCAAAGTGGACCGAGGGATCTCGACTCGTCTTGTCGAGGGGGGCGACGATCGGAAGGTCGAGGCAATTGAATTGAATTGAGGTGACGCCCCTGGCCAAACCGGAATATGGGGCTTTGGGTGCTGGAGGACGGAGTCCGTAGAGGGTGGCTGGTGGCGCTAGGTTCAGTGGGAAATCCGGTGCTGCACGCGATTGTGCGGGCCTGCTGCGAGGAGAGTAGGTGCAGCAGCTGTTAGGGCCGGCCCGGGCTTGGGACTGGGATATGATACTGGGAACTGGGTGCTGGTATGGGCTGTCAAAGACCAAAGTCCCGAACTTTGCTCGAATCTTGTAGCCCAATTGCGGCCGCGGGTTGGTTGCGCAGCGAGTCGCTCTGATACAGGCAGAGAGAGGTTTGACGCTTCGGGCGAGGATCGGAATGCTGCAGCGCCGGAGTGGGAGTGGGTTGTGCGGCCGATGGACGGGTTGATTCGCTCCTGGTAAGACTGTTGCCGCAATCACATCATGGGCTGGGCCCTCCCCAATTGAGTCCAGGTCGCGTGCAGTTCACGGGAGGGACGAGAGACAATGGGGAACGCCGGAAAACAAGTTGCGGTCTGTTGCGGGTGAGACGTCGACGGAGACGGGCAGCAGACAAAACGAAACACGTCACTTTGATTGCCGTGCGCACACTCCTGAGGTCAAGACAAGGGGTCCTTTATGTCTATTTTTCTCCCCGGGTTCGAAGCCAAGTCGAGTCCTGACAGGGTTGCTCTGTACTAGACTGGGTCCAGCCGGGATCGTCTGCTTTGGAGAGCGGGATATTCGCAAGTAGATTTGCTCTGGCACTCGCCTGACATCTGGGCATGATGTAAATATGTACGATTCCCCGACCGCCCTAAGGGGACCAGGGCTTGGTCGCTCGAGAACCAAGGTTTGTGTAGCATCCGCTGCGTCCCACTTCCAGGTTCAGCCTCCGCGCTTGTGGCCACAACTGGTCCTACCGCTAGTCATTCGCTGCGCAAAAGCTAGCGAGCCAGCATGCTCACACGATTGCTGTCTCGCCGTGTCCTGCGTCGAATGTCCATCTAGATGAGGCGCAGGGGAGGGAAGCTGGGCAGGCAAGGGAAACTCGACGCGATTGTCGATTGCATCCAGGTGGCATTTCGTCACCCGATCCATCGGCAATCCCGTCTTGGGAAGGATATCGATGGGGTTTGATCCCGCACGATCCCCCAACCTTCTTCACCAGTCACTACTATAATAATGACTGTACATTGTGCACTAGGTACGCCGTAGCATCAGGTCGGTTGCTTCCTTCGCGGAGCCCCCCGCTTGTTCGCTCGCTAGCCCAGCTCACAGCTGAGGTGCAGGCCTAAGCGCCAGTCCGGTCTGTAGCTGGATGCTTGCCTGCTGCACCACGGGGCTAGTGCCGAGGGTGAAATGGGCCTCCCACTCAACTCGCCTACCATGCGGTTTTCCCTTGCCGTGTTTAGCAGCACCGGGGGTGGACTGGCCTAGCTCATTCCAGCTGCACCCGAAATGCAGCTTCTCGCCTCGCCTCCGCCTCGTTCCCGCCAGCCGAACTGAACACCACAGCGCCCACATCATCCATTTCTGCCCTGCACTGCCAGGCAAAATCTGGTGCCGAATGAGACCCCTGAGGCCCAGCATTGACAGAAACCACCCATCTGCATACCTCTGGAACGAGAGAGTGTCACCGCGGCCAGGTGGGCTATCCACAAAAAAAGGGTCGTGTGACAGGCCTGCACGGCTCGCCTCACACAAGGTCTCACACCCTCCTCTGAGAAGGTCTGGTCGCCCCCCAGCCCAGGGCCCACGTCTCGCCAGGGATCTGTCTGGGGCACCAATTCCCTCCTCTGATTGGGTCCAGTGGGCCTTCTTCCCCCTCCTCATCCCCCCCACCCCTTGGTGATGCTTCCCCAGCGTCTGTCGCTCCAGCGTGCATATGTCTGGTATTCGAGCAATCGATGTAGTCCCGCCACACCCCGACTATCACATGCATGCACACTGCTTGGGAGATTGAAACGGTTGCAGGCGGCAGGTCGACTGCATCTTACCGGCGTAAAATATAGCTCCAGTTCCTGCCCCTTCAAACCCCGGTATTTGACGTGAAAAGTCGGGGTAAATCCACTCGGCAGAGACGGTCAGTGGAGGCTAACGCATCCTCGCTCCAATCTGGATGAACATCAATGTAATGCTGCAGCATGCCGTGTCACGTCACGGTATCGTTGAACAAAGGCCCCCTGGCTACGCGAGATTGAGCACAGTGACCGGTCAGTAGTGACATTGTGTAGCCTTGAGAGAGGCTGGTGGAGAGGCCATGGCCAGCTCCAAGTTCAAGCCCTCACGTTTAGTCCAAGTCCAAGTCCAAGTTTAAGTCCAAGTCCAAGTCTAAGTCCAAGTCCAAGCCTAGGTCCAGGCCAATTCACACACGGATCTCTGATGGGGAAATGTTGTTTCTTGTAGCTACCCACTACGTGCTCAGATTCCATCGCTGAAGCTACTACCGCTATTCGATAGTACACCTTTTCTAATAAAAGAACTGAAAATCCTGTTTGCCAACCAGCAAGTCCCAGACCAAACACACACAGACACAAAAGGCTAAGGGTATCACATCCAAAGACCCGCGACTCGGGGTTCCAATAATCCAATCCGAGGCCCCTGTGAAGCATATCTCTCCAGAAAGATCCGACGCCATCCCATGCATTTCCGATATATGCACAGAATAGAACATTCAATGTCCTGCCGAACACTTGCTGCCATTAGGATTCGCACTCCCGACTTATCCACATCGAGTGAGTAGGTATCTCGTATAACGTCGTTAAAAATCTCACCCGATTCAAAATGAAGGGCAAAACGGTTCATCAAGTCATAATCCAAAAGAGAGAAAAACGTGATGCAAGAGAAAAGGGGAAATAAAATGTTGAGAATGAAAAAGAAGTGAAACAAATAACCGAACCCAGGTAACCGTGAGACGCATCCATCTAAACCCAGAATCATAAGAGTTAAAAATGAAATCAGCACCTAAAAGTACTGGAGTTGTGCAAAAGACGCCCCAATGCCAACGCAATCCGGTAAAATGACGATAAAATCAGGCTAATTTCAAACGTGAAAGAAGATCAAGGATGATGAAAGTCGTGTCTTTAAATGAAAAAATGAGAAGTAACAAAGCAAAATAATGCTTGCGGCATGCGAAGAAAAAGATTGGTATATCATAAGCGACAGTCATGTATCGTTCAGAGATAGTTGAGGGGAGTCAGATCGTTATCGTTTGTGTGGAAGTGAAAAATGTAAACGTAAATGGTGTTGATATGGTGTTGATATGGTGTTGATATGGTGATAGATATGGTGATAGATGAGGAGCTCCCAGAAAGGACATGCCATGGCGGTCAAGGGAAACACGATCAATACGCCGTGGCAGTGGATCCCTTTCCAGTAGCAACAGCTACGAGGACATCAAGGCGTCGGAGGGCATCGTCGCCCTGTGCCGATTGCTGCTGCGGGGGCTGCGGCATCGCAGGCCGTTGTTCGCGGGCCGGAAACCCACTAAAACCGTTGAAATTCGGATGAACCATGCGATCGACGTGGGCCATGCGGGGGTCCTGTGGAGGAGGCCGTTGCACACCTTCATGATGAGTGGCCATCGGTCCATTGTACCAACCACGACGCTTGCTCTCCCTGGACGTGGTAAATGAAGGAGCAGACATGGTGTGGTGATGCAATGAGCCATGTGGAGGGCCATTCTGATAAGTGAGAGGGACGGGCTGTGCCTCGAAGCGAACCGTGGGTTGGCTAACACGCTCGTATTCAGCCTGGGCAGCCGCCTTGTTGGCTTCTGACGCCCAAGACCCGACCGTCTCTCGAGGTGGGGTGGAGTGGTTGATGTCCAGGCGGTTGAGGCCACGCTGGAGACTAGCGTCATAGACATTGAGGTTTCGTCGATCGTCGTTCATATCACGGCCAACCGTTCGTAAGCTTGGAGGGCCGGGTGGGGGAGGCTGTACATCGACCATCATGGACGGTGGCTGTGGTCGAGGTGGGGTTGACGGCATATGAGTAGCCGGGTTGTCGAAAGACTCGATGCCTGGTAGTTGAAGAGAGGATTTCGTGTTGGATGGGGTCGCCATAGGGGGAGGCGGGTGTGGACCGATGGTTGACTGGTTGGCAACATTGTTCAGCTGCGTAGGATTTTGAGCGTAGTTGTAGCTATCAGGATGCCATGTGCGCCTCCTCCACGCCTCCTCTGCATTGCTCGAAGTCGAATCTCTTCGCCCGCCCCATCCAGTGCCTGGGTTTGATGGAGAAGTAGCCAGATTGCTTGGTGTTGGCGAAAAAGCGCCGACATTGGAACTGTTCACTGGTCCTGTACCTCCAAATAAGGGGCGCCCCAGAGCAGAAACCCCCGACGGCTGGAAAGGATTTGCTGCGGATGGTACACTTAGACGGCGGCCTTGGGGGCGGGTCTCAGGTTTGTACAGGCTCTGCGAACGTGAATGGCCACCTGTGGGTGATACTATTCCAGAACCCCAGCGAGGGCTTGAACGTCCGGTTGAGAAGGTCGCCGACATTGGAGTGCTAAAATCACTGGGGGATGCTGGATAGTAAGAGAATCCGTCAGTAGGTCTCATTCGAGGGTCGGCCATGACGAGTGGGGGAGGACGCCGTCGAAAGTCAGCGGACGTACTCAACATAGATCCAACAGAGCTGATGCTATTGATGCTCGAGGTCGATAGCGACTTGGAATGTCCTCTCTGCGGGCCACCAGCACTCCCACCAGTGGAAGCCCTGGCTCGGTTCCCAGCCTGCCTCACACGATCGGTCCGGATCTGTCTCTGGAACCTGGAACCGGTAGCGGCCAGGGAATCAATGGGTATATCCTCGTTGACATGGACCGTTTGAGCGTGCTGTCGCAGGTTGTCCAGGCGTGAAAAGCGCCTCGAGCAGTGGCATTGGAAAGGGCGCTCCCCGGTGTGCTTTCTATCCGGCATGTCAGTCGCCAAAAGGCCACAGATGAAAAAAATGCAGCAGACTGCTATGCAACGAACCTGATGTGCCTCGCCAAATGCTCACTCCGAGTAAAGCTCAGGTTACAGGGAGGATAATCAGTACAGTAGAACCGTTGTGACTTCTTCTTCTTGCCGGATCGTGTGCCGTCGGCATTCACACTTTCGTCGTCTGAGCCCAAACCATCGTCGCCCACCCCAGTCTCTCCATCCGAACCATCCATGTCGATATCCATCGAGTCTCGTCGCTGCGGAGGCATGTGTGGTTGGCGAGCAACTTCGTTCTTGGGCCGACCGGCCGGCCCGGTTGCTGTGTGGGAGAGGTGCGGGAAGCTGGCTGTTGGGAGCGGCTTCTGGCCGGCGACGGAGGGACTAAATGTCGATCGAGTCGGCGTCGTCGAACCGTCAAACTCGTTGGCCGAGTGCGAGTGCGGTGCCGTGCTGGGGCGTGGTGTTGCGGTTGATGGCGTCATGACGTCCTCTGTGGCAAGGGCGGATTCATTTACTGGTCGAAAGGCCGCGGCCATGACGACGGGGGAGCAGCGAGGGGAAACGATGGTCAAGCGACGATGACCCTCGGCGATGCGGTGATGGCGGCAGAAAAAGATTTAGAAGGTGGGACCTGAACCGGCAGGTAGAGGAGAGGAGCACTGCTGGTCTTGAATGGTCGCAGGATGCGAGCGCTCCCGGATGCGCTGCGCCCGCTGCTAGTGAGGCTGAGCGAGTCGAGAGAGCACCGAGCCAATGTGCAGGATGGTGAGACGTCTCGGACAATAGGGTAGGGTAGAGATGCAGTAGGATGCGGGGCTGGCTCCTTGAAACGCCGGACAGCACCAGAGCCGTGGGAAGTATGCGCGGTATTCGTGAGATGGCTCTTTTGTGGAAGAGAAATATCGAGAGGTCGGAGAGGTGGAGAGGAGGTTCAAAGAATCCGGCGGCCAAAAGCGCTGGCTGTTGTGTCGCAGGCGACGTATTAACCTAACCCGAGGTGGTAGCTAGGGAAGAAAGATCAGAATCAAGGTACTACCGGCGCAGGTAGGGGTGGGTATGGATGGAGGCTTGTATCGGTTTCAAAGGGCTCTTGATGTAAGGTACAACTGGGTACAGCACAGTCGTTCGCCAACCCTGGGGTGGTGGCATCCAGGGAAGGGCAAAAGAGAAGGTGCTTGCAGCAGTGCGCATGAGACTGGACGCCTCTCAGTCCAGGGCAGCGCAGGTCCGTTGGAGGGAGGCGGGGCTCAGGACGGGCCAAAACGCAACGCAAGACGCAAGACTCGCGCACTAAGCAGCCAGGACTAAGGACGGGAATGACACTAGGCGGTTGGCGGGGCTCAGCGCCTATGTTCTGACGTTATTCTGGATGCCAGCAGTCTCGAGCCAAATCAGGCAGCCGGGAGGGCGAGACACGGAGATCACAGCGACGAGCCCGCCCGCAAATCCCAAGGCAGGGACAACGTTGCCATGAGTGGATGAAGGCGGCGAGGGCAGCAATTGGCCCTTTGGGATCGAAGCCCTGGCCAGCCCTGGTCCTGCTGGCGGGGTCCGGATCCGGAGCATCTGAGCGTCAACCAACCACCTTTGGGGCGAACCTGAATATGCGTGAAAGGTGTGTGACGGACCAATCTTGGGGAGCATGTAGCAATCCATCCACCTGCTCAGCTATTCGTGCTAACTTAGGTACTAGTGGCCAGGAGCTTGGCTTGATGCATGTAGCTTAGGTTCCATACTAAGGTACCAGATCTGCTAGCCTACATCCAATATTGCCTCCATCCAAGTGACCCTTATCTACTTACAAGCAGGTATACATGGGCCATCTCGGAACGAGGCGGCCATTAGCACCACAAGGCCGAAGCAAGATGCTGCACTGCGCGCTGCGATCGCTCGGCCTGCGGTACAGTCGGTAGGTGCGTCGTCTTTATCTCGCAGCGTGGCGGATGCCTGGGCGGGATGGGTAAGACAGCCCTTGCTACATCGAGGCCCGGCGACACACAGCAGCAAGGGCGTGGGTGAGAAAAAAAGCGAGACAGGGACCGACACGGACCCTTCGGGATGGGGATGGGGGGTGGAGAGAAGGGCCGGCCAGCAAACTGTTTGGGATACGGAATCTGGCTGGTGGTAGGAGTGTCAGTTGCAGCAGGGCAAGCTTGCTACATGCTACGTAACTTGGCCGGACCTGGACTTGTAGAAATGTAGAGGCTGGCGGCGGTGGTCTCCGTCGTAGAATGTAGAGAGGCAGGCAAGCAAGCTGGTAGCTAGATCGCTGGCTAGCTGCTAACCTACGTCCTAGCTCGCTGGCCCGCTGTATATCTGTCGGTCGGTATAGCAGTGTGGTGGTTTGCGCAAAGTTGTGGATGGTATGGATGATGCTGTGGATGATGCTGTGGATGTTGGTGCTGGACGGGCGGAGTCGTGATGGGGCATGACTTGGCACATGCTTCCGTAAAGGCATCCATTCTCTTTTTAGTCGCCCGCTTTTGCTGCTTTGCCTCCTAGCGAGGTGTGACTGACAGGGCCTTTACTGGTCGGACAGGGCGTTGATTATGGTATGACAACACGGATTACTGTCAACGAGGATGGTGTTTATCAACATTCATGCATCCCGCCGAGACACATCACTCAAAGCAGCCATGGCGATAGGCAATACGGGACGGCTGAGTCGCCGGACACGTTGCAGGGGCCTCTGGGCAAGCTTATCCTCCGAAAGGCTATGGACATCCCGGCAGCCAGACTCGTTGGCCAGAAGATCAGCTCTAGAGGTTTGGTCGGCATGTATATTTAGAAAGCCTCCTCCGCTCGTGGTTAGGGTGAGTGAGGTCTTACTGGTACGAGGCCGGCATGCCTCTCTGCGATGGCCGTCTACAGATGTGGCGGGAAGAGTCGCGACCTATGCCGACCACACCACCCGACCGATGAGCAGACTCAGACAAGATCCATAGATGTGCGCGCACCGTCAAAGTCTCTTGACGAGCGGCGCAAGGGGCGAAAAGTAAAAGGGCAGCAGAGGGCATCGCAGCCCACTGTAATGGAGACGCAAGTAAGGTACAGGTCACCTCCATGATTTATCGCTAGCCTAGCGCAAGTGTGGGCGGGCCCTGGCGACGAGTCCAGCGCCTGGAGGGCTCGCTGAGGGCCTGAAGCGGGCTCAACGATGGCTCAAAGAGGGGCACTCACCTGCCAGATGACGACGGTCCCTAAACCCAGACCGGGGCTCTGTGCGTGCGTGGCCAGGGTTCGTTCATGTGTCTCGATGGATTCGATTCACAGACTGAATTGGATGGTGCACTAAAAGCGTACCTACATACCTCCTGGTCGAGCGGCTAGCTGCAGTATCTATCTTAAGTACCTAGCGACTGGCATCTTGCAGCTTCGCCCTCATGCGACTCATGTGAGGGGCTGCTGCTACGGTGCGTTAGGAGGTACCTGGCGCTGGCCGGTGGCCCTGTGGACACCCCTCCGGCCGCTGCTAGTTCGGTGAACGTGAAGGTTGAGGTCAGAGCACAGGATGGCACATGACGCATGCAAGGCGAGCAGAGCGCTCCCTGCTGAATAAGAATGCCTGCACTGACTCATTCGCCATCTTCGAGATCGACCAGCGTGCAAGAGCTTCCCGTGGGCACAGTGGTATGGTATTGTGCCCGTTGATTGTCTCCCGACTACCCACAAGAGCACCCGATTAAATCTATTCAGCTACACCCACCCGAGCGAGCGGGCGGCCCACCCGGCCAACACCGACTTCTGTCTTTCCCGTATGCTGTTCGTATGTGCGTGAGTCCATTCAGCTCGCTCGCGGCGGTGAACAAACAGCCAGCCTGTGCCTGACCCATCCCCATCCTCCATCTGACCTGGTTGGGGCAAGCGGGCTTATAGCCAACCCCCATGTCTGCGATGACGCCGTCTCCTCTGGTATTGGCTGCGACATGTAGTATTAATGGATCGCCCTGGGAGAACAGAGTCTGTTGGTCTTGGTGAGGTTTGAACTTTGGTCCATTGATGGCACTTCCGGAATTTAGCCCCTCGCACATCTGAAAATCTACCTGTCAAGCCGGTGTCCTCGAACACAAGATTTTGGAACTAGGACTGATCTGCAAACAGCCATTGCATCACCCGGCAGCTGAAAGACTAATAAGGTACGATAGGCCCTGGGAAGTACATGGCATCCCGCGCACTAGGGGAGGTGTTTCGCACATTAGAGATGTCGAGATATTTCGAAGCGGGCATGTGTGTGCGCTCACCGGTGAGTATCGTCTCCATTGCCCTGATGAGGATCTGTGATCAGGGCGCTAGCAAGCATGGCCATCCGATGGATGCTATAGTCTATTGTCCATTATTTTCACGATTCACGCCCGTGATTACCCACTAACCGTATAACCCCTGGAGGGCCTGGTGCTGTACCTTAAGTACCTGGCCGTACCTTGAAGCAAGGAGGGGCCTGATCCCCAAGTACTAAGGGAGGCTCGATGTGCAACCAATGGCGAGGAGAGCTTCCCATGGTTGGGTGCCTTTCTGAATCGATCCACACCCTCACACGGGCCCTGTCCACTGGTTCACCTGCTGACTTGGTGGCGGGGCTCGAGCCTCCAGGACCAGGGCCCGAGCTACAAGGCAAGCCGGTATTCAATGTTCAATGCCTGTTATTACCTTAGCGTTGGCTGGCAGGTACCTGAGAATGGATCGAATTCCTCTCTTACCGACCCCTCGCCCAGATGCGCACACGTACATACGCACTTATGTATGTGCTGAGACCCCTGCTTGGCCGTGTCATGCCAGGAGCCTTGCCTCGCACGTGGTTCCGTGAGAGGAAAAAGCAAACATGAGTCAACGACATCGTACCAACATCGGCCGACGTCCCAGCAACTGGCGGTGCCCTCATCTGCATGCACTCTCAACCTGATACTGTGGTGGGCCGTCGCAGGCACATCCAGGGCCAAAGCGCCTTCGGATCCGCAGCATATAGACAAAGGCGGGGAGGCTAACAACTACCTATTGAATTTTCCCTCGATAAGAGAGCCAAATCCAGCCTTTGCTCTCGATCAAGGCGGCCGGGAAAAAAAGAAGGCTGGCCAACAAGCAGGGCGAATCTTGGTACCTGTCGGAGGATCCGTCAGCTGGCAGGTACGCCGGATGAAACCGATTATTGTCCAGCTGTGTCAAAAAGATCCAATATGATTCACTGCGAGTACGCCCAGGCACGCAGGTATGTAAGAAGTCCAGGTGGCACGTGGTGCCTGTCTCTCACTCTCCAACCATATGCGGTTTCACCCTGCTTGCCCTGCCCTGCTTAGGCCCCCGTCATCCATCTTTCCGACTTACATGCCAGAGCTACCGTATATCCTTCCGAGCTCCATAAGTATTATCAATCTGGCTCAATGTAGCACTTGGAGAGGCTCATACGCTTGTGTATGCGCAGTGTCCACTGGTGAGGCGCAACATTGAGCACAAACCGGCATATGACAGTACCTGTAAAAGAAAAGAAAAAAAGACCTTCTGTCTGTTTGTGCCGTCTATGCACATGTAACTCTTACGGCATTGAAACATGTCCCTGTGCGCTCATTCTGATGGTCAGATGGCCTAATCTCGCCCAGATCAGAGGCGTCATCATCAGAGGGTATGCAACCAAAACTCTCTTTTCGCACTGAGAGTAGATCCAAGGGACTGGTTTGAGATGCCACACCGGAACAGATTTAGTAGACACACACTAGCGACCATGACTGCCAGTGGCGAGAGTCTGTTCCTTGCCAACCCCAAACCCAACCACCCTCCTCCTTTCAGCCTCAGCCGGCAGTACCGGAGTCGCTTTGTTGCCAGACCCGTCGGTTGATTCAAGCCACCAACACACTCGGCCTTCCCCTTAGTCCCTGGATTGCACGGTCTAGACTTAGGGGCGCTGCCAACTCGGCATCTGCCCTCTATCCCCAGGTAACGTAGTGATGTCCGTGGCTGATGAGAAACTCGGGGCTGCCCGAAAGTACTCGGGGATCATTGAGGCCAGTCGTTTTGTTGACTTTGCTCCCTCTCAGGGCTAAACGGTGTACGCGCAAGCCATCCGCAGAGTACATCTAATAGTACAAGTTGTAGCCCTACCCTCTGGGTTGTCGTCGGCCTACCTAATGACATGAAAGTCGCAGCATGCCAAAATCGCCACTTTAGAAAATCAGATCCAGCATGAGCCTCCCAGTGCGCATATCCTGTGGGTAGTGTGTGTACATGGATGGACATTGTACAAATCGAATTGCGCTCCCAGGGCGGCCCCGTGCTCACTTACATGCGTCGCCTTGAGTGCCAACATTAGACTCTTACCAGGGAGATTCAGATGTAGTCCTCCCCCAGGCCAGTTACACGCGCCTGGGACCAATCCCTCGGGCCATGCTAGCAAGGATATACACATGTGGCAGTGGCCACGAACAATGCACATCACTGCGGACGCGCTTGTGCTTGCGGAAGGGGGAGTGACACCATGAAGCCCATCACGACTGCTTCATTTAGCATCCTCCACATCTCAACTCGAGCGCCCACTCCTACTCCCTCCCACTCACGCACACTTGCTTCATGTCTACACTCTGCTCGCAATGCAGCATCATCCCGACGCGGCCTCGAAGGCTGCCTCGACGGCCCCTCACCGCCATTTCTGCCCACCCATCTCCCTCCGGCCTGGATGCAAGAGCCGACCGGTTTGGCGAATGACTTACATGTGGCCGGCAGGACTCCCTTCCAATCCCATCAGCTCATGGTGGTGATTTTGGGCAACCCGACCTTCTTCTCCGTCACACTCTCTTTAGCCAAAACATCCCTTCGAGCAGGGGACCCGAAGGGAGACCCTCCCCGGAAGATCGAGCTGGCCCCCAGGTTACATCGTCGTACTCCGGGTGCCCCCCTCTCTAGTGTCCCCCTGTCAAAACAGACCTGCCAGATCCTCGTCCAGATTCGGCGCCCTGCAGCGCCCGGTGCCCCATTGGAGGGAGGGATGGAGGGGGAGCTGTCGCCCTGCTGCAGGGAAGGGTGGGTGAGGGGCAAAGCAGTCAACTTCGAACGTTGACACAACTCGGAGAAGGAGGGGGTGGTAGTTGGAGCTGCGTCGCATGTTTCACATGGGGCCTTGGCGAGCGGAGTGTTTCCCGTGCGTGAGGAGGACAATGTCATGTCCATGCAGGCAGAGCACATGTGCCTAGACAGTGGACGGCTCCCAAGCCAAGGTTGATTTGGTTTTCTTGGGGTTGGCCGAGGGGGGAGTGACGGCCGAGCCACGGTTGGTATTAAAAGCTCAAGCATTCGCTGACCTGGTCTGGCTTGTGTCATATCCGCTCAACTCATGCTCGCTCGTGAACCCGCGGATCAGGGTTTTGGTCATATCACACTGAAGAGGGGCGAGACGGTGTGGGACTTGTTCTGATCATCTTGCCTCTTCCTGAAAACTATACTACGTTGTTAGTAGTATGATGCATACGATCATGCATATCTCTCCTATTGTTGCTGAAAACTTAACGTAGTCAAGCGAGCAACTATACGATATTCATTCACTGGTTCTGCAGTTGCTCACTGATACCACCTCGGTGATTGTATATCAGGCACCCTTTGGTCGAGGGAGTAGCATGACGGGCAGAGGCAGGGGCGGAAACGCCAAGCCATGCTGAGCTGGCTTGGGCATCCCGATAAAAGTGATCAGCTGCAAGCTGCAAGCTGCATCGCTATGCTCATGCAATCTACCTCCCCACTGATTCGACGACGCCTCTGTATGCTCTATCGTGCTATCAGCCGCACAGCTCACTTTGCTCGCTGGCCTAGCCCTCCAGATAAGGATAGAGTCAACTACTGGGAAAGGTGAGTGAGTATGCCAGCAATAGTCAGGAGATTGATGCCGCTCGCGGCCCGAAGCGTCTACCTGGTCTCCGGTAACATGCCTAGCCTACCTTGGCAATCGGATCGGCCAGTTCTTGTATCCGCAGTCACCCCCATAATCGAGGACCGGGAGGTCAAGGTCTAGTCGGGTAAGTTGTTCCAGTTGACCCTAGCAAGGACGAGTCTAGCTAGAGCCACATACTCGAACGGGATGTAAGGTAGAGAACTTATCGCCAAAGAAAATGGGAACAACAAATCCGCCCATCACGATAGAGGTAGGCTCTTGGAAAGGTGAACTGAGATCTGAAATGACTCAAAACACTTCCTTTATGACGCAAAAGTATTAGATAGCTAATATCTGTTTCATGTCCCAACGAAGATAACGTCATTCCAAATCCTCCATGTCTCTTCCTGCTGCATGATTCTCCTTTATCTGACACCGGTGTGAACTATTCGTAAGACCGACGCGTAGACGAGATGGAAATTGAGGTATAGATCTTCCAACAGTAACACCCGCCTAAGTATTTCTCGCGGGATTCCTACCTCTCCTGAACTTGCATGTTTTTTTGTGATTGTAAGATGCCACGACCGAATTCAAGACGAACTCTCTCTCTCTTTTTAACTGTATATTCAAGATTACTTTCTGTCTTGTTTGATTGTATTCCACGGCCTCAATGCCCTTCTAGTGCTCGAAGGAATGACCTGCTCTCGTTTCCTTGGACGACCTTGGCCAGAGGGATCGTGTACGCGCCGGGCTGCGAGCTCTGGATGTGCTGGATGTACGACCTCGCCACGTTGAGCCAGCTCGCCCTCTCCGCTCGGCTGGCGCCCTGGCCCTCCCAGACCCAGATTGCCGACCCGGCATCGTCGACCAGGAAGACGTCGTTGCCGTCCAAGTCGTCCGCCGACAGGGAGGGGCCCTGCTTGACAACCTCAAAGGAGAGGGCGCCCGAGGCGTCGCTGAGGCGGAAGAGCTTCTTGTCCTGGCCTGCTGCTGACGGCGGCGACCTGCGGGAGACGGGGCGGGAGTGTCTCAGGCCAGCTTTAGGTGCCTGGTCGTCGTCGCTGCCGAGCAGGCTGAGGACGCGGCTGGCCCTGGACTCGGTCTGGGAGACGACCTCGACGTCGGCGTGTTTGGCCTGGGTCATGTCGTGGGCGACCTGGGACGCCTTGGCCTTCTCGAAGGGGCTGGAGTCCTTTCCCTGCCAGACCCAGATCTTGTCGCCCGCGTCGAGGACGAAGACGTCGCCGTCGTCGAGGCTGCGCCAGGTGGGCTCCACCTCGTGGACAATGAGGCCGTCGGCGCCGCCGGAGGGGTTGCTGAACACGCGGAGGAGGGTCCTAGTCTCTGCTTTCTTGGATTCTTCCTCGTCCTCCTCGACGTGCCGGAAGCCGGTGCTGACGCCCCCGGAGAGGATGGAGATGCGGGGGAACAGGGAGAGGAAGTCATCCGAGGGCGAGCCCTGGAGCTCGCGGTGCTGGGTGGCAGAGCCGTGGAGGAACTCGTCCAGCTCGACGGTCTTGTAGGCGGCGGTGCCGGCCTCGTCCTGTGTGGTGTGGGCGCCGAGCCAGAAGAAGATGTCGTGGACGAGCTTCTCCTGGGTGCTGCCGACCTTGACGGAGTGCAGGACGATGTAGCTGTCGCCCGAGTGGAACCTGCCGTGCTTCTCCCGGGGCCAGGGGACGACCTGGAAGTCCTCGATGCGCCAGACGTAGAGGCCCGGGGACCGGCCGACCTGGCCGTCGTTCCAGGCCGGCTCGGTGGCGGCCGAGTTGTACTTGACGCGGTGGTCGATGTCGGAGCCGATGAGCTCGACGTTGCTGTCCTCGATGTCGTACTCTTTGAGGTGGACTAGGCCTGCGTTTGGAGCCATTGGTGCGGGAGGGTGCCTTGGTTGAGGAATTGAGGGGTGTAGATGATAGGGGATTGTATTGTAGCGTTCGCTTGAGATATTCTATGCCAGAATGAGTTGCGCTCAAACCAGTTCACTGTGAGGGAGGTGATCATCGAGGCTTACGCCATGCCGCAGCTTGGGTGGGGCGAATGGCAGCACCTCAAACAATGGCTGTCGTGTTAGTCGGGAGCCAGTTACAAGACTCGGTGAATGGCTGATACGCGAAAGACCCCTGGGCAATCAATTCATCCCTTCACACGTAAACCGAACAGGGGAAAGAGAAGATATGATCTGTTTGATCGATGAATGCGGGGTTCATGATTC
Source organism: Clonostachys byssicola (assembly GCA_902006505.2). NCBI lineage: Eukaryota > Fungi > Ascomycota > Sordariomycetes > Hypocreales > Bionectriaceae > Clonostachys > Clonostachys byssicola. Next base: position 710,475 of record CABFNO020001317.1, read on the forward strand.
ATTTCTCGTGCATCAGTATTAGATATCTCATGTCATCTACCAATGCTATTGACGACGCTTGCCACCATGACAGCGACCTCCCGGTCCAGGTTCACCTGTGTTTTCTCCTTGTCCTTGATTGTAGAGAGAGCGGGCGGCGTCAGGCAGCCCTTGATGACCGCATGCCGGATGTGCTCGCCTAGATTAACCTTGTTGCTCTTCAGGTTCCTAGCCACCACACCGCCACGGTTCATAATTTCTTGAACCCGCCCGCTTAAGCTGCTCGCCATTGTCCGCCAGTAGTAGGAGGGTATCGAGCCTGTCTCAAGATGAGAGAGCAAGGACTGGAGGAGAGATGGCTGTTTCGACTCCAAGGTCTTGGGTAGTAGGGGGTGGGCGGGTGCCTTGGTTGCCTCGAGGATGATCTCGAGCGCTACAATGTTCTGGCACTTGGCGGAGACCTCGACCAGGGACTTTTCCAAGGTGGGGAGCTGCCCTAGCGACCTTGCCAGAGTCGCCGTGCCCGTCTGCAGGGCGAGGCGGATGTAGGCCTCGAGCGCCTGGAGGAGGAAGCGCGGCTTCCACTTTTCAAGGTCAATACCGGCGGTAGGGGAGAGCAGATACAGCGTGATCATGGCGCTGACCATGCGCGAGCGGGCTTCGTCGCCCTGGGCAAAGGTCATGGAGGCGGGCATGGAGAACTCGCGAATCGTCCGCTCGGCCGACTCGCGGACATTGCGCTCGGCGGGGGCAATGACCGTGTCTTGCAAGCTGCGGATCGCATCCACACGGGACAGTCCGTGGCCTTCTTCGCCGGGAGCCTTCTTGTCCAGGACCTCTCTAAGCTGGAGAATGGTGTGGGAGCATCGCACCATTGCTGTATAGTCGGCGTCCTTGCCGGATCTTCCCAGCTCCGAGTATTGAACCTCGAGCTGCCTGCCGAGCTGGAGGCACCTACCCACGGCCCTCCCTAGTCGGAGGGTCTCCCAGAGTCGAAGGGCCACCTGGCGCACCTCATCGGCCTCGGCATGCTTGTCAATGACTTCCTTCTCGAGCTGCCTGTAGCTGTCATTAAGGCTCTTGATTTGATTGTCGAGCTCGGAGAGGATCCGGCGACTGGAATTGGTCTGTTCCTGTGTGTATTTCAACAGAGGGACGGCCGACCGCGAGGTGAGGAGGTCGATGCGGGAGTCGACCTCTTGTGCATCGAAGAGGACTCTGGACAGCGGTGTGGACAGATCGAGGGGAGAATCGTTGGGATTGTTGGTCGAGACGACTAGGGTATTCGCAAACGCCGCAGCATTGAAGTCGGGCGCAATGAAGGTCTCATAGTCGATGTAGGACGACGACTCCTCGTCCTGGTGGTCCGCCATGGTGTCGCGGCCGTGTGAAGAGCTATCTCGAGCAGGCGATTTAATTTAGGCCACGCACCAGATGCCCACCTGCAATTGCACCCTGCATCGCGGGACCGGGATTTAGCGGCATGTAGGGTAGGTCGACCGGACGCGGTACACGGTGCTACCTCGCCTTTCTCGCTTTAGTGGCGACTAGGCGAGCGAGAAAACGGGCCAACAGCGGCGTTGCTGGAATTGCGGCTCTACGATTGGCTGCGAACCCCGGGTCCCACTGAAGGCATTGGAGGTCACTGCCAAATGCCAATGCGCCGGATGCGCGATTTGGGAGCGATAATTTGCACTAATATCTCGTCGCCCCAGAATTCGGGCCACACACAGCCAATCAAGACGGCAATGGATCAGTCTGTGCCGCTACGTCAGAGGAAATCTCCCCAGCAATGGGCGACCGGCATGACTTGCAGGCAGACACTCCAGACCCTCTTCACGGAAATCCCGGATGTTTTCTGGCCTGGGATTGCGCTTCTGAAAGCCGATGTCCAGATAATAAACCGCAGCCCTCAGCTCGGTTCCCACCCTCTTCTTTCCTCTGCAACACAGTTTCCCTCTTGTCAAGTGTCTGCAGGGAAATCTGGGTTCCGTTCGCCATCAGCATTGGCTTTTGTTTTGCTGGACTTCTTGTGGCTTCTTCAGCCTGCTCGTCGCAACCGATCGAGAGCATTCGCCAATGTTTTCTCGAGGTCCCCAAGAGTTAATCGAGTCGACTTAAGCCCTTCGACGTCTCGTTTTCGCGGCAGATCCCCATATCGTATACATTCGGTACAGCGACTGGCTTGAAACGCCCTCCGACAGAAATCCATCAAAAACAAATCGTCTATCCATCATGGCGGCGTTTCTATTTGGACGATCAACCGATCTCCCCTGGCCCCAGGGTGACAGCGGCAACAGCTCCGACACGATCCTCAGCGGTGTTCATTTCAACCTCTCGACCCTTCAATTCTTCAACTATACGCTTTACGGCAATGAAACGCTCTCCAATGGCTCCAGCTGTTATATGAATACCCCAACACTCATCGCCGATTATCTCTACGAAAACGGTTCCTTCGTCAATTCGACGTCATGTTACAAGGCTATTGATCCGATCGGGACACGCGGAATCACGGGTATCGCAATGTGCGCTGCTTTTGGTGTCGCTCTCGTTCTCTCCCTTACGACTCTGGCTAAGCATGGCAAACTGTATATTCCCAAGGACTCAAGGTTTTATCCTATTGGCAGGAGATGGCAATGGTACTGGGCCTTCTTCGTATGCGGCTGCGCTTTTGCTGGTCTCATTCTCAATGTCGACGTGGACCGCTACCGTGTTCAGGAATTGCCCATCATCGTCACCACCTTCTTCTACTACCTGATGTCCCTTGGAACTGTCTGTGTGGTCTGGGAAGCTGTTCGTCACTGGGGAAGTTGGTTGGAGCGGCAATACGTGGATCCCAACCCATTCATTCTCCCTGATGACGACCGACGCTCCAAAATCGAGTTTTACCTGCCGCTCTGGTTTTACTTGATTGCCTGGATGGTATGTTCCCGATGCCTCTTCTCTGGACTCTTGATTGTTGACTTTATTGACCTTGCCATTCTAGAATTTCTTCATGATCATACCCCGAAACTGGACATTTGCGTACAAGCAAAATGACCCTGAGCAGATGGCAACCGAGGCTGAGCCTTCCGCTACTGGCCCCCGATTCAAGGCCGGTGCCTTTTTACTCTTCGTCTGCTGGCTTACCACCTGTTTCTCCATGTGGCACTCCATCAAGCACTACAAGCCCCGCAACCGTGGTTTCTTCAACCGATCCATTGGGCTTGTTCGGGCTATTCCTCTTCGTTTCCTGTTGATCCTCCCGCTCTGCTTGGGTGTTGTTGGATATCAAGCCTTGATCTCTTTCCAGTTCCAATACTCTGTTGTCAAGGCCGATGGACCCGTGGCCATCATCTACGGCTGGGGTTATGGCTGCCCGCTCTTGATTCTATTCATCCAAGTTCTTTACGGCTGGGCCAGTCCCAACGAGGACAAGGAGCTGATCAGGTTGCGTAGAGAGCGCGGACAAGCTAGTGATCGTGAATTGGGCATCACAAGAAAGCCTGCTTGGTGGAGTCGCGTTCGAGGCGATCACATTGTGGGAACCTTCCGTGACAGACTGCTCAAGAACGTCCAAGAGGTTGGACCCACCCAAGGAACGGGCCGCAGAGAAGAGGGAGAGATGGAGAGGCACATCCGAGAAAACATGCGGGACGAAGCCAGGGATGAGGATGGTGACATCGAGCTGCCCAATCTTCGCAAGAATGAATACAACCCCCGCGTGGACAGGGCGGGCGTTAGCAACATCAGGCGACAGTCTGCTGTTGGTCCCGATGGCGAAGAGCGATTGGACCGCGCGACGACCGATCGTGTAATTAACCTTGCGTCCAGCATCCTTTTCCCAAATCCCGAGGAAGTCGAAAAGAGAGACCGCGAGGCTGAGCTTGAGCGAGCCCGTCGTATTGCCTACCTCCAAGAGGACGGCCCTGCGCCACCATCATACTCGGAGCAACAGAGATCAAGGAGGACAAGCAACGGAACGCTCAACTCTATGAACGCTCCGCCAACTCAGGTCCGAAGCATGTTAGACCTCTAATGAAGCTCCACCTGAGGACGTGTTGAGTGTACGCATGTGGGTGATGCATCAGGATAAATGAGACATGATTATCACACATCCTGGGGCTTTTAGTTTCTTGGCGGTTGTATTTTGGGTTATGCACTTATAGAGAGGAAGACTTAGAAAATCCATTACCTCGGTCGCTTTTGGGTTGGTAACGGCGCGGAAGACTATGTTTTGTATACGATCAATTCATTTTCGGTTAAGTGTGCAATATTTCGGTATAACTTCATACTACCTATACGTATAGACCCTTGCATTTGCTTGCTTGACTGATTTTCGACATGTGTAGAAGTAAACACCGTCCTTCAGCTATGCGCTCTTTCTTCAGAAACTACCGCTAGCTGGGTCGACGTGGACATAACTTTTACTCATGATATCGGGATATTTTGTCAACTCAATTGGCATATTTATTTCGTTACTTAAATACTTGTGATGTTTCATATACAATGTCCTTAAAATCTCCCTCTACGCAAGAACTTGTTGGGGATATCTATATACTTGGCGCGGAGATACTCGCAAACATTCTTCCCCAAGGTGTCATACTCGCTTGTAGAGTTGAACCCACGGTCAAGGTGATCCCGAAGAAGGAAGTGTACAGCCCGGATACCCGGGATCTCAAATCGCTCGATCTTCTTCCCCTTATTGCTACCTTCCAACAGCAAATTGATCTTGTCGATGGTGAGGACGCTTCGGAGCCAGTCCCACTCGTCGTCGTGGCGCACGTAGAAACCCACGTTGGCATCGGACGCCTTGTCGCCGGATCGACCGCCGACGACCCAGCCGAGAGGCCCGCGGGTGGTGGGACCGAAGGTCGCGAGGTCGACGGGGTCCTTGGTCTCGTACGACTTCTGGTCGCGGGGGTAGTCCGGGCGGACGTTCTTCTGGACGGGGATGTCGATGGATTTCCCGAGGAACGGCAGCTCGACCTGGTGCTTGACCTCGGCCTGGGGCAGGAGGGTCACGTAGTACTCGTAGAAGGGCTTGCCTTCGCTCTGGCGCTGGTCGTTACCGAGCGATGCGCCGGGGCAGCTCTGGAGGAAGTTCTCCATGCACCAGCGGTTGAAGCCGGGCACGTCGAGCGTGAACTTATCGACGAGCGCCTTCTTCTTGGTCTGGACGAAGATTCGGAAGTCCACGGTGGATACTTCCTGGTTTCGGGGGTTTTCTGGGCTGTATCCGTTGAGGGTGAATTTGAGGCAGGTGAGGTCTTTGATGGCGTCGCCGATGGAGTGTCGGATCTGCCTCTCTGTCCACTCAGCCTTCTCTTCCAGGTCCAGGCCGACCAGGTAGTAATGGAATTCGGCCTGGTAGCCTCCGAAAGCTGTGAGACCGACCTTGGTCGTCGATGGGGCAGGGTGGCCCTTGACACCCCTCACGCGTACTCGGTCTTTGCCAATGTCCTCCATGACGATTCCTTCCAGATTGGCGGTCACATCAGAGCCGTAGTATAATGGACCTTGAATCTCGTACAGAAGCTGGGAGGCCACTGTTCCAACCGACACCTCTCCACCAGTGTTTGCTTCCTTGGTAATGACGCTTGTCCCGTCGCATTCTACTTCGGCAATGGGGAAACCGATGTTTGCGCAGCTGTCCATCAATCTCTTAAATCCAGAGTAATAACCACCGCAGACATATGAAGAGCATTCGATCAGATGGCCGGTGACCAATGCACCTGCAATCTGGTCGAGGTCCGTCTCACGGTCCCATCCGTGCCACCACATAGCCGCGCCGATTGTGGGAGCAGCGTCAGCCACTCTGCCGGCGATGACGATGTCGCAACCCTGGCGAAGAGCCTCGGCGATGCCAGCACCGCCAAGATAGCATCTACAAGCTCGTTAGCCATCTGCTCATTGTGTTTCAAAAGCCACTTCTGGGGCAACTTACTGAGCGCAGATAATTTCATGCCCCCATTCCTTGAGAGGCTTGCCGTTCATCAAGCTAGGGAACACTTCGCCATTGTCGAAGAGCCTCTTGACGGTATCCGTCACCTCGTCTCCGCTGACCCAGCCAACCTTGAGATCGAGCCCTTGCTTCTTGACCTCTTCCTCAACAAGCTTGGCTAGTAGCTCGGTGTCACTGGCTCCGGCGTTGACTGCCACCTTGATGCTCTTGGACTTGAGATAGGGGAGGGCAGGAGCGAGGTTGTCCATGAAGGTTGGGTCGAAGAGGCCTACGGGCTCTTCTTTCAGCGCTCCCGACTGCTTGAGAGTTTCATTCTCGGCCTTTTGGGCGCCATGCAGGGTCATTGTGCACTCCGAGAGCCAGTCTCCAATGATGCAGTCAATGTCGCAGTTCTTCGCCAAGTCACCAATGGCTCGCTGGCGGTCGGAGAAACCACCAGAAGATCCGGCGATGCGGATTGGGCGTTTTGCTGAAGTCATTGTGAATGTGGGAGGATGTGTGTGGTAATAGGGGAGGGAGTGAGAGTGGTAGAGCGGCTCGAGCAACACCTTGATACTTAGAGGGAACTCCAAATACTCAATTCTTCCAAGCCAGAGGTCTAGTTTATATACACGGCCATCAATTGGGTCTAAAGACTCCGGAAAGCCATCATCCGGAGGCACTGGCTACAAACTCATATCTGACCTCCCAAGCGATGCCGCAGGACACACTGGCAACCCCAGTTCTCCACCCGTCCCCAAGGCAGTGCGGGGAGAATCATGAAGCGCGAGATCATTCCCATGCGAAATGTGGTGGGACACGATTCCGGCATCTCGGGAGAGGAAAGCCCAGAAGCTTCAGGTTTCCTGTGTTAGGGGCGGATAATCATAGCCAAAGGACTCATGACCGGTTGCTAGTCAGAAACGGAGGGCGTCCGGGAGTTCATTTTCCTGGTGGGGGCGTGAGGCTCACTCTAACGGCCTTTGCCTTGGGGTAATCGGTCGGAGATGACAAATTGGTTCGCCTCTTTTCGATATTCAGGATGTGTCAAACTGAACATTGCCATTCTCTAATATCGTTGCAAACCTTTTAGTAGGTCATAGTAGTACATTTGATCCCGGAAGTCGTGGTTGGCAGGCTCTGTCCCCCGCCACTCATTTGCAAACTGATATGTTTATCATTTTGTATCCCAGGCCCAGGAATGAGCGATGAGTTCGTTTATGGACATTGATCCCAAATTCATTTTTCATTCTCTTCGTCAGCCCGAAAAGTACACGAATTCCAATCTTGCCTGCTTGATCGCCAAATATAGGTCTTACTCTGTCTTGGGTACGACAACCGCCGCAATAATGTACAATTCCCAATGATTTAGTCTTAACACTGTATCACCAGACGCCCCTGATCTACAACTTATTGAGAATGATTCTATCGAAATGTAAACGGTTACTTGACTGGGTAATATTTGAGAGAGTGCCTGGTTTCGAACTTCGTGGTTAACCTCTAGGGTAGGTGAAGATAGAGCGCCTTGATGCCTAGAGATGATGACGTCAGCACCCGAGCTACCAGACGGCCGCTTTCGCCTCCATTGACGGAGTCCGTTGACACGATTTAATCAACAGAAGCTGTCCGTCCAATTGCTGCTTGGCTTAAACCTGCCACAATATGTCTACGAACAACAGTCAAGCATCGCAGGCTCTTGGGGTGAGAGCCCTCGGTTCGCCGGCCTATTGGACTCAGTTTCGCCCTGTCAACTACCTCCATAGAGCTGGTGTGGCGGCCTCATATCCAATTCGAGGAATCTGGTACTTTTCGCGCAGTAGAGAGTTCTGGCCGCTTTTCTTCGGACGACTGTTGCCACTCTCTGTGATCTCTTTTCTTGTATACTTTATTCTCTTCGCGTTTGCGTTTCTGCCACAGTTCGCGTTTCTGGCCATTTTCCACGGATGGGGTGCCTGGGTCAGCGCAGTGGTGCTGGTTTTGGGAGAAGGACTGGTCATTATCCAAGGTCTTTTTGAAGGATTTTTCGTGGACGAGTGCCGTGTGGATGTATTTGATGTAAGCCTGATTCTCCTGACCGTTTCTCGTGAGAGAACCCAAGCTCACTGCTTCTATAGGCTACCCTCATTAAACTTGGTTGGATAAATTTACTTCGTCCACATCGCTTACTATTCGATGACGCTCCAACAGCCGTCAAAATGCTGGGAAAGCCCACAAGTTCTGCAATTTACACGCCATGGAGTGTGATTCAGATCGTTGAGCTGATCGTCTTCCTCCCCCTCAACCTGATCCCGTGGGTCGGCACTCCCGCCTTCATTATTATTACTGGGACAAGGCTCGGAAAGCTGTCGCATTATCGCTGGTTCCAGCTCAAAGGGTTTTCAAAGCAAGAGGCAAAAAGGGAAGCTAGGACCGTGCTGTGGGAGGACGTTTGGTTTGGAACAGTGGCTATGATCTTGGAGCTGATCCCCATCCTCTCCTTCTTCTTTCTTCTCACTACGACGACAGGCGCAGCCATTTGGACAGCAGAGATGGAACAGAAAAGAGAAGCCGCGAGCGCTGGCCCTACACAACCGGAAGCTATAGGCGAGGATCAGCCACCCGCGTATTCTGACATCGTATGAGAACAATTGGGTGCTACAGAGGAGGCACCCTGTGCCTTGCATAGGTACTTTCCCTGCTTAAGTAGCACGCGGCCTAGAGTCTCTTGAATGTAAATACATGATGGATTTGAGAACCGGGCAACATAGCATGCCGCTCTCTTTGTTTGAGTTCCCAACTGCTGCATTTCGTGCCATTCTACCACCAGCTCTCTACCACCAGCCGCACCTCGTCTCCCTGCCCATCTACCTACCTCCTTACCCGAAACGTACACCCTGATGGTTTTTCTCACAGAGCATAGGTACGCCACGGAAGGTGCGAGCCTGGGTATTTGGGTACCTCATTGTCCACTAAGGGGGACCGAGGAGCACCTCTCTGCGAAGGTTGCTCCTGCCTCGTCCTCGAGCCGGACCGAATTCAAGCCACGAAGACCCGCTTGAGTTTCTCCGCGGACGAAAATCAGACCATTCTTGAGTGCTGGCTGCGTCCGAATCCAGAAAGGCTTGCGATCTCGGTAGGCGAGGAAGGTACGCACCGGTTCTCTATGTGCAGTGGAGTCGTCTGCCAAGGGCTCTGGATTCAGCAGCGACGGGAGTCTAAGCAGCTCAGGTTCAGGTACGAGTTTTGTTCAAAGACGAGTTTACCAATGCGGAGAGTCAGTGCAGTATTGGTGACGGGGAATTATTACTACGGGTAGTTTGTTATGGCTACCAGGGATTTGGTAACTCAACAGTTAGCCGCATCGTGATATCACATCACCTTCTCTCACAGAAAACAGATAGGCGTGGGAGGATGCTGATCTCCATTTTCTATCACACTCGCAGACCTAATCTTCAGCTCGCTTCTACTTTCCCACGCAAGGAAATTGAGTGATCTGCTGCTCCTGCAAACCTTTTGGCCGCCCAAGACACACAGAGATGCACCGGGGGCGCACCTTCCCAGTCACGATAGATGCCTGAGGATGGCCTCGCGTGGCGGATCTCGGCCTCCAATCAATCGAGAGGTCCGCCTCACTTTTGCGCTTTGTGAAAGATGGGAAGGAACGACGAGCTCGTGGGCGGAGCAAAGTGGTGGCAGCCACTGGGAATAAAACACTGGCCTGGGTTGCCGACCAGATTCCTCTTCTTCTTCCACCCTCATCCTCCACAATCTTTTCGCATTTCTCGCACTTGATCCTGTCTCTCACGCCTTTTTACCCTAATTTTTCCCTTAATTTCATCAGACATCTACATACACTCGTTCAGTCACTGCATAACACCGACTTTGGAGTCTATGGTCACTCTCTTCCATAGTACTCAGCACAACATGCGCTCCAAATCCTCGATCGGGGCCTTTGTTGCCGCCAGTTTCTTGGGTCAATCCTTTGCCCAAGCTCCCGAATATGGGTAAGGAAAAGCTGCTCTACTCTCTCTGGTATTCGTTGATGCTAATAATCTCTTAGAGACAGTGGTGGCAGTCCCGCCCAGGGCTCAGAGCTTAATACATACGGTGGCTCATCAGCTACTTCAACTTGTGGTGCTGAGAAGACTACCACTGTTTTCGTCACAGTTCCCACTGGTTCTGGAAATCCTTCAGAGAGCCAGAGCGGTGATCAAAACCCTGGTCATTCGGAGCACACTGTGACGCGAATTCTTCAATCCACTGCAACTGTATTCGTATCTGATGGAATCCCTCATTCGAGTTCTGGCCCCTTTCTTTCTGCCGGCCCCCCTTCTCAATCTACACTCTCATCTGTACCCAGCATAAGTGGCTCTGGTATCAAACCCTTCACTACTATTACCATTGACATTTGGGGTACCGCGTCTGATCCTGCGCATGGCTCTAATACGCCTGGCACCGGGTCTGCCACTGATTATCAACCCACTGCTTCCACGCAAGGGGACTCCGGATCTGCCACTGATTACCAATCCACTGCTTCCACGCAAGGGGACTCCGCTACTTCTACTTCTCCTGAGTCGACATCACAAACTGACTCTGACACCAACCCCTGGTCCACGGTAACTGTTGTTGGTAGCGGAGCTACTCACCGGACTTCATCTTCTACACAAGCGAGTGAAGGTGTTTCGACTTTCTCAGACACAGACGCAGCACAGACTTCTGCACCCACCGCCTATGACAGTTCTTATTCTGGAACTGAGAATCCTGCGCCCACTGTGGTCACTGATACAGATGTGTATTGGACAATTGGCGCAGATGGACCGACCCAGGTTACCGTGCTCTCCTCATACACTCTCGCTACGGATGAACCTTCCATCTCAGTACCAGAGGCCTCCACAACTGGTGATGCTTCACCAGGAGAAAGGATTACTGTCACTGGCGCTGACGGAAAGCCTACTGTGATCATCAATGCGAGCAGCATTTCCGAAGGTGATGGCCCTGAACCAACAGCCACCGAGAGCTCCCTTCCGCTACCGGATAACACTCTCCCTGGAGGAAAGACCACTGTAACTGGCGCTGATGGAAAGCCTACTGTGATCATCAATGCCAGCGCCATTTCTGAAGGCAATGGCCCAGAGCCAACGGCCGCCGAAAGCTCTCTTCCGCTGCCAGGTAACACTGTCCCTGGAGGAAAGATCACCGTCACCGGTTCCGATGGAAAGCCTACAGTGATCATCAACGGAGGCGGCACCTCTGGAGCTGGCCCAACACCAACAGTCACTCAGCCCTCTGACAACAACCTCCCAGGAGGAAGAGTCACTGTAACTGGTGCTGACGGAAAGCCTACTGTCATCATCAATGGAGCCGATTCTGGAGCTGGTCCAACACCAACAGCCACTCAACCCTCTGACAACAACCTCCCAAGGGGAAGGATCACTGTAACTGGTGCTGATGGAGAGCCTACCGTGATCATCAATGGAGGTGGCATCTCTGGTGGTGCTGAACCAGAACCTACACCCGCCCAAACTTTAACGGTACCTGGAAACGCTCTACCAGGAGGAAGTGTCACTATCACCGGCACCGATGGTAACCCCACGGTCATCATCAATGGAGGTGGCATCTCTGGTGATGGCGCTGCAACCCAAACAGCCCCGCAGAGCTCGATTCTGACCCCAGGCAACAATCTTCCAGGCGGAAGAGTAACCATTACGGGAACCGATGGGAAGCCTACCGTGGTTATCGATGCAGGCCACATCTCTGGAGGAGATGGAACTCTGCCAACATCCTCACAGAGCGCTCCTACAATTCCCTCATCTCAAGTTTATGGCTCTGGTGACTCTGGATACTCTTACCCATTCCCAGGAGGTCCCTCTTCGGCTGTGATCACCGGAAGCATTCCCAAAACCACATTCACTGTCATCGGAACAGATGGTCTGCCTACCGTTGTTGAATCAACTCTGGCAACCCCAGGCAATGCCCCGTCAACTGGTATCTTGCCCTTCCCTACCAATCCTCCTTTCCCTGGTTCAGCCTCTGGAATTAGTGCTGGGATTCCCACCTATTTCCCTTCCTCAGCTATTGGCAATGGAGACATCCCTCAGACTACATTCACTGTCATTGGCACGGATGGCCTTCCTACCATCGTCACATCACCTTTTGATGTTCCAGGAACAGGTTCTTTGCCTTACCCAACCAACGCCCCCATTCCCGGGTGGCCAGCATCTGGATTTCCTGGGCCTTCTGCAAATTTGCCTCCCGCTGCTCCTCAAAGTGGAATCACAACGCAGTTCACCTTTTCCTACATTGGCGTAAATGGGCTTCCGACACAGGTCGAGTCTACCGTTGTTCTCTCTCCAACGGACCAAGCTTCCAATGGTGCAATTCCAACCATCCCGGTTCCGCAACCAGGATCGTCAGATGGCTTCCCTAGCAGCGGAGGCGTGACAACTTGTTATAGTTACACCGTACTCGGGCCCAATGGACTGCCTACTGTTGTTGAATCGACGGTAGTAATCCCTACTGCAGCCCCGGTGACGACTCCGCCACTTGGATTACCGACTCAATTGCCATCTGGCCAAGGGGCCCCTCAGGGCTTCCCTACCGTTGGTGAGCTCACCTCTACTTTCAGTTACACGTTCACAGGAATTGATGGACGTCCCACTGTCCTGGAAACCACCATCGTTGCAACACCAACCAATCCAGTGCCGGGATTCCCTGGAGGTGTGCCAGGGCCCGTGATCACCCAAGGGGCATTTGACAGTGGTCTTCCAGGATTTCCTTCAACCACCTGTTCCACATTCACTTTTATCGGACCTGACGGAATTCCAACAGTAACAGAATCGACATGGACGATTGCTGCTCCAATCCAAACCACTTCTGCTGTAGGTGGCGCTCCTGGAGCCCCAGGCCCTCTTTCAACTTTTGGCTGGCCTTGGCCAGCAACTGGAGCTTTGCCATCTGCACTTCCTTCTGGCTTCCCTTCAGGCTTCCCCTCCGGCTTCCCCTCCGGCTTTCCCTCAGGATACCCTTCAGGTTATCCCTCAGGTTATCCCTCAGGTTACCCTTCGGGTTTTCCCACTGGTTTGCCATCAGGTTTTCCCACTGATTTGCCATCAGGTTTCCCCTCGGGTTACCCTTCAGGTTTCCCCTCTGGCTTGCCATCTGGCTATCCTTCCGGATTCCCTTCTATTCCCAACGGTCAGGGAGCTCCTAGCGCCACTTGCACTAGTTACACCATCTTGGGACCTGATGGACTTCCTATGGTTGTCGAAACTACCTGGACGCCACCTGCTGGCTTTCCTCAAGCAACAGGCAATTCTCCCAATCCTTTCCCATGGAATGTGCCTGTTATCACGCCTGGCGCTCTTGGAAACCCTCAACAAACTGGCCCTCTTGGTGTGCAGCCCACTCTTGCCAGCACAACGTACACTCAGCTTGGTGCTGATGGACGACCCACGGTCGTTGAGACAACTTGGACGGAGCTTGGGCCTCTTGGCGTGCAGCCCACTCTTGATAGCACAACATATACTCAACTTGGTGCCGATGGACGGCCTACGGTTGTTGAGACAACTTGGACGGAGCTTGGCCCTCTTGGCGTGCAGCCCACTCTTGCTAGCACAACATACACTCAGTTGGGTGCCGATGGACGGCCCACTGTCGTTGAGACAACCTGGACAGAGCTTGGCCCTATCGCCACTGGTATTCCCCAAGGACCGGGCGGCTCTGGAGCCCCCTTCCCATGGAATTTACCTGGTATCACTCCTGGCGCTCCTGGATCCCCCCAACAAACTGGACCGTTTGGCGCAGGGGCTTCTACCACTTGCACGACATTTACCCAGCTAGGTGCTGATGGCTTGCCAACTGTTGTCGATGTGACCTGGACTGTTCCAGCCCCTGCACAAACTACTCTCGGAGCACCTTCTGTTGTCTCGTCAGTTGCTGGCCTTCCCCAGGGCACATCTCCGGCTGGGCCTGAGATCTCAGCAGTCACAACTTCATTCACTATTGTGAACATTGGTCCGAATGGTCTACCGACTCCCGTTGTTCAGACCGTTGTACTCACACCCGCTCCTATTCCCACGGCTACTGGTGCTGGCCTTCCCCAGGGCACATCTCCACCCGTCCCTGAGATCTCAGCAGTCACAACTTCATTCACCATTGTAAACATTGGTCCGAATGGTCTACCGACTCCCGTTGTTCAAACTGTTGTACTCACACCCGCTCCTGTTCCCACGGCTACTGGTGCTGGAATTCCCTTTCCTCTGCCCTCGGGTCCAGTCATTGACACAGCGCAAATCCAAACGCCTAGTTTAAGCGCTTATGGGCCAGAGCTTTCGGGATTTCCCACTATTGGTGTACCCTTCCCGCCAAATTTACCCTCTATCTTCAGCAACGGCCTTCCCCCTCTCATCACGGGCCCTTTGAGTAGCATTTTGACTGGCCCAGGTGCAGGAACTCCCACACCTGTTTCCAATCCTTTCGATCAGTCATCAAATCTTGGAATTCCAGGATTCCCACTTACTCCTGGAGCCACCCCTCCATCATATGGAAGTGATCTGAATGATGGTGCTGTTCGTCCCGGCGCATCAGGTCCTTTGCCCACGGATGCAACTTTTTGGCCCTCTGCAGTTGCCTACAACACCCCATCTGCGGCCTCGCAAGCTCTCAGTCTGCCATGCACAACCTTGAAAACCAGTACTTGGGTCAATATCATCCCGGAGCAGACGACAACTTATACGCTCAACTATCCATTCACAACATTGGCCGCTGTGACTTCTCCAGTTAAACTTAGGGGTTTCAGAAACATTATTCGAAGACAATTGAGGTAAGTTGATTTTCTGCTGTAGACTGTAGATCTCAAGCTCATCACCGAATAGCTCCGCAGGAATTGATTCTCAATGGTCTAATTCAACCACACCAATCTCAACGCCGTCTGCGACATCTCCAGTGTTACAGAGCCCAACACTATGCTCCTCCGGGGGGAATATTGGCAACTATACTCTTGATGTAAGTTTGTTTCGTAGCTGAGGAGAAAGCGATTCATGAACTAACTTCTCCTAGTTTGATGACATCGAAGCTGGTCCATTGTACAATCCTGCGGGCGACTTCTGGTTCTCCCAGGGATTTTCCGTCGTCCCCCCTTCTTCCCAGACGGGCGCCTACTCTCCTTCTTCCGGCGGCCAGCTCATCGAATTCGTCCCTCCTTCGTCATTAGGATCAATTGGCAGTGGATCTAGCGACACAGCAGAGATTGGTGTTGGCCCCAACTTTGCAATTCCTTGTTATAAATTTAACATTTACGGTCTGAATCTAGGATGCGCAGCTCAAAGTAATGAGCAGTGGTGCGAATTTGAGATCGCCGCATACGCATATGATGAAAATTCCAGAAGCGAACAATCCTTGTCATGGTCGGAGACTAAACGCGTTCCAGCTTGCCCCAACTATCCAACTGGTGTGTGCAGTTTGACATCTGTTGATTTAGATGGGTATTCGAACGTCACATCTGTTTTGATCAGTCTTCGAGTTGGGTTGGAGTCACGCACCTGGTGGGCTGACGATCTTCGTGTTGGCTGGACAGACAATAGCTGCGAAGCTGCCAGCTGTCGCGCTGATTCTTCATTTGTTGCCCAAAAGAGATCTACTCAGAACTCTCTTCGTCACAGACTCTGGGAACTTGCTTCTACAAAGCACAGGCGTTCTCTGGGCGGATTTGGTGGGAATGCTACGCATTGATGGCATCGGAACTGAAAAGACGAATGGGCTTTATGGGTTATATGAGCTGATGTGCTCATCTACAATTGTCGTGGGGGTTGAATTTGTTTTCGATTGACAAATATTTGATCTGATTTCTTGGGAGCCGAGGTAATAGTTGATGAACGGGAACTGGGCGTAATACTAGATGAGTTATGAACTATGTCTGTCACATAGCCCGAGAGGCTGCATAGTTAGTTGCGAATAAACGCCATGGGTTGAACGCGCTTTCTTTCTGACTGATGATATTGGTGATTTAGATGATGGCAACCAAGCTCATCGTAGCTATTTGCAATTCGAACTCTGAGGTTTGTAGTTGGGGAAGAGGTTCACCTAACCACGTCTTCAGATGAGCTGCACGCTCAGCTCGATCAGATATGGACCAACACAAAGCAAGGCCCGAGATCGCATCGCTACATTGATCATGTGTCAATCGCTTCACCAATAGCTAGAAGACCTACCTAAAAGGCTGTTTACGCCGTCACTTGCCTCCGGGAATAACAATCCGATGAGAGGAACGGATCTCCACATTGACGGCAAAAATCACCCCCGAACTCCACATTGATGATAAATAAGTCCCAAAACCGACTTGCTTGGGGTGTCAGCCGATATCGGGTCCGGCGGTTCGGTCCAATGTGCCAGCCAGTTAATGAAGGTCTATTATTCCCGACAGGGTCACCAGGATGTGATCTTTGGGCCCGCTTTGGCTCGGTTGTGTTTGTTGGAGGCGCCGAGACGGGGGATCTCCTCCTTACCCTCCTGGTATGATTTGAAATCCCGAAAAGCAGGCTATCTCAAGATTCAACAGTTGCCCTGGGGTATCAGACGATGACTGGGGAGAGGGTGAACAAGGCATATTCAACAACATTGATGAGTTAGTTGGCACAGTTGATAGGTTTGAATCATTGGCCGCCCTGGCGTTTTCAAGGATACAATTTAGAGAAAATGGACTCGGAACATTCAGAGAAACACGGCAAACCCGATGTCCTTGACCAAGGCATTCAGGTTGATGATGAGAAACGGGCCCAGCCAACCAACGGCAGCAGTTGCAGCAGCAGCACAGGTTCCGAGGACGCCAAAAATAAGACCGAGGCGGGTGGTATCGATGAATTGGAAAACATTGCTGAGGTCTGTGAGGGTGATCCCGAGGAACATGATAGCCCGGGAGTTGTCAGCCTTGTTCTCAGCCGCATAACATCGAGATCTACGACTGTAGATCCAGGACCACCGCCAGATGGTGGATGGACGGCATGGTCTCAGTGTACGTGATTGCAAGCCTTTCTCGTTGTTGCTGTGTCGTTTTGTTCGCTAACGCTCCTCGGAGCATAGGCGTAGCTGTACACTTCATCATATCCAACAGCTGGGGGTTCATTAACTCGTTTGGCACATGGCAGTCTTACTATGTCAATCTCCTCCCCGAGAGGACCGCGTTTGAAATATCCATGATTGGGTCTTTGACGGTGTTCCTACTCTTCTTCATCGGCACATTCACCGGGCGCCTCACGGACGCCGGCTACTTCCGCCAGTGCTATGTGATAGGGAGTATCTTTCAGATTGGGGGTATTGTGTGTACCTCGTTCTGCACCAAGTACTGGCAGTTCATCCTCGCCCAGGGCCTCTGTATTGGGATCGGGAACGGCTTCCTTTTCTGCCCTTCACTCGCGCTGGTGTCGACGTATTTCCTCAAGAGGCGGGCCATTGCCATTGGGATCACAGCCGCCGGCGGAGTAACTGGCGGAGTCATCTTCCCGGTCATGGCAAGACAGCTACTGCCCAAGATTGGGTTCCCCTGGACCATTCGGGCTATTGCGCTGGTTCAGTTGGTGTGCCTCGCCATCTCGAACATCCTCGCCAAACCGAGGATCAAGCCCAGGAGACAGGGGCCAATCATCGAGATACAGGCCTTCAAGGAGCTCGAGTATACATCGTATGCCGTAGCCGCCTTCCTGGTAAGCAACTTTCTCCCTTCATGCCCCCTGACTGGCTCCTAGAAGACGAGAGCTGTTGTAATCGAAGAAGTCTAGATAAACTAATCACCCGTGGTGGGAATAGTTCTTCTGGGGGGTATACTTCGCCTTCTACTACCTCGCCGCCTTCTCCCGCGACGGCCTCCCGGACCCGGTATCCTTCACCGAGAGCCTCAACCTGCTCCTCGTCCTCAACGGCGTGGGCATGGTCGGCCGCCTCGCGCCAAACTACTTCGCCGACCGCATCGGCGCCGTCAACATCTTCATCCCCGTGTGCGCCACCGCCTCCCTCCTCGTCTTCTGCTGGATGGCCGTGGACACCGTGCCAGGGCTCTACGCCTGGAGCGTCTTCTACGGCATCTTCTCCGCGGGCGTGCAGAGCCTCTTCCCCGCCGCGCTGAGCTTCCTGACCAGCGACCTGCGCAAGCTCGGGGTCCGCATGGGCATGGTTTTCACTATAGTCTCCTTCGCCGTGCTCACGGGCCCGCCCATCGCGGGGGCCATCATCGACCGCACGGGCGGGTACAGGGCCGCGCAGGCCTTCTCGGGCTCGTCGCTCGCGCTGGGGTCTGTTTTCCTGTTCGTGTCCAAGGTGGTCCGGATGCGCAAACTGGGTCAGGGGTGGACGGGCAAGGTGTGAGCGGGACGGTCCTCCCTCCTTACTTGGTTTTTTTTCCCCTTGGTCGTAGGCGAATCAGTACATTGTTTTCTCTCCCTCTTTTCTCTTTATTCGCAATGTCGTCTTGGATCAACTACAGGAGAGTTACTCCAAAGAGGCGCCATGATGGTCAAGTGAAGGAGTGGCAGTCCAGCAAACCGTCAGATCAAGATGGTAGAGTGTGTGGGCGATGCAGATGTTGGAGGAGTAGAGCATTAACTATATATTTCCAAAATGATGAGCATTTCGCATTTGAGACGGGCAGAAAAATGACTCATTGGCATTGAATGCATGTGGATTGATGATGGATTTTAATACAATTTGCCAATGCCCCTAAGTGGAGGCTCGCATGTTCGATGGATCTCTCCGTTCTCTGTAGATGTCGTGATCTCACTGGATAGAGAGCACGTCATCGGGTTCGCTTGCCTCAGATACTGGCGATACGAATGTCATTCTCAACCGAGGCCAGGGTACCTTGGCTATGCTTAGCAGAAACATAGACATTACTTATTCAGTTGTTACTCACTGTCTTAAAGGTTGTGATCTGATGCTCAGCTGATTCATACCTTGGAAGGGTGAAAAAAGACCGCTCTCAATCATCATAAACATCCGCTCACGAAGCAACACTGGTGACACGGCGGAAAAGCAAAGACGAATAACAAAATTCAAATCATTTAATGGGACTTGGGGAATCTAAATGCCGTAACCCGAGCTCGTTTCATGGACATAACCGTGAGCTTACATACAAAATAATCGTCGACTTTTTCTTCTTTAGGCCTTTCTTCCACTGCCAAATAACAACCGTATGCAGAAAATTAGAGACCTATGATTTGTATCCCCAAACAACCTAAAACCAAGCACTCCGACGCACTATAAACCAGCCGACCTCCTGAACCAATCAATTGGGGCCTCCGACAATCTTCCTGGAACCGCACGATCCTGGGAGACTCTCAGCTCCAGTTCGATACATAATCAAGCAACGCTTCGCTTCTTGGCATGCATGGACTCCGCACGATGCGTGTCATAAGTTACATTACAACCTGATCAGAAAAGTTAGTCTTGACTCGGAAATAAGTAAGTGGGAGAGACTTACGCAATCTCCTTCCTGCTTTCCTTGGGGAATACCCATATCCTCGAATGTTGCAGGTCCTTTGCTTGGGGCAGTGGCAGCCTTGGCTGGCTTGGGAGGAGCGCTTTGTGCAGATGGCGCAGGGCTTGGCTTGCTTTCGGGCCTCTGCATCTGCATCTGTCCTGGCGGTGCCGTACCTGATCTTCCAGGCATAGGACCACCAGCCCCAGGATGACCCATGGGAGGGCGGCCAGGATCGTTCGGGGGTCTCTGGTACCGCGGGTCTTGTTGTTGTGGTTGAGGGTATCCGGCGCCGGGGTGGCCGCCTTGCTGGCGAGAGTAGCGTGGATCTCCCTGAGGAGGTGCTGCGGAGGGAGGGCGGTTATCGTAAGGAGGATTTCCCATTGGGGGGCCTTGCTTTGGCACTCTGCCTTGGTTCTGGTTGGGGTAGGGAGCAGCACTGTTGGGGCGCATCTGAGGGTTGGGGCCGGTAGGACTGTGTGGTCCTCCTGGACCTGGACTGTTCTGTCTGAATGCTCCAGGACCGGCGGAAACCACCCGGCCTCGAGGGTCAGGATACGAACCAGGCGCAGGGTGAAGGTTGTTCATGGACTGGCTGCCATGCACCATTGGCCGTTGACCAGGACCACCTGGGCCACCTGGGCCACCGGGAGGGCCATAGGGAGGACCCTGAGGATGACCTTGGGGAGGGCCTTGAGGCTTGATGCCAAATGCTGGACCTGGACCCGGACCTGGGCGACCGCCATTGTAGCCCTGCGGAGGGCCTCGAAGATCGTCCTCGGGGTATGGCGCTGGGCCCTTGGGTGGGCCTCCGTGAATAGGAAGATTCCTCTCGTCCTCGGGGTAGGGGGCAGTCGACTGCCGGGCGGGACCAGAGCCATTGTCAGCACGAATCCCAAAGGCGGGTCTGTCGCCACCGGGGATACCGCTCGTATCGATGATCGACGCCCTCGAGGGGTCGGGGAAGTTGACGTGCTCGACAACTGTCGGTCGTGCTCCTGGAGAAGCATGTGATGCGGGCAGTGGCAGGCCAGGCACGGCATCGTTGACTGGAGTTTGGGGTGCACTCTCGCTTACAGTCGGCATTTGTTGAGGTTGCTTGAAACGATCGGGTCGCTTGCCTCGTTGTGATCCATGCTGGGACTTGATCCTGGTAAGTGTTGTGGTTTCGTGGTCTTGCTTCGATAGAGTCTTGTCCTGGTTGAGAGACTCCAGGCGTCCGAGAGCGTCCTTGTTTCCATGGTCAGCTGCAAGCTGGTACCAAACTCGGGCCTCGTTGAGGTTCTTCTCAACAAAGATACCGATTTCGTGATAGTAACCCATGGCAAACTCGCCGGTGGGAAGTTTAGCATCGGACGCTTGTTGAGCATATTTGAAGGCGAGCTCCTCGTTCTTCTTGAAGACGCCCTCATAGCCAAACAAAAACCATCTGCTCACTCCAAGAGCAGCCTCGGCATTGCCTTGGTTGGCAGAGAGACCATAGTAGTGGATGGAGTAGGAGGGATTGAATTCGCAGCCAAGCTGGCACAGCTCATAAGCCTGGCCCATTTTGTGTTGTGCTTTGGCGAAACCCAGGTAGGCTGCCTTTTCAATGTACATCATTGAGGTCTGGGGGCTGTTCGGCAGCATCGAATCCGGAATATAGATGTCGGGCAGCTCTCGGCCAATGAGCATGCCGTAGACGAAGGCGCCCTGAGGGGAGTCCTCGTCAGCATTGTCGGCAGCGGCTCTGATGCGGTCCAGACCAGTCTGGTAGTCCTTGGCCTCACCAAGCTGGCCTAGAAGACTCATCATGCCCAGACGGTAGAGGGAAGCGGAATCCTGCTGGGCCATTCCCCGGTAGTAATGCTCCTTGGCCTTTGATGTGTCGTTGGACTGCTCGAAGAGCATACCGATGCGGTACTCTGAGCGTGGGTGGCCGAGCTCTGCAGCCCGTCTGTAGCCATTGTAGGCTTCTCTGCGGTCGATGCGGTTGCCGAATTTTCCAAACTCGATCCATTTCGATCGGATGTAGAGGGCCTGGGGGTGTTCCTGCTCGGCAAGGTATGTGATGATGTTGAGAGCATCAACCCTCAGCTCATGCTCGGTGCGGGGTGTCGAAGGTCGGGGGTTGTCCCGGTTTTCACGGGCTGCGGCCTCTGAAACGATCTCAACCCAGTTGAGGACGTCTCGGGCCCATGTGATTTGCATCGACACATTCTGGGAGCCCAGGACGTGCTTGCGAGCCTTCCAGAGAATGTCCTCCTTTTCTTCGTCAGAGGGGGGGATGGTGTCGCCTTTGACCTTGGGGAAGGGGGAGAAGGAAGGGCCCAGAGACCCCGCGTGGTCAGGCAGATCCATGATGCCGGTGTATGCTCTGATGCCGCCTGTTTCTGTTTGGCTCTGTGGGGGAGCGGCGGCGGACGTGGTGTTGGTGCTCTTTCCGCCGTATGTTTGTGGCTGGGCTGCCACAGGTGGCTGCTGGGGCTGATGTGGTTGTTTTGGTGGTCGTTGCGGTGGTTGCTGTGACTGCTGCTGCTGGGGTTGGGAGCCCTCTTGCGATTGCCCGATGAAGGTCGAGAGGGAAGGGTCTCGGGCGTGGCGCGCTTTCGAATCGCCGGTGGTGGTCTTGGGTTCTTCTCTGGCTTCAAGTTCCATGCGCTGAAGGTCGTCTTGCATGTTCTGGGGGACCTGGGGGGTCACTCTGTGCGCAGGAAGAACAGAATCCGTCAGCAAGGGACGCCCCACCACAGTATCATTTCCAGTGAGAGCCGCGTGCGGGCGTGTGTGGAGAGCGAGACATGGATTGCTTGTGAGCAAGTCCCGACGGCCAACCGGTCGCTTTTACGAGGCAGGAGAAACGGGGACAGGGAGACAGGGAGCGGCAAGGAGATTTAAACCAAACAGCGAGAGGAAGACATACCTTTGGGGCGAGGGAGCTACAACCTCAGGCATGGAATAGTCGTCCCATCCGCCAGGGACAAAAGTAGCACCCAGCTCGGGTGCACGTTGGTGAGCCATATCGGTTGGTGGATGCGGGGCTTGGCCGTCTGCACAAGGGAGAAAAGGAGTCGAAGAGTCAGCAATGTGGCTTGGAAGGCAAAGCAGCAGGCAGGTAATGGCAGAGCCCAGCAACAACGGCTGCTCGTATTATTGGCACAGTCCAATCAGTCTGAGCGGCGCACGTTACTCTCCAGGTGGGAGTGGGCTTGGATTTGGAGGGGGTGCTGACAGCAGCCAGACCGACGGCCAGGGCCAGTCAAAGTGTGTAAGGCAGGTAAGATGATGCGATTGATTTGATGCGATGCAGGCAGCCCAGCGCGGTGCGGCAGCTTCCAGGCGCTGGCCAGGGCACTGCTTAGGTGCTCCAGTGGGAGGGGTACAGCAGTTGAGGTGCCCGGGTAGCTAGCGCCCAGTGGACAGTACAGCAGCAACCACCACAGCGACTGGCCGCGATGCCCCTCCAGCTGAACCGAAACCGAAGACACAATGACAGCGAGGCGCTTGCCCCTTGCGCGCCCGCCCACGAAAGGCTTCCGCAGGCAGCGCGCAGGCCATTGATGCCCAGACCCGCGCGTCGGAGACTGAAGGGGGGTGTCGGGCTGGTGGGTAAGGCCATGCATCAGGGCTCCTCGCTCACTTGAGCACGCACCGCACGGTATTAGTCAAGACAGCGCTGGTGGATGACGATACCAAGCACTTCAGCACGCCCCTTCGGTGGGAGCCGCTAACTTCTAGGTAGGCAGGTGCTCCGTAGAAAACCAAGCAGCGAAATGTACAGTGCAGCAAATGCACATACGTACCAATGAGCAGGCAGTTCCAGCACGACAAGGGTAGGCTGTCTTGCAAGAGCCGAGCGTCGCAGCGTGGCAGGTGAGGTGTAGCGGTCGATGGAAAGGCCCAGAAGTGGTAATGCGAAGATCCTATCTGAGGGACCGGATGCTGTCATACACCTTCTCGAGGTGTGGCTGGTGTGGTGCAGCAAGACGCGCAGGATAAGAGAGAAACGTGGGGACGGGGTAGGCAAGGAAACGTCTAGTGCGTAGGACTTTCGTCACGCAGGCACAGCAGGGTGCTTTCTAACTTCGGCAGTCTGGCCAGCATTGGCTCTGCAGGCGGTGCTGCACTAGACAAGGAGGTAGGGGTGACAGAAGCAAAAGAACGCGAAAGAGATTGCGACTTCTTTGCTTCTTTGCACCTAGGTATGTAATTATAGCAAAGCCCGCTCGTTGCTAACGAAGTCGGCAGGCAGCACACTGGTGCTGGGGGGGTGGGTTGGGCCCGGCATCTTCCACATGCCAGCAGGAGATGACCGTTAGAAAGGCAAATTCGGGAGACGCCCACGAAGTGCTGCGCCATCGCTCTAACGCGTGCGATAATGCGTCGTCCTGTGGCTTGGAGGACCGGCCTTTCCAATCAAGACAGCCGAAGCCAGAATCCCAGCAATAATGGATGTAGGTAGCGAGCCCCGCTCGGTGTGTTCGTCTCGACTAAGCACCAGTGACGTGCTATTTTAGAATTTGGGTCTTCTCCAGAGGCCACGGCCGGCCTGGAGTGGGTGCGTGTTGTGCATGGATAGGTAGGTAGGTAATATGATGTACGGAACCCGAGCCGCTGCGATGTGATGTGATGGCGAAAGAGGGAACAGGGAGCAGAATGGGTGGTTAGAAAGAGGGGAAGAAGGAAATTATGAAACTCGTCGCTTCTGTGACACTCACCTGGTACTTGGTTAAGCTCTGTTGCGTCCTTGCGACCAGTTTGGCCTCTGAGGTGAAGATGTCCAGACCGTAACGACTTCGGCCAAACCGCTCTGTTCTGTGTGGCTTCAATGTTACTGAGCGATCAGCTCGGTAGCTAGCAGTAGGCCGAAGGCTTATTAGTGGGGCCGTTGGAGGTGGTGCGCCGTTTGACGCCCCAAAGCGGATGTCCTGGAGGAATATGTACAGTTGGCAATAAGTGGGTGGAAGATTGATCAAGATTGGAAGTAAGAAGCGGACAGCAGGCGAAGATAAATCTTTCGCGCCGGTGTGCAGCGTAAACGAGTGGCCACCCGTTAATCGATAATAATAGCGCGTACAGCCCAACACGATTCCAAAGGCTCGACGGGCGTCGTGGGCATCTGCCACCACCTCTCTCGTGGCTCTGCTCTACCTGGGTCGCTGGTTAGTAGGGGACCAGCCCATTCTAGGGCCCAGCTGGGGTTGGCTGCACTGCCCAGAAGTCTCCGAATCAGCCTAATTACGGGGTGTCCCCGTTTGCAGTAATTTCCAATGCACAGCGATCCTACTCATTACCAGCGAACGATGGATCCCGAATTGCTGATCCGAGCCTCCAACAAGCTGGACCCTTATATTCACATGTATCAGCATCGCGGCATGGAGGTGACAACGAATACGTTGAAATACGCGCTACTGTCAGTCCCGACTGTCTTTTAATAGAAAATGTAGCCAGCGGGCAATTAGGGCAGCATGGTCCAGAGCTCCCTCGAATAATCCAAAGTCGTATCTTTGCCATGATTTTAATGGCATAGTGCTTCGAAAAGGATTCCCATTGCAACGCACAGGGGTTTAAAACCGCCCTTGCAGTATACCTACAGCAGCTTCCCAACTTTGATATATAACCCCCACGACTTCATGGTTTAATAGACGTAAGCACACCCAAGGCCCAAGTGCTAAAACAGGCTCGTGAAAAAGGACCAGCTGGCGAAATGACCTTCCAAGTTCGCCTCCTCCTAGATGCATACCAAATCAGCCCCAGCTGGCTCGGACTGCAGGAGCTGGAAATTTAGTGCCAGCCTAAGCGTCAGATGACTTCCCAGCTTGCTGCAGTCCAAATACTGGGTATCGCTCAAACGAGCATTTCCCAATGGGCACTTCTGGGCAATCGAATTGGAATTTGACAGATGAACAAGGCCGAATACTGACATCTTACATGACCTATAACGAACGACGGGTAATCTTTCTATCCAATAATCTGACAACAAGTGTCCATTCTAACAATATGAAATGCAATATCCAGAGACAATTAGGGTGAAAAAATTATGATCAAGTCAAACTTCGGTGAAAATAATCTTGTTGATTGGTTTATTGAGCAGCAAACATGCGAAACTGCCAAAGCGTAGCCCCGCGTCAGTGCACTTGGACGTCCAGATCTTATCTTGGCTCGGCCCGGAGCAACGATACTCCTAAATCCTAGGCGGGAGCAACTGCGTCAGCAACCTCCAGCCTAGCACAAGCTACATCACACAGGTCTTATCACGAAAGCAGACCCATGACCATTCCGCAACCCACGACGCCAACAACCACCATTCGACCAGCATAGCAGCGTTCCCGACCGCCTGCACCTCTACAACCCGCATCTCATCCCCGGCCACATCCAATTCTCCAAGAACCCTCCCTCTCATACCGCCAACGGCGCCATCTCAGCCGTCACAATGGCCGAACGAAGCCTCACCCAGGTCCTGACCCAGCTCAAAAAGTCACCCTCCATGCCCTACGCCGACGCAAACGCCCTCCTCTCCAAGGCCAAGCTCGCCCTCCTCAGCCTCAAGGCCCTCACCCCCTCGCCCACCACCCCCCAGACCGTCCTCGCCCTCGCCCGCGAGACCTACGAACAGGGCGCCCTCTTCGCCATCCGCGCCCGCAACCCGGACGCCTTCACCCGCTACG
Organism: Clonostachys byssicola; assembly: GCA_902006505.2. Classification (NCBI taxonomy): domain Eukaryota; kingdom Fungi; phylum Ascomycota; class Sordariomycetes; order Hypocreales; family Bionectriaceae; genus Clonostachys; species Clonostachys byssicola. The sequence continues at coordinate 736,465 of CABFNO020001317.1, forward strand.
TCCAGCAGCTCCAGCCCTACTACGAGCTCCCCTCCGCGCGGCTGGCCCCCCAGGTCGCCGAGCGGAACAAGGTCACGGGGCTCAGCCTGCTCCTCCTCCTCACCCAGGGCCGCTACGCCGAGTTCCACTCGGAGCTCGAGAGCCTCGCCAACCGCGAGGGCGGCGGCGGCGACGTCGAGGGAGACCGGTACCTGGGGTACCCCATCCGCCTGGAGCGGTGGCTCATGGAGGGCAGCTACGACCGGGTGTGGAGGGCCATGAAGAGCAGCGAGGTGCCGTGTGACGAGTACAGCGTCTTCTCAGAGGTATGGCTTAAAAAACAACACTTACCCTTTCCCTCTTCAAAACGCCGAATATCCTGCATGGGTGCCGGGAAGAGTATATTTTTTGCGTTACTGACTCACGACTACAGATCCTCAAGAACCAAATCCGCTCCGAGATCGCCAGCAGCAGCGAGCGCGCCTACCCCAGTCTCCCCATCAGCTCCACGAAATCTCTCCTCTTCCTCGACTCCGAGGGCGACGTCATCTCCTTCGCGAGGCATCGCGGCTGGGCCGTCAAGGACGGCCACATCTACTTCCCCGATAGCTCCGAGGGCGGTGAGGAGGGATCCCAGAAGGAGGTCAGCCAGATGGTGATAGAGAATGCGCTCGGCTACGCCCGCGAGCTGGAGACGATCGTGTAAATAAATATAGAAATAAAAGAAACAGACAGGCCTGATGATTCGGAGGGGGAGAAGAGACAAAAGGGGCAGCTTATGATTATTGTAAACAACCTCTAATTCGGAAAGCTGGGATAGATCAAATATTAGATACTTCATCAGCCCTCTTGGGACGCAATGTCCTATATCAATAATCCCGGTTGAACGTTTCCACAAGATAAAATAAATGGACACAAATTTTAAGCTCTCTCACTTGAAACCGCAAGGTCGAGAAACTACAACTTCTAAACCCTAAAATTTTATTTTCAACATATGGCTGGTCTCCCCCGTCGCCCATGTTGCATCGTTGAAAAAGTTCCGATCCACGAATTATCTAGCCATGGCGTAACTCCTTTATCGTCATCATTACAGTTCTACGCAAACAACTTCAATCCACTGCCGTGCTTGCCAATCTCGCAAACTTCACAAACCCTACACACCGTACCCCTGAACTTAGAATGATACTTGGATCCGTCGAATGAGCATTCCTCAAAGGAGGTGCCGCTGTAGATGGGAGTGTGGCTGGCTGCGCAGATCTCGAACTCAGCGAACTGATCAAACTCGATGTCAATTGAGTCATTGGGGTTGCGCTCGCACTGAGCCTTCGTCTTCTTGGCCTGCAGACATTTTGTTAGTTAAATTGGCGCTACATAGACATAGGGTGGAAATTCAACTTACGTTTTCGACGATCTTGCTAGCTCCGCCATTGGCAATGATACGGTTGGCAAAGCTGAGTGCTGAGTTGTAGTTCTTGTTCTTCACTGCGAACTGCATCGCGTTCAGCAATGCCAGCTGGCGGTGAGGAACCTCGATCTTAGGGATAGTGAAGTATGCGCCAAGCTCGAGACTTCGTCTGAGCTTTTCAGGGTCTTTGGCCAGGGCATCCGGTCCACCCAGTTGTCTTCTGGCAAGCTCGATGCTCATTGCAACGACATACTCGCTAGCAGATGTGATAAGCTTCTTAGCTTCAGAGACCTCATCTTCATTTGACACCGCATTGACAAGGATAGCATGCAAGATCCCCTTGAAGTATCCAATACCGTCTTCAAGTCTGTTGGCCTTCATCGAGTCATAGCCCTTCTGAAGGTCATTCGAGGCAAGGTGTTCCAGGTCACGGGGGATAAGTGGCAGAACCTGTCGGGGGTCGGTTTCATCCAAAGTTCGTCGAATATAGTTAACAAGAGGAGGAAGACCGGCGGATGCAGGAAGGAAGGACCTCGAAGCTTGGAAGATCTCCAAAAATCGTGGCTTGAGAGGTGCAAAGTTGACGGCACCAACCTGTCGGTTGAGAAGTAGCATTGCAGTCTCAAAGGAGCCGCCAGCAATGTGATCGGCAGCCAAGGGAGAGTTGCGGGCCCAGAGATCAGCTTCACTGCTGCCTGCTCCTCCAGCTTCCGAGCTCTCAACGTTGACAAAGTCGCTCTCGACCTCAGGAACATCATCATCACCCAAGTCCCAACCAGTAGCATCTTCTTCATCATCCTCGATGAGACCGTTTCGCTTGCTTGACTCATCAACATCCATTGCGTCATCCAATAAGTTAGTTGCAGTGTTATCCTCAAGAGAGAGGCCTTCAACTTGGCCAAGCAAGGCCTTCTCGAAGAATGATTGAGATCCGGCCTTTGTGGGCCAGTTGCTCTTGAAAGTTGGCACCACGGGCTGAGCGGGAGTCAACGGCTTGCCAAGAGTGGGTAGGGTAATTTGGTCTTCAGTCAGACCAGTTGCCTCAAGAATTGCCTCGCACTCCTCCTCGAGACCATGAGATTTCGCCGTCATATATGCGAGAGGATCTGTTTTCAGTTAGTATTTTCTTCAAATCGCTCCTTCAAAAGAGCTCGCAATACTTACAGAGATCGATCTCCTTAAACATTTGAATGCGGTCCTCGACCTCGCCAAGATAGAGAGCGTTTTGGAAACGCGATGTGAAGTCTCCACGGTGCTCAGCAATCTTACCCATCCGGGCCAGCTTAGAATGATCACCCGTCGTCAAGTAAAGGAAAGAAAGCTTATCGAACTGCTTAAGCTTCTGATAGCTCATCTCAACGATCTGGTGGTTTCCATGTGCGAGAGCCTCTGCGCCAAGCCTAGACCAGAATTTGGGTCGTTCAAGCTCCTTGGCCATTTCTACAGCAACATCGATATTGCCGCACTCAATTGCAAGATCGAATCGAGTCGTAGGATCCTGAACAAACTGGAGGGCGACTTCGGGGTAGCCCTTCTTCTGAAGGTATGAAATGATTGATTGACCGACAAGACTTGAGTTTTGAATGATATGAAGCATCTCCTCATAGTTTCGCTTGACAAGAGCAAGCTTGAAGCGGTATTCGGTAGGATCAATCTGGAGGATACGAGGCTTCGCAGAGCGATCCAGGCAATAGACATTGCGACCCTTCACACGAACCAGGTAGACGGTCTGGTCAAGGGTACGAACGATGCCGTTATCTCCGTTCAGTAGAGTATATTTAACATGGTTCAGGGTGGAGTAAAGGAGAACGCCAGCGTCGTCCCAGGTGGCACTCTTGATACGGATGGTCTCGTGCAGGCTGCTAACCTGCTCAAGAGTCTTGGTGACAATAGTCACATTGTGCTTGCTGAGGAAAGCAGCATAGAGTCCATCGTTTGACCAGATGACATACTTAACACCAGTAACGGCGAGTTCAGCGGTGGTCTTCTTCTGTTGGATGTCATACAGATGGACAGCAGTAGGGGTGATGATGAGAAGATTGCCTGTGCCGCCAAAGTAAATGTCGGTGGTGCCAGCAGGGGGCTTGAAAGAGCGAGTGATGTTGTTAGACAGGTCCTTGATGTCAATAACCTGGGTATTAGAGTTGAGCACAGCGAATCGGTTTCTGGCAACGAAAATGGCGGAAGTGCCAGAACCACGCTTAGACTCGGTTGGCTCAATAGCACCGGATCCATCCTTGGGCAAGCTTAGGAGCTCATATGAGCCACCATCGACAGGCGAGGCCACCAAAACTGATCTCTCAGCAGGGTTGTATGAAAGTGTGCGAGGGGTCACCCAGGGGCTGCCCAGCTTCTTCAAGGAGAGGAGGGTGGGGCTCTCCACATTCTTCTGGAAGTCGTAGGCCTTCACAGTCTTCTCTTTGGTGACGTAGAACAGCTGGTTCTGGTGAATTGCTGAGGCTGGGCGTTCTCGCTCGAGCTTGAAGACCATGACACCGTTGTCATGGCCGGCGGCGAACAGGTTGATCTCAGGATGCGCGGCAATCACCCAAAATCGATCACTCTCTCTCTTAAATGACTGTACAGCAGTACGTTTGTTGAGATCCCATACTCGAATCGTCTTATCCTCGCCTGCAGAGAGGATCAAGTCCTGGTGGGGATGGAACAAACATCCCTCAGCATTCTGGAAGTGCCCTCTGCAAGTGTCAACCTCCCATGCCTTGGTCTCGCTCATGCGCCACAGCTTGACGAGGCGATCGTCACCGGCGGAAACGATAAGGGGCATGGTGGGATGGAATGCAACCCAGTTCACACCACGATCATGACCTTCCAACACAAATTTTACTACCGCATCGGTGTTTCCAAACATGTCCGTCTGGTTCTGGTTGCCTCGTCCCATTTGCTCATCGAAGCTCATAGATGTCGGTGCGGAATGTTTCTTTCGGAGACCGGAGATATCCCAAACGCGGACGGATTGATCGAGGGAAGCGGAGACGACAAGATCTTCCTTGGGGTGGAATTGAGCACACATGGCGTAGTGATTGTGGCCCGTCATTGTGCAGACTATAAATGTTAGTCGATAACGAACCTCACATTCTCCTGGAGCTCGGGTCCAACATACTCAGGGATCGATTTTGCCAGTTCCATATCCGAATTGTCTGGTCATCAGAGGCGGACAGAATCCAGGGAAGTTCATCGTGGAAGAAAACGGTTCGGATGTAGTCAAGATGGCCGTTGAGGGTGAACAAGCAGCGTCTCGTTTGGTAAGACCAGACCTTGATCTTGTAATCGTCGCCACCAGATACGAACAGGGGCTGTGTCTTATGAAAGTCGATTCCACGGACTGGTCCATCGTGCTCCTCGAATCGGTCGATTAGGGTACCCATACGGTAGTCCCAAAGCTGGATGGTGGATGAATGAAGCGATACAAGAATCCATGGTCTGAAGGAGGGGGCAAGGGTCAGCTCCAAGCACATTCATACAGCTCCAACAAAGGCACCTACCGCTTAGGATGGAAGGCAATGCCTTTTGCTCTCGAGGACTTGGACTCAAACTGCAAAAGGGGGTTAGTCGGAGAGCTATAGGGATAGCAGGCAGCTCTGCGTACCTTGGTCAACATTCCAGGGGAGGACTGCATTTTGGCGGGGAGGTGAAGCCGCAGCTTCGAACATCAAAGGGAACAAGCGGCGCAAATCCAAAAACGAGGAGGTTTGCTACGCCGACCAAGCCGCCGTGTGTCAAGGAGGTTGAGAATTGGCGAGCAAGGCTGCCTGGAATACGTCGTCAGATGCAGGCGGGCCGACTCTGAATAGGTCAATTGCGCATCGTGTCCATCTTCAATTGTGGGAATCGCAGGAGACCGGCCACCTGGCAGGCACAAGGAACCGCATCATCGTTGTGCCGATGCGTCCACCCAATCTCACCGCCCAGCACCAGCAGCCGTTCGCTCGACCCCACCATCAGCGGCCCCCCTTTTCTTGCTAGGGCGGAGAGCTCCTGCCAGGTGTTAAGATACTTGAGGTGGCACCTGCCGCACGTCACAAACCGCCATTCCTCATTGGGGCACGGGCTTCTAAGTGCTAACTGTCCAGATGCAGGACCCTGCTTGAGTCTTTGTTGAGACTCGGCCAGACATCGTAGCCTCGTAGCTTTGATTATTCTCGCATCTGTCCAAACGCCAAGCTCCCTCTCGTATGAATGCGCGAATCCTAGAGCAACGGCAAACGACTGCGGCTGGGTGAAGTGCTAACAGAACACGCTGCTCTGGCCGGAGCTTGCTGGAGCCTGGTCCAGTTGCCCGCCTTGCCATTCCCTACCGATTGCATTGGCCAGGTCAATTCGATTCCCTGCATGACGTCCAGCTTTTGCACAATGTTGCGTTTCGCCCAATTGCCATGGAGTCTCTTCGGAGTTCTCATCGCCGCCCTTCAGGCAAATGCGGCCCCGAGTGTGAATATTGGCATGAGGGCATCGTTTCCCGCGGGGCCGTATTTGCTTGAGCTGCTGTAAGGCCCTCCATAAAACTCAATTGGCTCAAAGTCGAATAGGCAGGCATCTAACTCTCTTTCCAAACAGTGAGACCTCTGCCGGGGAAAATGCAACCTCCTACTTTCCATTGCTCGACCGAATCGCGAGCGGCCATTTCGCTACACAATCCACTGAGGCTGAACTCTATGCGTCATTCCTCGATGTGCTGCGGGACGAGGGTCATATTAGTTCACCCGAGGCACTGTCCACATTCAATCTTGCGTTGTCGTTGCGAACGGCCGCACCTCGAATCGAGGCTCATTATCAATACTACGACACTGCCGTGGAGCCCAAGTCTGAAGCAAAGGAAAAATGCCCCATCTGGGTCTTAATTGGCACTGAGGTGTACTGTGATCCTTCTTTGGGACATCCCTCAGGAAACGTGCTTTCTATTGACAGTATAGAACTGCCTTTTGACCGAGCAACTGGCAATGGGAAAGATGCAATCCTTTACGCCGACCCTGCCTCTCCAGCATTTGGGAAGTTCCACGACGCTCTGTCTCATGGCGCTCGCCAAGGGAAATATAGATACAAGCTACGCTATCGAAGGGGTGAAGGCCAAGCTTCATCCCACCTGCCAGTCGGCGGCTACGGTGTTGAGCTTGCCTTAAAGCGAACTGATTATGTCGTGATTGATGACCGCGAGGCTGGGCAGGCCGCATCCCAACAGCTCCTCAAAGCTGAGATTGCTCTGGATGACGAAGAAGAGGTCGCTGACCTGAAACCCTTGTCTACATCCGAATTAGCTTCGCTGGGTTTGAAGGCCGCAAGCTTCATTCTCCAAAGTGACTCGCCATTTGACAGTCTAGTCAAAGTCACCCAAGATTTACCAAAGTTTTCGGCCTCCATTGCAGGATACGAGATATCTGAGGAGTTCATGAAAGAATATGAGCAGAACAGTGCTCCCAACGGCCTCAACTATCTGTGGATGAACGGTGTCCAACTGATCAATCGCCAAGTGGAACCATTTACTTTGATTGACATGGTTCGCCGTGAGCGAAAACTTCTGGGCAGTGTTCTGGACCTTGGGTTCGATGGGATACAAGCTGTATCCTTACTGGGACACACCCAGGTCGCAGAAGCGAAAGCTGCGAATGGGGCGACGAGATATGACTGGACTGATCGACGGGAAAATGGAAAGGCGATCATATGGTTAAACGACATAGAGAACGACGAATTGTATGCTTCATACCCCAGGGGTCTTCAATCGGTAAGTCAAAATCGACAAGGAAACACCATTTGCCTTAGCAAGCACTAACATTAACATGGTCAGTTACTGCAACGCACTTATCCTGGGCAAATTCCACAAGTCAGGGAGAATATTTTCCACCTGATCTTGCCTCTAGATTTGACAAACGCCGCAGATCTAGATACATGTCTTCAAATGATCGGCCTCATTCAGCGCGGTATTCCTATCAGATTTGGACTAGTACCATTGACATCATCCGCCGAGTCCTTGTCTCAGGCCAAGCTGGGCTATTACCTATTGGAAAATTACAGTCTCGATGCTTTCCTCAACTACTTTAAGACAATCCGTGGCGAGTCTATCGCCGGCGCGGACGAGAAGCTGCTTAGCGCGGTAGTTAAGGATGCCAATCTCAAAGCTGGGGCAGCCCCAAAGTCCTGGGCCGAGATTTTTGAAGCCGACGTGTATTCAGAAAATGTGAAAGAAGCTCAGAACTGGTCCAAACGTCTAGGTACCAATTCCGATGCCCGCAGCGTGTTTGTAAATGGCGCTGCAATGTCGCGGGAAAAGAACTGGATGCAAGCAGTGAGCTCAAGGCTGGCTGAAGATCTCCAGGGCCTTCAAATGTCGGTTTACCGAGGATTGATGGATCCTTACGAATGGGCTCCTGATTTCTTCCTTCAAGGCGCAGCATCCGGACGCAACACGTACATCACGCCTGAGGACGCCTCTGCAATTCATATCTTGGATGTGAGCAAGATCTATAGTGACCTGAGTGGATTGTTCGGCAGAGCTCCGGTGATCGAGCATTACGTCGAGTCTACAAAGGATACATGGGCTGTTCTCACCGTTGTTGCTGATTTGACATCGAAGAGCGGTCGTGAACTCCTGCTCTCATCATTGGCGTTTAGGCGTAACAACCCTGGTATCCGCCTTGAAGTCATACATAATCCTGGCACGGGAGTGGATGCATCGCAAATCAATAGCAAGCTCAAGCGAAACGAGGAAACGCTTCTGGATATCGAAACTATTGACAGTCTGACTGCTTTACTTCAGGCAACGGATCTGGAAACGGATGAAAGCTACAATACCCATCTTTCGCAGCTGCTTTCGGCAGCTAATGTTCAACGAGGTTCCCAGTTTCTACTTTTGAATGGTCGTGTCGTGGGGCCTATCGCACCTGACGACTCATTTGATGAGAGTGACTTCCAGCAGTTGGTTGAGTATGAGCAGAGATCTCGGATTCTACCCGTCTATGCGGCCCTAGAAGACCTGGGCCTCAGCGAGAAGCTCTCAGATCCCATCTCAGCGGCCAAGGTCACTTCCGTAACAGCGCTGTCGACAATTTTTGATCTTCCAGAGGGCATTTTTGAGTCTGCGCCAAGTATTAGAACAACCCTCTATGACAAGTGGAGCTCAACACACACTGCCATTGAGGTCGGTAACCCCAAAACAGCCAGCGTTCACATCGCAGGTCTGCTTAATCCCCTCAGTGAGGAAGGTCAAAAGTGGGCTCCAGTCCTGAAGGTTCTTTCAGAGATTGACGGAGTCTATGTGAAACTCTTCCTGAACCCGAAGGAGAAGATCTCAGAGCTTCCAGTTAAGCGCTTCTACCGCTACGTGCTCGAGTCGAGGCCGTCTTTTGACCAGGACGGCAAGGTCAAGTTGCCCAATGCTACATTCAAAGGTCTCCCTTCGGAAGCCCTCCTCACTATCGGAATGGATGTTCCTCCAGCCTGGCTTGTGGCCCCCAAATCCTCGGTCCATGACCTTGATAATATTAAACTCAGCTCTATCAAGAATGACGTTGAAGCTTTATATGAGCTTGAGAACATTCTGATTGAGGGACATTCCCGCGAGGGGCGAGGCTCTCCACCAAAAGGAGCCCAGCTGGTACTCTCGACTGAAAAGGATCCGCTATTGACTGACACAATCATCATGGCCAACCTGGGCTACTTCCAATTTAAAGCCAATCCCGGTTTCTATAACATCCAACTAAAGCAGGGAAGAAGTGCCGAAATTTATACCATCGAGAGTGTTGGTGCTATGGGCCATGAGCCAGTGCCAGGGGATGAAGGCACGCACGTGACGCTGATGGACTTCCAGGGGACTACTCTCTATCCCCGTCTCAAGCGACAGCCAGGCATGGAAAAGGCAGATGTCCTTCGCGAAGATGACGATGATGCCGATGGCTCTATTGTAGCCAAAGGTTTGAAGTTTGCTGGAAGCCTGTTTGGCGGATCCAAAGACAAGGCTCTGTCAACTGAAGCGCATGCTGAGATCAACATCTTCTCCGTTGCCAGCGGCCACCTCTATGAGCGTATGTTGAACATCATGATGGTCTCGGTCATGCGCAACACCAAGCACACCGTCAAGTTTTGGTTCATTGAGCAGTTCCTATCCCCATCATTCAAGGACTTCATCCCGCATCTCGCCAAGGAGTACGGCTTCAAATATGAGATGGTCACTTACAAGTGGCCACATTGGCTCCGACAACAGAAGGAAAAACAACGAGAGATTTGGGGCTACAAGATCCTCTTCCTCGATGTTTTGTTCCCTCTGTCCCTAGACAAGGTTATTTTCGTCGACGCGGACCAAGTTGTTCGCACTGACATGATAGACCTTGTCAACCACGATCTTCAGGGTGCGCCCTACGGCTTCACACCCATGTGTGACTCCCGCACTGAGATGGAAGGCTTCCGCTTCTGGAAGCAGGGCTATTGGGAGAATTTCCTTCGAGGCCGTCCCTACCATATCTCAGCTCTATATGTGGTCGATCTTCGCCGCTTCCGTGAGATGGCTGCCGGTGACCGCCTCCGACAACAATACCACACTCTCTCAGCAGATCCGAACAGTCTATCGAATCTGGATCAGGATCTCCCCAACAACATGCAGTTCCAAATCCCCATTCACAGTCTCCCACAGGAGTGGCTCTGGTGCGAAACCTGGTGCAGTGACGAGAGTCTCAGCCAGGCACGCACTATTGACCTCTGCAATAATCCGGAGACGAAGGAACCAAAGCTTGATCGGGCCAGAAGGCAGGTCCCTGAGTGGACCGTCTACGACGATGAGATTGCAGCCGTGGACCGACGTCGGAGAGCCTCTACGGGACAAGAGGACAGCCAGGCGAATACCAAGAGTGGTCAATCCGGAGACGACAACGCTCACAAGATTGATGAGTTGTAAACCAGGGAATTGTACCATCATATAGTAGGCCATGAAGAAAGTTATCGGTTTCAGATTTGTCTGTTTGTCTATGCCATTTTTGACTATTCGTATATTTCACACATGCAATTTAGAGCTAGAAGTCTCATGGAGAACTACATAGTCTATCGGAATGATTCAAAAGAATTGTGTTTAAAGTTTGTTCTATGCTAAGAAAAGATTCCTACACCGGCTCCATATCTGAAAGCCCCAAAGGCTAGTCCTACTGCCACCATTTAGAAAGTATCTAGAGTTTGACGTCGGCCCTATATCTTAGAAACACACCGGCCCTTATATCGCCTTGATGAAACTTTAAACGATTGAACTAGGTATGCGGATCCAAAGTTACAGCGCGACTATATAGGGGCACCAACCACATATTGTTGAGTCCACCAGGGGGCTCAAGTTGGGGATAGGATAGTGCAAGGGGATGGGATAGTGCAAGGGGATGGGATAGTGCAAGGGGATGGGATAGTGCAAGGGGATGGGATAGTGCAAGAGGAGAAGATACAGAGGAAGAGAAGAACTGCCAAATATACTCTCATTTTAAAACAACCCTAACCCCAACGCGGTGTTTGAATCGTTTATGTACACATCAATCTAAAATCGGCATCTTCTTGTACTCGATGCCTCCGTCCCTGCCATATCTTCACTGACTCCCCAGGCGTCTCCACCACCCTTGAAGGAAAACATGTGCGAGATACTTTCCATCGTAAACCAATATGCATTCCCCATGATATCATAATTTAGTCGGGCTTCCTGAGCCTCCGTGAAAAGATGACAAAAAGTAAGATCTTATGGTATCCCCGTCAGCATGTGCAAAGTGATACTTGGCTATGAACACAACGGTGAATGGGAAACTGTTTCATGAGGCTAATGGATCCTGGTATAATCCCAGCCTTGGTTAGTCACATCTATTGCCATAGAAGTCATGACCAGGTAGTTGGCACTTCCGATGAGGCCTCAAACGTCAGTCATAGAATATAAATATCCTAGTTGTTGTGTATTCTATTCCTAGCGTCCAGAGATTCATGGCCAAGCTGCATTAGCGAGCATAGATTGATCAAGATCGAGAAAAAAATTGGAAGCAAGCGTGTGGCACCCAGGTATGTGTAAAGTGCGATAATGTTCCACGTAAAAGAAAACCGTAACCTCCAAACGCCTCGTGTATGTTGTATGTGATACTGTTCCGTCTAATAAGGATGTAAATTTATTGCCCAATGTATTGGCAAGAGAACCTAACATCTGCTAGGTTCTCGCTATCAAGAGACCTGTCTTGCTGCCTCAGTCACGTAACTGATGGAAAGTTCTCAGGGAAAGCGAAGAAGAAAGTCATGCCATCAGAAATCCGGTGGGTATCATAATGCCGACAGAAACAAGACAAGTAAACCCATAGTTTTCCGGTAACACCGTCGTCAACCGAAGACAAAGAAAGAAAACATTGAGAGGCCCGGGGCCATCTGCTCAAATCTGCAGATTGGACTCGCGTTCTTCTCTAATTGAGGTCATTGCCGTCCCGGGGGTGTTCCCTGATAAGGAGGAATGGCTTGGCGGAGGCATAGTTGTCGAAAGGGGCATGCTACTCCCGGCTGAGGAAGCTCCACTCGGTGTGCTCTGCTCACTGATCGCGGGTACTGATTTACCCGTTGCCCTGTCTCCATCCGGAGCTCGCGGGTTGGGCGTCTCAGCTGACATTTGTTTGTGTAAAGGAGAAGTTTGAAGGGGCGAAGGGGATTTCTTGCTGTTGGACTCGCCGGTCTCCTTAGAGCCACGTGCCGAGTGTCTCGATGAAACACGGCCAACCTGCAGATAAAGTTAGTTAATTCATGTAGTTCCCGCAGGTATCTCAAAACCAACCTGTTTGGCCCAGCGCAGACCACAACTATTGCAGAGATCTCTCTGGCCGCTGGGTCCTCTCCGCCACTCCGGGGTATTCCTGGTATGGCAATTGGCACAGTCTCGGACCACGTTGCCAGCCCCCTTTCTTCTCTTTCGTTTCTTCTTATTCGAGAGCAGCCCGCCGAGCTCTTCTGCGAGAATACGGTTCACCTTCTCCATTTGCCGCAGTTCAAACTGCCAGCTAGAGCACTTTGTCGTCCGAAGCTCGTCAAACATGTTGTCATCAGACGCCAATGCAGCATCTTGGGAACCCGGCATTAAACAGCCACCTGCCGGCTGAGATACGTGGCCAATAGGTGCGGTGGATGCGGCAGGAGTGGCAGGAGCGTAGCCTGGGTCTGATCGAGTTATCAGCCCTGATCTCGCAGTCCCTGTACTGCTAGCTGGAGCAATACTTCGCGATGATGCTTTCATAAGCTTGGTCTGGCCCAAGAGGAATGACGGCTTTTGACCTTCAGAGGCATCTCCGGGGTAGAGCACTGTTTGTGCTTGGAGGACCTGCCCGCGTCGGTTCTGAACTTCGTGTTTGCAATTAACAATTTTACCCCTTCTTGCCTTCTCGATAGCGTATCCAAAGTCTTGTCGTGATTCCTTGCGCATCAGATCTTGTATGCTAGTGCCCACCAATGACTCGGGTTGTAGGTCTAATAATGAACGAATATTGGATGAGACAAAAAGAAACATCCCTGAAGTTGACATCTTCGTCCAAAGTTCGCTGTCTCCGATTCCGCCATGGAGCTCTAGATCTTGCCTGCTCAAAGCAATGACAGGTCTCTTGCGGCCCACTAGAATAATACACTTGCGGCCCTTGCCTTGCTCAACCACCAGAGACCCATGGCTCTCAAACCACGTATATCCACTGTTCTTCCGGCGGATTCGATATACGATGTCAACCGAACCTCCGGGGGGTGCGTCTTTCAGTTCTCGGGTAACAGGAACTATATCGGACGGGTGGCAAACGGTAGACAGCGCGTTCCCGAGCAATTCGTTTGGATCGTATTCAAGAATTCGTTTGCATGCGGGTGAGAGGTATAGGAACAAGCCTTTCAAGGACAAAACATGGATCATATCATCCGTGTTTTCCAGCAGCATCTTATCCCATGATTGTTTATGCCAGTCCGAAACCAGCCCGCTGGGGTTGAACTGTTGTAGAAGAGTAGAGACGTCGTCGAGGCCGAGTGTCTGGCCGTTTTCGTGTTCCATCTGCGCTAGAGAAGGGGGTTGCCAGATGTACTGGCCAATATCAGAATGTTTGTAATTAATCTTCAGACCTCCGAGCTCTTGATTTGATGTGATTGCATCCGGGCACTCGACAAGGTCAATCTGGAAGCCGATGATATATTTGATCTCGGATGTATCCCAAGGGATTGGAATCATTGTCAAGAGGTTAAGGAAAGGTTTCCCGCCCTTGCGATAGTTGATCAAGCTTTGCTGGACTTCACAACCCTCTTGTATCGTCCGTTTAAGGTTATACACTGCTTTGTCGTCAACAAACTCTCGCTTGACACCGGCCTGCACCTTTCCATTTGGAGCCTGCAAGAACCGACAGTTTTGGCCCACAATCTCATGTCGACTGTACCCCGTTAGGTTTTGGAAATTGTCTGAAACATAAACAATCGGGCAGTCATTCATAGTGACATCGCAGACGACAAATGCGCACGACAAATCCACGGCACCAAGGTGAACTTTCGGGTCCTTGCGGGTCGACACAAGCCACAGGGCTTTCATCATATCAAATCCACTTTTCGAATAGGTGTTTTTTCTTAAGCCCGGGGGCGCTGCTGGAGCCACAACTGCGGAAGTGGCCATATCAGAGGATGAATTTGGGTGGGTGATTCCAGCAGAAGATGTGCTCTGTTCCGGGGGGATCATTGAACCGGTAGAGGGTACATTATGTGATAATCCGGTATTGTTACCAAAGTCGCCCAACTGAGGATCAAGGCTCATGTTCACCTGTTGGTTAGTGTGATCCATGGTATTTAAGGACTGAGAAACAGGCATCATGGTGTCCCCAGATTCAGACATGACTCCACCGGTTACATTCGGAGGGGTCATGAATTGACCGTCGACGTTAATATCCAGCGGAAAATCCTGTCTTAATCCGCCGAGCTGGCCAGATGCATACGGGCCGCCCATAGATCCAGAGAACATGTTCACATTATGAGATTCGCCTGGTATGGGGCCCATATTCATATTGGCAAACGTGGACGGGATCATGGAGCCCATCATATCTGGAGAAAGGTTCGAATAATCGGAAGGGTCGGCCATGTAATCGCTCATGCTGCCAGGGAGCGTATCAGGAAGGCCAAGATTGGCAGTATCCAAAGCTGATAGGGGAGTCGTCTGTTGGTTGTACTGATAGTTTCGAATTGCATCGTTCCCACCAAAGTTCAACATATCACCCGTACCAGCCGTTGACATGCGACGAGGGGCCACCTCAGCACCATCGTCGCCAAAAGGCTGCTGTGGCATACTTCGCCGTCGGAGAATAGCGTTCTCGTTCTCACGAACCATGTCGTCGAGGCTATTGCCATTCATCATGGCTTGACCGTCCATCATGTTCGATCCAGCGGTTACAGGGATCTGCATCGAGCTCGGCGGCTGCATCTGGCCTCGGGCTTGGTTATTGTTTTGCTGCTGAGCTTGCTGGTTCGGATGCTGGCCCTGCGGGTGGTTGGGGGTGAAGTAATCCATGGCGGCAGCATCTGGCCGGATGGGCCAGAGCAACAGAAACTAACAACGTAGATGCCAGGATTCCTCAAGTCCACCCGTCAACCAGTTCCCAGGCACAAGAGACCCAGTTGCAAAAACAGCTGGGTAAATCCAGCAGTACGGATCATGTAGCTTGGGCGGCTTGATACGGCGATGCGGTGTGAGCGATATGATTGTTGCAGCGTTCCGAAGATATATTATCCCAGCCAAAATGCGGGTCGTACAAGATGCCAACGAACCGTTCTCGAGGGGTGCGTAATGAAGTCGGGAAGTGAGGAGGTGTTAATCGTCGCCGGGTTGCCGTCTGGGGAAGTGCAGTTGGAAGCAATCAAAAGTACCGCCTAGATAAGCTGGTTATGCGACCGTAGCTCTGCCACCGAGTTGAGGGGTTCGAAATGTAGTCCGATACTAAGGTACAGACCGATCGCTCGCTGAGGTCGGCGGTCAAAATCTCCTCGCTGGCTGGATTCCTTGGCACCGATGGATGATGGGCGGCCGGACGAGATTGTGGACACAAATGCACTGGTGAAAGATCGAGAGTTGAACTTGCCCATGGACGGACGCGACCTCCCACATTTGCTTTTGCGTGGGCTGGTACCTCGCTGCGCTACGTAATGTCTAGGCTGTAGCAAAATATGGGGATGGGAGTTGGACGTGCTTGCTTAGCATGAGATCAGGTACCTGCCGGTACCTTGTCATCTCCAAGGCTGCTAGTGGGGACGGGCAGGAGCCGCCAATTTCACTAATACTCTTGTGGCCCAACTTCGGTACCTCTGGGTAGAAGCGCCATCCGGCCACCGCCGCCCTATGAAATCACAGCAAATCCTCCAGCGGATGCAGCAAATGCAGCCGTGGCTGGCCGACTGATGCTACGTCGTCAGCCTTCGCAAGCAGGATTTCCTGAGAGCTTCTCCTCCTGCTGCCTCTCATGTCTATGTCTGACCACATTCTCCTCGTAACAGCTTCCCGTATGCAGTGCTCGCTCCGCAACAGGCTGCCTTGAACCTGGGGACATAGTGCCAATAGCAAGGCCGGATGAAAAGCTCCGCGCCCCGGCCCTCTAAACAGACGGATCTTCCCCAACCCACCCCATAGCGACTACATTGTTTTTTTCTCATCCATTGTGACTAGGTATCTGAGGCAGGAGATCTCCCGTAGTGCAGTGTAAGAATGACATCTTAGCTTCCAAGAAGCGTCAGACGCACTGTTACACATATTAATAAGTGGCTAAGCTCTACCTGCACTATGCTGTCATCTTCTGCAACATGTTGCACATGTCATTTACCCTACATACCAGAGGGGGGCATTAAAAAGGGCAGGGGAGAGAAAGGAAAAAGAAAAAAAAACAAGGAAAGGAAGCAAAAAGAAGAAAAAAACTCAATAACATCAGGCCTCCTATCAATGTTCCAGGTCTTTCCATTGAGTCAGGCACTGCTTTCAAATGACATGTATCCGCAAGTACCACCTCACATGCCCTTTCAGGCAAGGTATACCCAAGGATTCACCGTCGTACAGAACGGGCCAAAATCAGGCCAGTAGGCTGGCAGCCTGAGGCTGGACGCCATGGACAAAGGATATTTCCGATGTCACGGACATGGTGTTGTTCCGTGGCAATCTACATCCTCTGGGACGGAGCGGGACTACTGGGGGATGGCGTTGGTGAGGGGTAATTCTTGCTTTCCCTTGATGTTCCCCCCCTGTTCCATTTTTAATTGCCCAATTCCACTCCACGGGGCACGACATTTTTTTTCTCCCAAGGAGCGGGAGGCACCGATCCTGGTGCCTGTGCACCGAGGCTCGCATCGAAAATCAGTGCACATCAGCGGCTCATCCCCACCCAAGCCGCAACTATCTTCATCCACAACGGAAACCCAAGATGCTTGCTAGCTTGTCCGCGAAGAAAGAGCCCTGGCCCTGGCCTATCTTGGCGTATCTTCGCCAGCAAGCAAGCCAGAAGACTACAGTGCTCTGCGATTACCTATTCGTTCTTGCTGGCGAGTACAAAGGCGTTTCCTGTTTCCGTTAATACTAGTAGGACTCATGCTTCATTGGCTAATGCAAAACTCTTTATAAAGACTAGAAAACTCCTCAAGTCAATAAGTTGAATAAAAGCTAGTAAACCCGTAAAGATATCCATCATCCATATCCAAACACCCTGGACAAACACACTCGATCACTTGAGACGGAAGAAACAATATAGCACCACTAGTAGATAAATATTTCAACCATTCACTGTGTAAAGTAACATAAAAAAAAGTAAATCGACGCTGCGGTATGTCCAGCTGACGAAAGAATTCCTGCAAGATGCTGCTTAATGCCCAGGGACCCTCAAACTCCTTGCACACCTGTATCAACTCGATTCAATCAGTCTCTTGCCCGACGGTAATCTCCAATAGTAGCTGAAGATGTAGAGCCATGGCTCATCGTCTTACAACGATAAAGCCTCCTGTGAGACGTAGCTCAAGGTCGCCTTAGCCCTGCACTAAAGGCCGCTTCTTGGCATCTTGATAAGAGTAAACCCTAGGTCGGTTAAGCATGTGTCCGATCGCGCTCTCCTACCACACCCTTCCTTCTCCATGAGGTACACCGACATCTATGAGAAGTACCCCATGATTGTTTGTTGAGCTTCCGGTGAAAAGTTCTGCAGCAATGGGGTAGGGTCCACATTAGTAGCCGCGAGTAAGGCCTTGGTAGCTACGGCCACGCGGCTGGCTGTTTGACCTTGTAAAGCCTCGCCTTCGAGGGCCTTGGCAATAAATTCGAATATCTTTGGAGCTTGACCGAAAACAGCTGGGTGTTGCCTGGGGTGGATTTCTATGTCAGTACTATTTCTTCATACAAACATTGTAATAGGCTTGGGCTTACTGGTTGATCAGTTCTACGAGGTAAAGGTATGCGTAGGGAGCTGCCTCCTCGTCGTTGACCACAGGTAGTGTCTCCACCCACTGTGTTGTCACAGACTGAACATCGGCGACATTTCCTGCATTGAAATGGAGAATCTTGGCAATAGCTGCACAAGCATTCTCTGTGGCGTAGACGTTGTCTTCGTCTCTAGCATTGGGGACTTGGGTGGCCTGGAATAGGAACGGCACCGATCCGCCCACAAACTGGGACCAAGAAGCCCCTCCCTTGTGGGCAGCCATGCCGATGCCGTACGCTGCGGCTTGTCGAATAGCTGGTGACGCATTTTGGCAGCCCTCAAGCAGGGGTTTGCTGATGTAGTTCGCATATCGTACACTCTCCGGGCCACAGTACTCGAGCACATCATCCATTATGCAAATAGCCCATTGTTGCTGTGTAGGGTCGGAGGAGTTGAGGAAGCCCTCATACGTTGCCATGAGCTTACCCCAAGCTGGCAGGAAGGCAGCGCCGTGGTGCTTGAAGATGGAGTGGTATGCCTTGTTCATGTCGGAGAGCAGAGTTTGATCGTCTTCAATGGCAATCAAAAGTTCGTCAGCCTCATCTTCGACATCGTCAGCCGTGGCGCCCTCCTTATCTGCTGCCCGCTGGTTGACTCGGTCCTTGTAGTCCTCAAGAGCTGAGTTTGCTGAATCAATGAATTGAGTCATGTGGTTGGGAGTCAGGCAGTCCTTCCCTAGGACCTCGACGGACTCGTAGAAACACTGATACATCTCTGCAAGAGTGTCGATGGCGGGCTCTGCAGGAAGAACCTCGAGAACCTTCTCTACAGTTGCCGACCATAAACCGGCGAGTTCATTCGAGGGGCAGCCGTAGGCCTTCTTGTACGAACTCAGAAGTTGGGGCACCAATTTGGCAGAGGTATATCGAACTTGATCGTGGAAGTAGAATGCAAGACCAGGCAGGGCAACCTTCTCCATCAAGTTGGCAACATAAGGTGCAAACGCACCCTCGAGAACTGAGGCGTAGAGAACAAGAAGCTCGATAGCCATGTGCTTATCCTCCATGGTGCTTGTGCGGATTCCGATCATCTTGCCCTTAAGAGGAACAAGTTCCCAGCCTTCCTCGGATTGAATCTGGTCCACCTGTTCGTCGTCATCCAGCAACTGAATATCGGCCTTGGCAGTTGCCAGCTTGAGCAGAGGAGGAATAACCGTGTCAAGGAATGGAAGAAAATCAGAACCAAGTACGCGGCACATTCGGCCCCAGCAGTGCATCAGATACTGTCCCTGGGGGTCATCAGGCTCCGTGACACTTGCCTGAATATTGGCCAAAATAGTCACGAGAGTCATTGTGTCATTCTGTCCGAGTCTCTCTTTGCCAACAGCCAAGGCAATTAAGGTGGCACATTCCATAGCCTTTGCGCGCAACAGCCTGTTCTCCTTCTCGCCAGGCTGCTGAAGCACATTCAAGAGCAGAGGCATCAAAGTATCGTAATACTTTGAGAATGCTGCCTCGGCCGCATCTGCAATTGTCGCAATAGTAGAGAGAGCTTGCTCTTGTACATATCTCTTATCGCTAGAAAGAAGTTGGAAGAGATGTGAGAGAAGCTCGTCAAGGTATGGCTCCAAAACGGTCTTTTCGGCTTCCTCACAAAAGTTGACCAGGGCAGCAGCGGCATGCGACTTGACTCGGCCCTCAGGAGACCCAAGCACTGGGATGATTGCCTTGAGGACACGGTCGTAGTAGTCGGTCTGCATTGTAGGTGCAAAGTCGGTGCTCATTTGGCCAAGAGCATTGCAGCCAGCCCATCGCACACGAGGATGGGGATCCTGGAGGGCGGGAATCACCAGGTCAAGAACCTGGCTAAGCTCCCCGATCATCAGGCTACGGCAACCCTCGGAAATGGCCGAGATTGCCATAAGGGCTGCGTGTCTATCCCTCCAGGCCATCGAACTCATCATGCGGGGAAGCCAATTGAAAGTAGGTGCAAGTATGGTTTGCCCGCCAAGCTTGGTGGCAAGACGATCCATAGTCTGCTCACCCGCTACGTGGTTCTGATCGTTCTCGTCCTGGTCGAGCTATAATGCCACTTATTAGCACAACATCCAACGGATAGAGTTGTAAAGGAATGGTGCCACCACATACATCGTCAGACTCTAACCATTCTGCAGCATTATCGTCGTCCTCGCCCAGATCAGTCATGAGACTCAAACACTGAGTGATCATATCATTCGTGTAAGAAGAGTCCTTTCGGCACATGGATGGTGCGAAGTCGGCAAATGTAGTCATAAGCTCGAGGGCGCTCTGTCTGCAGACATCGTCCAATTCTTTTTCCTGAATAACGGATATGCTGAACTGCACGAGGTTCGAGAAAAGGGGCTTGAACATTTTGGGTGCTGTCTCCGCAAGTTCCATGAGGGCAATGAGTGCCTGTCTGAGGTGGTCCGAGTCTTGAGAGTCCTTGATCGGAGGAAGGATGTTGAGGACGGACGGTAGCAAATCGTAGTATTTCGAGAACTCCTTCTTCCCAAGCGTCCTGAAGAATGCAGCAAAGGCTTCCATTGCGGCTAGCCGAACCTGAGTAAAATTGTCAGTTGATGAACACGTAAGTGGTGTATGAAACTCAGTTGTCTCATCTCATCCTCCAAGAACATACAAGGACAGCATCGTCGTTGAAGCCCTTTTGGAAGGCCTCAACAATCACGCCAGCATGTTGCTGCTCAATAATGGCCGGCGTCGTGGCGAATACACGGAAAGCCGTCTCGCGCTTCTCAGCCTCGGGGGCTTGGCTCAACTGGAAGAGGGCGCCCAGTAGCTCGGGCCAGTTGCTTGCTAAGGAGGTCAAACATTAACCCACGCCCACATGACCCATTCGACAATCTGTAGTCTCTTGAAGTCGAGCGATATTCACTCACAATTCTCAGTGTATTGTCTAGCCACCTCTGCGACAGCATAGCTAATTTTATTGCGAACGTTTTTGTCGGCTTCGGAGCCGAGTGTCTCGAGGAGTTTTTGGCGGATGGCGATTGCATGGTCGTTGCCGAGAGACATGAACAGATCGATGGTATTTCCGCCATCTGGCTTCACTGATTTGGAGGCAATTCGACGGAAGATAACGGAAGCAAAGGTTCGCGTCTAGTGGTCGGGGGTTAGTGACGCGTCGACAGAGGATAAGCAGCTGATTTTCAGTTGACGCATACCGTGATGTCTCCGGCAGCCTGGATCTGTTCAGCAAGGCCCATTAGAAGGACTTCGGGTCTGGTATTCGTCCAGTTATTCTGAAGGTGCTCCTCCGCCTGGGAGCGAATGCCATTTTCAGGTGACTGTAAGGCTTGCAAAAGCTGGCTCAGCTCCGCATGAATTTCAGGCGAAAGGATGGACATGGCTGCGGCGGCCGTCCAGGAGTTGCTGGACGACAGAGCACAAATTATATGTAATCAAGGAGCGACTCGCGAATGTTGCCGGGAGAAAAGCTGGCGGGTGCAGCAGGCTGGGTTGTGTCGCTCTCGTGGGCGTCGTTTCGTTGAGGGAGGTCAGGAGGTGGGGGAGGGGAAGCCTGGCCCACGGACTGCACAGCCAAGCAAGACAGATTCTCGGGTTCACACCAGGCGTAGGGCTCAGCCAATGTCAGCCCAGACAAAAATGGAGGGAGATTAGGGGTGAGCCAGGCCGAAGGCAGACAGAGGCAAGGAAAAGTATGATCAGGTTGAATATTCTACCGGGCACTGGCCGTGGTGGTGTTTTGATTGTATTTTTTTTATTGGGTAGAACTTTTTTTTTTGGGTGTGGTTGAGCTCTGGTTCCCCGTCTTTATCCACTAATCGCCAATCAACCCCTCCCTTGTCTTGGCATATGAATATTTGCATAGTACTAAAGTAGGACTAGCGGGAGCCTGGCCGACTTAATTCCCAGGTGATTATTAGGCTCTTCGGTACTCGATGCCAACAGTTCCAAGGCGGACGAGGCAGACAGCTACGAATAATAGGCGGTAGAAAGTGCATATAGTCTTGCGCCCCAAACTTTGCCTTGGTAGGCCAACGGCAGGGCTGATGTCCTGGTTTTCCTCAGCCCTTCTTGCTGTGAACTGAACCTCAAGAGTGGATCGGAGCCAATGGGTTTCCACTTCCCATAGGCCGGCCACCAGAAAACAACAGTGACATAGCATGGATGTGGAGGTTGCCGTGCGACTTGTTTATTTGTGAGGCGTCCCAAATTGCATGTGCTATGCGATGCCTCAAGAAGGGGCAGCATCGCACCAGCAGGCACTCCTATCAGGGAATTCGCAAGGCGCAGTTGTTCCCTGTCTCCTGTCTGATTGGCGGTTGCCCCAGTACTGTTGCTGGTACCTTCTCTACCGCCTGCACTGTACCTACCGCCAAGTACTAACACGCAGGGTACTAACAGGCTCGGTCCCGCGCTCACTGCTGAGTGCGGGGCTCTCGTCCAGTGACGTGACGTGACCCCTCTCCAGCCGTTGAGGGCAACTTGGAAACCATTCAACCCGTTGATATGTTCACTCCGTGAGACACAGGTAAGATACTGGGCAAGTAATGTTTGGCTCCCAAAACACCTGAGCCGTTTTGAAAGCTACATCCGACATATCGCTTCCATCCCTAGCACTCGGTTCCTATTTTGATCGGTTTCGCACCCACCCAAACGGGGCAGTCTGCAGCCTGCAGCCTGCATCAACCCCACCGCCGTTTCTACCACGACCTGGCAAGCAAGACTGACAAGCTTCAGAGGCACATGATCCCCTTATTTAAAGGTGCGGTAAGCGAGACTCTTTGATGGTCCTAGCGTGGCGATTCGTCCCTAGCCGCCGATTGCGATCTCTGCTCTGCGAAGACATACCGAGCCTCCCCATCTTATCTCATCTCCATCCTGTGCCGCGCGCATCTCGTATAAATCGAGCAATTCCCTCCCCCGCCGCCAGATATCCCCATTTGCGGCTTGTGCCATCTTCACCCCGGATTGGATTCAGCAGTGCACGCTAGCTGCACTCGCTGGCATGACTTCTCCCCAACCGCAAACCACCGGGTCGCTCGACGCCAAAGAGCCCGGCGATAGACCTGCGCGGTCCTCCAGCGTCGCCAGCGGCAAGTCCTCCACATCCACCGGCGAGCCGCCACAAAGGTCACCGTCCGTCTCCAGCATCAATCGAGCGAGTCACAGACAGAGCTTTGTAGAGGGTCTACGAAATATCCCCGCGTCTCCACGGCAGCGACATCCATCTCTCACTCACGCCGCTGTCCAGGAGCTCCTCAACAACCCCCCTGCAGGCAATCGGTTTCACAACCCAAAATTCGCCAATCGCGAATGGCGCAACATTCAAGTCGGAGAGCTGGTCTCCCCTAGCGATGTGAAATGGATCGAGTTGGATAGTACCGTCGAAGATGCGACAATGGTCAGTGGGAACTGAGCGAGGATGACAATTGTGAACGGGTTTGCTGACAAGTGCAATCTAGCTATTGCTCAAGAGCCAGCCCAGTGTGGTGCTCATTCGAGAAGATGCTGATTCTAAAACAGCGGTTTCGACATTTGATTTTAAGGATCTCAATGCCTATCTCCTCGTTGTCGTCGGTCTCGCTAGACCTGAAGGAGACCAGGTCGAGGCGTCAAATACGGTTGTCAATAAGGCCAGGAGAGGCGAGCCGATAACGCTGCGGGAGATACAACCTCTGTGTCGAAAGGATCCATTAGTCACACTCTCGGCACCTAGTCTACTATCTCAAGCTATTGAAATCCTTGGGAGCGGTGTCCACCGTTTACTTATCACGAATGAGGGCGACGAGGTTATAGGAATACTAAGTCAGGTTCGCACATTGGAGTTCTTCTGGAATGAGGGCGTTAACTTCCCGACGATCGATCAACTCTACCCCGTTGTCATTCGCGACTTGAATATCGGTACAAAGGACGCTATATCTGTGAAGTATGTATGATGACACAAGCGCGTGCATGGTAGCAAAGCAAATTTGACGATGAGCTGACCCATTATGAATTATAGCTCTGACGCGCCACTCTCCGAAGCACTCACTCTGATGAACGACGAAGGTCTGACGAGCGTCGCCGTGGTCGATAACGGCCATAATGTCGTGGGCAACATTTCAACCAAGGATGTCCGGCACTTGACCAACTCTTCCAGCGCACCGCTGTTGAGCCAGTCTTGCATGCATTTCGTTTCTGTTATTCTGAATGAGAGGGGAGTCGAAAATGGACGTGATGCTTTCCCTGTCTTCTATGTTAACCCATATTCGACTCTTGCTCACACAGTTGCCAAGCTCGTGGCCACGAGATCGCACCGCATGTGGGTTGTAGAATCGGCTTCGCCCTCGCCATCGGCGCCAGCAACTCCCTTGATGGGTCCGTCGAGTTTCACGCAAGGTCCGCCCCCACCAACGCCGCCCTCGCCGCAGCCAGCTGCTGCTGTCCCTGCGTCGGCAATGATGGGCGCTGGTTTGTCCGGGAGATTAAGCGGTGTCGTTTCTTTGACAGACGTGCTGAATACGTTTGCCAAGTCCACCGGGCTGAACCCATCGGATCCGGGGGCGCAGCGAGCGCGCCGTCGAAAGAGCTCAAGCAGCTCAGTGCGAGCCAGCATCGACTCTCTTCGAACCGGTAGCATAGATATTCGGAGGTGAAGAAGGATGGACATACTCTTTATACATCGATTCTGTCAACAACGCACAGATGTGTAGTTTGCCTATAAATTCGACGAGTATCTGAAGAATACGACACTCTTCAGAAATGCGAAGAAAAAAAATTGAACGTCAAATGATCAGTGTCGGCGTTCCCTTAGGGCTAGCCTGTATCTGCAGAATAAGGATTGTATTGCAATTTGGAAGATTCTCAGTTCTTCTCCCAAACATTGACATACAGTGTACCTGTTGCTTAACAAGACCTTCAAATATGCGGTTTGCCTTAAATAAGAGAGCATCCGTGTCTAATTTAGACCTACCCAGGCATGGCTGAAATGTAGAATCCGGTACTCCCAACCAGGTGACAAGAGGTGAGACATCAAATGTTTCTTTCTGGGATGAGTATAATGAAGCGGTAGTACAACATGGTACCTATCAATTAAGCATAGGTATCTACATAGTGTATTGTCTCCCTGGGCACCTATAACACCC
Organism: Clonostachys byssicola; assembly: GCA_902006505.2. Taxonomy (NCBI): domain Eukaryota; kingdom Fungi; phylum Ascomycota; class Sordariomycetes; order Hypocreales; family Bionectriaceae; genus Clonostachys; species Clonostachys byssicola. Next base: position 761,366 of record CABFNO020001317.1, read on the forward strand.
ACTCTGGCCCCTGGTCCCTCGATCTCATCTAGCATCCAGTGGCAGCAGGTAAGGGACTGTCTGGATCATTAGTGAGCCACCAGGCTACCGGAATGGGAGGGTTTGCCACCCAAGAGTCTCGATTAGACAGCCGACCACTAACGAATAGCGAGGCAAATACACAGCCAGTTAGTGCTCATCGGCCCATAGAGGGGATGTCATTGAAGATGCTTTTTCAACCTCCAGAACAATAAAGAACAGATGTCAAGTTAATGGCAGAATGAGTATCTTATTAGGTAGGCATTCTTGAGGTTATATTGCTCAACAACAATCACATCCATGACTCTGCTTGAGAGCACCAGCTGAGTGCATCGCCACTGTCCCCCGCTGGAACTGCCCTACGATTGGGGTCTGGCCTCTATTTTAGGCCCCTCCGCCCCTCCATCAATGGCGGCTCCACTCGGATCCATTTGAGTCACTCGCCCAAGACTCGAGCTTCACTGGGCGCTTCTTTGTTTCATAAACCATCCCGACGTCCCGCCATCGAGCCGTCATTCATCTTCCTTTCCATCTAACTGACTGCCTTTGCTTCCAGCGCCGTATTTCAATTATCTCTACGCATTGCCTGCTTTCCCACACCCAGACACTCTGCCCCAGCGTTTGCTTAGATCTCCTCTTCCGCTATAAAGCCAACCTTACCGCCTCCCGGATCCTTCCATTGCAGGAGCCGCCATCGATCATTGTCTATCAGGCATTTGCAGCCCAAAGGGTTCCACCTGGCCAGCAAACACGCATCCACGCGCTCACACATCACTGGAAGCTACTATAATAGGAACGGGCCGCTAGTTGGTTGCTGTATCCTATCTTCCTGCTCATCCATTTGCCATCTGGAACGACCCTGGTCACTCTGTTGGCTTATTCGACATTTCATTCCCCAACCTATCCGGTCCTGTCTTGCATCATACCCTCGGCCCATCAGGCTCTTATCGGGCTCTTCAGCTAGGTAGTAAGTGTGAGAGCGCCTACTATTAAGCCCTCACCTTAACTTCATCATCGCCACCAAGGAAGCGGCCTTAATGGACTTTCCGGCTCCTCAGTTATCAACACAACCATCACGAAGCCACCATGGACGACAAAGATCCAACACGCTCTCCGAGGCACTATGCTACTCCCCCCAGGACCCGGAACTTTAGCCCTCCGGCGAGGCAATCGGCGAGTAGCAAGACGCCCAAACTAGGCGATTTTTCGAGGATCGGGCCGTCACTCATCTCGCCTACTTCATCACCTCGCCCACATGCATCTGATGATAAGACTCTTTCCCCTCGTTCCCATTCGGCATTTCCCTCTCCTCAAAGGACCAGGCGAGCCAGCCAATCAGTCTTCTCACGAGACCAGCCAACTTCGCTAGGCAATTTCTCCAAGCTCCTAGCTGTTCTCCAGTCGCCGTCACGACCTACGTCTGCCCCTAAGAATGTCTCAATAGCTGTTCCCGATGTCGGTGAACCGAAACCATCAGCAGATACTACGCCCAGAATTACGATCTTGAAAAGAGGCGCAGCCGGCCCGAGTGATCAGGCCAACCCTGCCTCTGGTCTCCCACCTTCCCATTCACCAAATGTGGTGGCGGCCGTTGATGTCAAGGCCGACGATCTCGTTGCGTTGCCGGCCTTATCTCCCAAGGCCGAATTATCTTCTTCTCCATCTGAATTTGAGAGCACTTCTGAGTCGGAAGCCTCCGATTACGATGGCACTTCGGCTACAAGCCTCGCTAGCTCTCCCACTCAGCATCTTACGCCACAGAGGAAGGCATCCGTCTCTGACACTTGGAACTCTCTCAACAAAAAGACGGTGACGATCGTATCTCCCCCTCAGCAGCAGTTCTCGGCTATCAACATCCCCTTCACCATCAACACCCCCTTCGCCAGGAACATCACGACTCCTCCGACCGTCTTCCTCACCGACACGCGCACCAAAGCTCAGAAACACCAGAGCCTCTCAGTGAAGCTCGCCCGTCATTTTGTTAACGACTCGCTCACACAGTCGCAGTATCGCACTGCCGATAACGCCGTCCACGTTTTCCTAGACCATTCCAACATCAACATCAGCTTCCGCCGCGCCCTCCAGACTAAGTTCGCAAACGGCGACTTCAGCGCCCGTTTCAACCCTTCCCCAGAGTTCAATCTCGAATTCTTCTCCGAGATCCTCCTGCGCGGCCGCCAGGTCCGCATCCTCAACGCAGGCTGCTCCACCCGGCCTGACCACCCCCAGCCAACATTTGTCGACGAGCTCCGTCGTCTCGGCTACCACGTCGACGTCCGCGAGCGAAAGCCCGTCGTCGGCGATCCCAAGCCCCACAACAGGACACACGCGTCGTCCAAGCATCCGCGGAAGCGGAAGACGGCCGGCGCACCCCACGACGACACCCGATACGTCGAAGACCTGGTTGACGAGACCCTGCAGACGCGCATCGGCGAGTCCGTCATGGAGTTCTTCCAGGACCAGGGAACCCTCGTCCTCGCAACAGGCGACGGCAAGCCGGCCAAGTACTCGGACGGCTTCTTCGCCTACGCCGACAGGGCCCTCCGCATGGGCTGGAACGTCGAGCTCGTGTCCTGGAACCTCGGGCTGTCCTCCTCTTGGTTAGACCCGAAGTGGACGGGGAGATGGGGGCCGCGCTTCCGCATCATCCAGCTGGATGAGTTCCTCGACGACCTCTGGGTGCCTGCGACCTGAGAAATGGCGCAGGACGCCCTTATTTTAGGTCTTGTTTGTGGACGCCAGCTGTGTACATATGATGCCATTTGTACCTCATATTTTCATGATTCAACTTATGACGGCTTTTTATTCATTCTGTCGCACTGGAAGTTTTTTTGATATATACATGACGACGTTTCATACGACATATTACATATATTTTGTTTTATTTATGTTTATTCCCTTTTTTAGCAAGGGATGTGGTACATCTACAATGGAGGTCGGAATTAGCTAGGAAGGACAACTCGGAAGGACAGCTAGGAAACCAAGCCTACGGCTCAACGGCGGATTGGAACAATTTACAATTCTTACACATAGTGGCATATATACTGAGGAATTTACTTTTTTTAAAATCCAGTACATTGAATAGCTACTTTTACTCAATGAAACTTTCTACGACTATGGCTTGCTGTCTTTCATCATTTAATGACTATGACGACCTGTTGATCCTGTTCCCCGGAACCCTGGACCATACCAGTATCAAGCTTCATCTTCATCCTGAGAACTCTGTCCACGATACTAAAAAAAAATTCATGTAATGCAAGAATGACCAAATGAGTGCTGGCCTCGGTGTTTCCTTGGCCCAGCCATTTAGTGTAGAGAATAGAAAGACCTTGCCTCCCGTGCAAGGTTTCAAATAATCATAACAAACAAAGGAAAGTTGTCGATAATGCCAAGACTGATATATGAGGTAAATCTCAATAAGTTGGCAGTTCAACTCAAGGGACAAGAGAAATCTCTTAGATGTAACGATCGGACTTGGAAATGGCACCGCCAATACCATAGAACTGCTCTGCGTTGAAGGTGTCCATCGATTTCGTCTTCCAGAGATCATTGAAAGCCGAGAAGAGAACGACATCTCCGGGGGTTTTGGAGAAGGCCTTCTTGATGGATTCAATAGCTAGTTTCTGGTTCGCCAGACTAGGAACTGCCAGACCATTGGGAGAGCCATCCATTGGCCAACCAGTCTCGGTAACCACCACGTTCATCGGCTTGGAGAGGGCCAACTTGACTCGCTGGACGGTGTCATCCAACCACTTTCCGGCGTAGGCCGCGCTAGTAGTGCTGTCAAAGAAGGCATGGGCATTGATAGCGCAAAAGTCGGAAGCCTCACAGAGCTCGGGGTGCTTCTCAACGGCGTTGAAGGTATCGACAGTGACAACAGGGCCCTTGAAGCCTGCTCCACGGAGCATGCTGCGAGCCTTCTTAACGGCACCGATGACCTTCTGTGGGGTGGCTTCTCCCTTGTTGACAACCTCGTTGCCCACGCTCACGGCTTGGATCTTATCCCAGCCGCCTTCCACGCCTGCAATGATTTTCGACACCTCGTTCTCCACATCATTGATGTCCCAAACGCCCAACATCAGCTTGGTCTTGGTATTCTTGGCTGCCTTGTACGTCTTGGAGACTTGGTCACAGTCCGTTCCGTAGATGCGAATCACGGCATAGTCCTTCAGCTGGTCAAAGTCGTTCTGGACATCACGGGCGTCCTTGCAACCGTGGTCTCCACGGTATGGGGCATAGGAGATGCCGAACTTGTCGGCCTTGACAGGTGCGGTTGAGGTAGGCGCGGCGGATCCAGGAATCCCAAGAGCCTCCAAGATCTTTGCGTCGGCGTCGTCGCTGGGCACGCTGACAGAGCGAGGAGCAGTGGGGAGGACCACAATGGTCTTGGTGTCGGTAGACACAGGAGCGCCGCCTTGAAGATAGGCAACCTCGGCAGCAACAGTGGTGGGTGCAGCGAGGGAATCATCATACGCGGTGATCTCTTCCCGGCGGTTGAGCTGGGCAGCAGCTTTGGGCCCATCTTGACAAAGAGTTAGCCCACAGATTGTTCCATGAAGCTGTGATTGTATCACTTACTCTTAGTGGGAAGCGCTGCACCAGAACCCGCCAGTGCGAGGGCACAAAGAAGAACGTCTCCCAAAGCCATAGTGGGTGGAAAGAGTGCAGTTTTAGGGTGAGTTGAAAGAAAGGAACGAGGTGAGCCCAGAATCAGAAGAGAACGTGTTGTCTGAACGAACGAACGACGCGGGGTCAGATAAAAATATAACCGTAGAAAACAGAAGGAGGGACGAGGGTGAAAGAGGGAGAGAGTGTGTGAATCGGCCTATTCAGGGACTAAAGGGCGCGTTCGTCAATGAGAAGGGAAAGGAAAAAGTGAGATGTGAAGAAGAGAAAAGGTTGACGACGGAGAAGGTAATCAAAGGAGGGACAAGGTCAAGCCACAGGCTCGAAAGAGGGTGTTGAGGATGGTATAAAAAAGCTTGTGCGAAGAAATGAATGCGAACGGATGAAGAGGAGAAGAAGTACGGTGGTGGCCAACGCGAGATAGAAGGTGGACAAGTAAACAAACAGCCTGGGGAGGAATGTGGTGGCGCCTCGAGCGTGATAAGGCGGCGATTGCCTCCAGCTGCAACCGGCCTGGCCTTCAGAGCCCATTCAGCCAGTTTAGGGGCTGCATCCGGCCGGCCAGGGAGGCATCTCGAGCGGTTTAGCACCTGCCTGGCAACTGCTGCCCTCGTCTTCAAGGGAGCCCTCAACCGCTATCAATGGGCAGGAGCAGTGGGTACAGGCAGCCTCCAGCGTGCCACGGAATGACACCGGCGGTAGGATAGGACAATATATCTGAGACCAGTGAGACATCTTGGTCCCCAATTGTGTTGCCCCTGAGTCCGATCTACGCCCCAGATTGGTGGTTCACATGTCACCCCGGGCATACGCACATGGACAGGCGAGGGCATGGCAGTAACGTCTGGTCACGAAAGGCTGAATGAATCCCAATATATTCTATTATGCTCGAGTATTAGTTATGCTACATGTCAAAACCAAGGCCCAGCCTATGGGCCAGAAACCCCCCATGGTCGCATCCTCATTAAACTTATGACTTTTCGCTCACTCGGAGGTGTAAACCAAATGAAGTCTATTAAAACACCCAACCACATGCTGGTCGTGAATGATCAAAGGTACTAGATGCTGCCCTTTTTAAGAAGACGCAGCCTTGGTGCTCGTCTTTCGTGTCATGACTTTGGTGATGGCGTGTCTAATCGTGACTCCGGCCTTCTCAATGTCCTTCTTCGACAACGCCGTTGTGAGACACACCTTGAGCGCTGGCTGAACGGCCCATTCGGACTTTCTGTCCTTCATGGCATTTGCATATCCCCGCGTCTTGAGGCGGGTAATCATAACACCGTTGGCCAGGGTCTCATCAACGCATTCCATCAGGATACGTTCCTGATCCTCGACTTCAAGGTTCCGGGCAGCGACGACCTCTGGCTTGAGCACCAACAGCATGATAGGGTTCTCCGGAGCACTCGTGCACTTGACCCAGTCACTGCGAGGGTCGAGTTGAGCCCTCAGGGCCTTGATGTTCTCCCGGGACTGCGTCAAGATGTCGGGGTTTGACTGTAAGAGGTTCAGTGTCTCGCTTGCCGTTACAGCCATCATCGCAGGTAGGGCGGCCGAGTACGTATAGGCTGAAGAGGTGATACGCTGGTGTTCCACAACATCCTTGGCGCCAGCACAGAAGCCACCACCGGCGCACAGGGGGCCAGAGAGAGATCCGATAATCATGTCCACCTGCTGGGGGTCCACATTCTGCGCCTCAGTGAGGCCGCGACCAGTTCGGCCCAGCACACCAAAGGACCACGTCTCGTCGAGGATGATGCGGAACTTGTATCGCTCCTTGAGTTCCACGAGGCGGGGGAGGTTGATGGAATCTCCGAATGTCTCAAACAATCCCTCCGTGACAATGAATCGTCGCGTCAGTTTCTTAGTCTTGGCTTGGTCCTTGGCCACCGATTTCATAACCCTCTCCAGATCGTCCATGTCGTTGTGCTTGAACCACTTGATGTTGCTCCTGGAAATCTCGAGACCCTTGCGGATAGAATAGTTGCATGCTTCATCAGCAACGATGACATCACCACGCTTGCAGAAGGTGGGAATGACACTCGTGATTGTGGAAAACGCATGGGCATAGACAATGCAGCTCTCGGTACCAAGGTATGCAGCAATATCGGATTCTGTCTTGACGTGGACATCTTGGGTGCCGTAGAATTGGGGTGGTCCGCAGGGTCCGACACCGTAAGTTCGGAGGGTCTGTATTGCCTTCTCCTTGATCTGTTCGTTTCCATTGAAGTTGTAGAAGTTATATGATGCGAGGTTCGTAACGGTTCGGCCGTTGGCGAGTTTGGCCTTGGGGCCAGTCGGGCTAGATGTGTGTCAGCTTCTGTACGGATGGCGGTCACCAATAATGAGGGGAGGAGCTCACCCAATAATGATAGGAACTCTCTCGCTCTCTGCCAGCTCAATAGGGGTTTGCTCCGATACCAATGGCTCCGGAGTCCACTCCTCGATCAGTTCCTCGACTTCCTATAATATCCACCACATCAGGTCAACAACGTCCTCACTTGCGAACTGAAACAAGGGCAAATAGCTGGTTTGACTCACATCCTCGCGGAGTTTGACGTAGTTCTGCTTGTCGGTGCGGTAGGAAGGCGACATCAAGTAGCGGATGAAGAACAAGACGAGGACGAGCTCCATGGCGGATCGCACGGGATCATTTTGATAGCTGGACTGGACGTAACGCATCAAGACGGCAGACCCGGGTATCTTCTGGAATGCAACCCATGCATCTTGGCCCAGATTGCCCAATAGGGATTGAAAAGAGTCTAAGTCCATACTTGCGGCAAATGCAAAGATCGATAGTCAATTGCACGGTATTCTCGTCCAAGCATACAGCAAATAGGGGACGGACGGGTTTAACTTCAGAAGATGTCAGAAAACATCCCGAGAAGGCTAAGTAATGCTGCTGGGCTAATCTCCAAGCGAGCGTCTGTCATTGGGCGACTGGCACTGACAGGAGGCTCCAGTGCTTATCTAAGTCGCCGGTCCCTAATTTTATTCCAGCCCCTACTTAGCCCCTACTTACGGACTGGCCAATTACATGTGAATGCATCGTTTCACCACAACTTCGCATCGTCTTCAGACACGTCACAGTCAATCTGATTGGGTACCGTACCCAAAATTTGCGAGAATAGGTTAAAATTTGAACCATACAAGTCTATCTAATGTTGTCGTTTCATAAACCTTAAAAAAAGAAGAGAAGCAAATAACAGCCCGCGCGTTCCAATGCAGTTAACATACTATTTCACCTCGTACCAAATATTTAACATACTGCTTAAAACAGTCCATATCACCTCCTCAACGACCTCTTATTAGGAGCGGTCTAGTTGACCATCTCGTTCCCACCTTAGAACAGCTTCATCTTGTTCGTTGCCACACTGCTGTCAGTGGAGGAAGAACGATGCTGGTACAGATATCCAGTGTAACCAGGAGCTCCAGTACCCGTCTTGACGGTTCCATTGGTGTTATCACGGTCCTGGTTGTTGGGCTGAACAAGTCTGAAGTCCGGCAATTGCTTGTTGATGCTATCTCCTAGCGTCTTGATTTGGGTCCGTACAGCCTTCTGCTGTCCTGCGACAGCAGGTCCTACGATGAGGATCAGGAACAAGACAAGCATGGAGTAGTAGAGAATAGCAAATCGAATGACGCGGCGGCGCCTAAGCTTCGACTGCTTCATCGAGTAGATTGGCGGGCGGATTTGACGACTACATCCAGAGTTAGTGGGGTATATACACCATCATGGGGGATTGAACATACCTAGGCCTGAGCCAGAAAAGCATGATCGAGTGGATCATGTCCATCTTAGGGAAAGTCACAAGAGGCATCATGATGAACAACAGCCAGTGTCCCAAGATGAAATCAGCAGCAAACATGCTGAGTTCGGTAATCTTGCAAAGGAATTCTCGACCGGGTTGGGAAATCGAGTGCCAACCCATAGAGTACCACTTGCCGGTCCAGAAAGCGATATTGGACTGGTCCGTCTTCATCTCACGAGTAAGAGCCAAGGATACAATCAGCTTGAAGACGAATCGCTGGATAGCAATTACGCAAATCATGCCCGACAGGGTACGGGCGAAGTTCAAGCTCTCCAAGACAAACATGGCCAGGAAGAAAACGAGGAGGACGATGACAGCGACAGCGTGGGCAATACCAGCCAAAACACTGCCGAACTTCTTGCAGCACATACTAAGCACTGGTCCCATGAAGCAAGCCATGAAGAACAAAATACCCAGGAGCCCAGCGTTGATGGCGACAGGGGCCAAAGCGACGATGAGAACACGGAGGAGAGAACCGGTAGGAAGAATAGTGCTATCGTTTTCTAAGTCGCCATTCTTCTTACCTGCCACGACACCGGTCTGGGCATTGATGAACAGGTAAGGGAGTAAGGTAACGGCAACGGTAAGGAGGGGCGTCAGGATCTCGCCCCAGAAGATGTTGGTGATGGCAGCACGAGGAACATCGGCTGACATCTTAGCTGAGGGTTCTCCTATCACCTTGCGTTTGTAGCCCGTAATGCGAGTTCGTGAAAGTCGACAGAAAGAAATCCATGACGAAGCGTGGGAACGGGAGTTACCTCGTGACAGCCATCGCAGGAAATCACGATAGTCAATGAAGAAATCGCTGAAAGCAAACTGGTGAGGATTGTATAAGAACGGCGAGATGGTCAGACCGAGCAGAGTGATCCAGAAATAGGTCAATGCAGCTTGCCAAGCAGTGACTGTGCCGAAAAGAAGCATGATCAACAATCTTGAACCAAAATAAATCGACGGACCAGCAAATCGAGAATAGAGGATTCCAAAGGGGATTCGAGCGGTCGCAAAACCACGACCAGTTCCGATATAACGAGCACCACCAAACGAAAGATTCTGCTGCACAGAGTTCGCGTAAATCTGACAGACAAAAACTTCGAAGAAAGGCGATAACGACATCATCTGCTTGGCAAATCTGAGAGCCGCACGACCAACACCACGCTCCATCAGCTCCTGAACAAGCAGAGGGACGAACGACAGGAAGAATGTGAAGAGAATGGAGATGATACTGCGCCAAATCCAATCGCTAACAGCGTCAGTGTTGGCACAACCAGTGGGAGTCAGAGGATCCGTAGTAGGGACCTGTCTGTTGTAATCACACTTGATCGTCTCGTGCCTGAGGGCTCCAAAGTTGATGAGAACAACCATGAACATATGGACGGAAAGCATGATGAACATGTTGTTGACGTGGAAACCGGCGTGAGCATAGTAGAAAGACAAGAAGCGATCAAGAGGTAATTGAGTGCCCAAGTAGTAGTACTCGCGAGAAAGCATCTGTTCTCCCATACCAGTACCAATCTTGGTCGTGAAGTTGAGAATGGAACCAAAACCCAAATCACGACCCTTGCCACACTGGTAGTACTCGCAATGCTTGATACGACCACCTCGAAGGAGTGCATTCATACCGGCGTAAATATCTTCGTTGAGATGCAGACCCTTCTGAGCTTTGGAAACACCGCCACGAGTTGTCATGAAAATACCGTTGAGGAAATCAGGGTGACCATAATGAAGCTTGCCGCCAATTTGAGACATTGTTCTAGCGAACATGGTACCGAATGTCTGTTCTTTTCCAGCAGCAATATCACCGAGAATACCAATGTTCTCTGAGAAAATGTATTCGCGAGCTCCCAGAATAGCGACAGGGTACTTGGCTTCACTCTTGACTCCGGGCGTATAAGGAGAGACCTCGTCGGCCTTCATTTCCTCGAATTCGGCAAGAACACTGCGAATCTTCAGACACTCCTCGAGGTAGTTGTCCTGGTTGGCATCGATAAGCTGGAGATACTCTCCCCGGTAGAAGATCAAGGAGTGGTTCTGGTTGTCAGATTTGCCATCACCCAAAACAGGGTTACCAGACAGTTGAACTCTGAACTTTGGCTTTCGCATTCCATTCTCCAAGATTTCCGAGTGGCCGTCAATAAGCGCCGAGTACAGACGGGGCTCTTCGCCTTCGGCAACAGGTGGCTCTTCATCCAGGTAGGCAATTTGCAAGTCGGGGTACGCACGAAGGAGGAATTCAGCATTTTCCATTTCTTCCTTCTTGAACTTGGAGTATCGCTGCATAGACACGACAATCTTGAACTTGCGGCGAGCCATACGTTCAAGCTCACGCTCAAGCTTATCAGTGTTGCCGCCAAACATCTGAACAACTTCAGGATTCTCAACACGGTAAAGAAGCTTGATTGCGCGGCTGTAGTTCATGAATCCAGAGATGGTGCGGTACAGAGTTTGAGACCGAAGTGAGGCCCAGATTCTGGTGCGGAGAGTGTACTCGGGCGCAGAGGATTTGAAACCAATGCAGTAGAAAGGGAGGTCATCAATCTTGTTCTTTGCGGTCTCCTTGGCTGTCTCTTTCTCATCCTTCTCGTATTCACCGTTGAGCTGAGAGGTTTCATCGGCGAGAATCTTTGTATCCTTTACAAAGCAATCCCATTCATGGGGATGAAGCTGCTTCAGATATTCCAACAGAGTGACACGAGAGTAAGGTTCATCCTCACGAATAATTTCTCTCAAAGTCAACAAGATCTTTTCACTGTAATGAGGAATCATGACAGTGAATGTCGGCATGTTGTCAACAGGGAGTGGCTCGGGAATCGGGGTTGAAAGAGATTGAGCGAAGAAAGAGAGACGACGTTCGGCCTCACTGTATGTGGGGAAGAACTCGGTCTTGAAAGAGTGATCCTCCTGGGACACAAAGAAGGTTGGAGCCCTCAGTGTTCTCTTGCCCTCCTGCTCAGACGGGACCTGGTGGTAGAGAAGCTTCTGGACATGATCGATGGCCAACAAATGCTCTCGGTACATGGAAATAACAATAGCATTCCAAATCTGAGAGATCAAAACCTTGGGCTTATACTTGATCTCCATATCCGTGGTGGCCAGAATCTTCGAATAGATACGCTTTGGAAGTCGAGAGAAGATGTTTCTCCAAGGCGTCCAAATCGATGAACCCAGGTAGAAAGAGCGCGCAAGCGAGAAAGCCGTGTTGATGAGAACGTACCAGAGGTAGGTATCGAGGAAGAAGAAAACAACGTCACAGAAACCCATCAATCCCAACAAGATCTTGGGATGGTACTTGCACAACGTGGTCCCCAACAAGATCTTGTCACCTCGGCAGCTTTCAACATTCATGATGTAAAGGTAACGAATGGAGTCACGGAATGACAGCGTGAGATACTGGTAAGATTCTCCGAACTTGGCTCCAAAAACAACAACCCAGAGACCATATGACATGGCCATATTGCCTCCCTTAAGTCGGGGATAGCTGGCCGTGAATGTCTGGCTGGCAACATATTGCCTCGAGTTCCGCTTCATGTAACTTCCAAACAGGCCGCCTAGCGGCATGACAGAGAAGAAGATGAAAGTGAACACGGCGATGATGATGTGCACGATACTAATGATGTAATCAATAGCCACACCACCCACGGGATCAGTCGGCGCAAAGAACACCTTAATACCAGGTGCAAGATTGAGCGCAAATACCAGAATCACGAAGAGAAGCCGCTTTGTCAGATGTTGCGCACCAGCCCATCGTCGAGGAACGTACGCCCACTCAGCTAGAGTTGCCAGAATTTGAATCAAAGACGCAATAGCACCGCCAAAAGCAACCGCAGAAATAACCTTTTCTTTGGGCGGGTCTTGGTCAGCTTCCTGTTCGTACGTTGGGCCGACCAGGACAGAGGGAGCGTTGAGCACGGTGAAAAACCAAAACATGGTCAAGTGGATAATCCAGATACGGTTGAAGTTGGTGATCAAGTGGAACCATGAACGAGTTTCCTTGTATGTCTTGAAGAAGCACTTCTTCCAATTGATATCCTTGAATTTGAGATATCGCTCCGCAGCTGGTACGTCAAAGAGCTTGCTCTTATCCTCCAAGACGATACGATCAAGACCTTCCGGATACCAGAACAGCTGGTTACAATCATCATAACCGATGATATCCTTGTGGTCCCGCTCACGTCGGACATAGACCCCATCCAAAATTTCGTAGCCTTGGTCGCGACAGTATTGATACAATGGCGTGATGACGTTGTTAAGGTAGGTGAATTCATCCACAGGTTCAACAATGGCCTGGCACGCTGGGGAATTCAAGTAATCGTCGGCGCACTTGAAAATAAAGCAGAGACATTCAGGCATGAATCGAACCTGATTCGCTTCACCCCAGCAGAGGAGATAAAGTGCGATTTGTCGAACTCGGTCGTGTTGCGACATGCGGTTCATACGCGTCTTCCAGCGATACTCGGCAGCCTCCAAGCTATCGTCACCTTCCAACTCTTGCAGGGTTTCAGCCTCGGTCCCCTCAGGCTCGTTCTTCTTCTTCTTCTTTTTTGTCTTGCGTCGGAGACCTTTGACTTTCGAGTTTGACAGGCCTACAGCGTCGTCCAAGTCAAGATGGGCAGCGAAATACCACTTGCGGTAGTTGGCATTGTCGCCTCCGATGTAATCGGCATGCAATGAAAGCAAGGCTTGATTGGGGGTCATTCGTGATGACCGAGAATCAAGCAGTGTCATGAAATGGTCATACATGTTTCGCATACTGTCACGCTGGAATCCAAACTTCTTGGTCAAGTCCTCGAAAATGTCTTCAATCTCCTCCTTCGAAAGAGGAATCTGAGCATCCGAAGTCCAAGCTGGGTAAGGCTCACGCGACCGCTGACCAGCAGGCAAGACATTGCCGTAGTCCATGCCGTAATTGGGGGTCGAGGCACCAGAGGATCGATTACCGCCGTAGGACATTTGAGACGAGGGAGGTCGGTATCCTCGGCTGTTGTCGCCGTAGCTATTGTATCGCTCATCCCCATGATTATAATAATCCATCTCGGCGGCCCGCGCCATATCAGACCTCATGGTGAAATCACTAAACGTCTCGGAGCCATGCTCAGATCCGTGACGACCGCGGTTGTCGCTGTATCCTTGATTATACTCGTCGTAGTAACCACCTTGTTGATTGCCGTTGTTGTAGTACTCGTCGCGATACTGGTCTTGGCCATCGTAGTAGCCGCCATCTTGATGATAAGGATTGTTGGGATCGGCATTGTAGTAACCGCTGTAAAACTCTGTCAATAATCCGGCTGGAACGTAATCGACAAGTGGCTTGAAAACTTACGATTCATCGTAGTAACCATCGTGGCCTCCTTGTCCTTGTCCTTGGCCTCCGCCTTGACGATCATCATAGCCCTGATCGTAGTACTGGTCATTTTGGTAGTAACCGTCACCGGCTGCTCCCTGATTATTATTTTGGCCGTAGCCGTCGTCGTAGTGGTTTCCGCCTCCAGCACCACCACCACCCGGGTAGCCCGACATGGTTGCTATAGCTTATAAAGAACCACTGTCAAAGCAGAGTTAGTAACTGTAGGGATGATCGTTGGGTTCCAGTCATCACGGGCTGCACACATACCGTGCGGCTTGCATAGACCTATGATACAGAATTTCCGTGACCTTTGGTCAATCCTAATATGAAATTTGATAATTATGCGGCCGATACGGTCGCCGAGACGTCGAATGGGATGATTCGCCAACGAGACGGGCAGATCGATATGAACTCGGTGTCGTCGTGCAAAACTCGGGGAGTGTATTGATCACAATGGGCGAAATGACGTGTCCGACTTTCAGCACGCTGTATTGACACCAGATCGAGGCAGGAGATGATAAACGATAGTTTGGTCTGAACGAGTGATGCGGCCCAAAATGAACCTGCCTTTCTGGCGGCAATGCTGTGTTGGGTGCAAAGCGGCTAATGCGTAAGGAGCGAAACAGAAGCAACAGATGGGCAGAGAGATGGCGAAGAGAGCAGTAGCGAGTGGAAAGGGCAACCCATCGACTCCCTGCGGCGCACTCTGGAGAAAAACACGGTCCAGATCTTCAAGAACCCCAAGTGTGTTTGGGAAAAGGGCAAGAAAATACAGGAAAGAGTGGTATTCAAGGGAAGAGGTGGAGGTTGGACCAGCTGGTAGGAGTACCTGCTTGGTGGCTGAGGATGCGGCCCCTTTGTTGGTTGCCCCGTTTCGGTTCCTAGTGGGCGGGACCTGTTGAGTGGGAGTTACGTATGCTGTACCTTGCCGTTACATCTGCCCACCAGCATGCTAAACGGAGGCAGCCACACAGATTTGCTGTGGGAAAGATACATGGCCGAAGTACCTGCGACCAGCAGAAGGATTTTAAGCTGCACCACACCTGCTCCACACGCTCACTGAGACGCACCATCTCCAGTCGCGTCGCTGAGAGGCCAGAGGGTAGGGGATAACACGGGGCTGGAGGCAAAAAAGAATCTCAGGAGCGGAAGGGATCCTCCTATCCACCACCTTGCTGATGTCCCGAAAACAAGGAAAACCCAGCGCGCGTCCTCCCCAACCTGCCGTTCTACGTCACGGTGGTACACCGCGAGAGCTTCGATTCCAACTTGATTTTCTCGTCGTCGTGCGGGATTGTCTTGACTGCCTGTGCATATTGACATCCGCGGGAGGCGTCCAGGTCCATTCCATCCCGCCCTGTCCAGCTGCGCTTCAACCTGGGTGCTGGCACCGATTGCAGCGTCAGCTTTGAGACCCATCTTGCCACAATTTAATTGGAGGCGAGTCGTGCCCCTGGCAGGAACAAGTGGATATTATCCATCAAGCACAGCCATGACATGATAACCACCGCTGGCTCTCAGGCCGCCCAGCATCGACCCGCCTGATTCATCAGCAAGTACTATCTACGTGTTAGGCTAGGCGACCCGATCAGAGGGCATCGACGATCATTTTCATCCCCGAATCACATCCAATTCGCATGTTGCGCGCGACGTGAATGGCGCATCGCAGGCAACCCAGGTGCTTCAAAGCAGGCATGTGCCGTTGCCGGGCAGCAGCGAGAGTCCTGAGACCTTTCAGCGAGGCCCCATATCGCTGAATGCCCGCACCCAGACAAGACATGCATCTCTGCTTTGAAATGCAGTGCTTCGCTGTGCCAGGGCATGTCTGCACTCCCGGAGAACCCGGGTGGGCACAGGGGTGGGGACTATTTCACACTCGCTGCATTTCTCAGGGGAAACTGGGCCTGCCTCCTGAAGTCCTATCCACACGAAGACATCCATCCCACCGATCCGCGATTCGATCAGAGCGTTGTCAGATTCCCATGTTGCCATGCTACCGGCGTTCACGCACTTTCCCCCTTCTCTTCAAGCTTACTGGACTGCCTTAAATCTCCCGCGCAACCACTAGGAAGGGGTTGTTGGGTCGAGTACTTGTCGAATACGTGTGTTCACTCCCTTGGTCCTACATCAGAGTGTCCGGCAAAAACTGATGGACGGATCACGGGAGGTGTTGGGGCCAGTGCTCTAATCTTGATCTCTGACACAACCTTCCCTCCGTTCATCTCATCCGAAGCACACTGTATTTTACATTTTGGGAAGCAGGCGTATCTCTCGGGCGGCAGTGGACCGCTGCCGCCGAGGCAAATTAGCTGTCATGCAACTCGACCATGGCGAAGCCAGTATGGATTAGGTACAGTGTGATCCTAAACCTCCGGATATTTTTACTGTGACGTATTTGACACTTGTCCTATCACACGAAGCCAACCAGCCCCTAGCAGGTGAGTTGGTTAGGAGGGTGCTCCTCTGAGCCTATCAACGTGAAGCTGCAGAATTCAACTTCGGCGTATCGCGCCTGTTCACACTGTCTTTTCAGCTTCTACCACGAACACACCTCGTATACTTGCCGTCCGCGGAAGCCTTATCACGGGCACATTGACAGCGTTGTATGTTGTATGTTCAAGCCAGTTTCCGCAGGTGGAGGCGGAGCTTCGCAGTACGAGATTGCCATTACTCTGTCAAATCTAATTATGGATTCCCAGAATGAAGGCCGCTTCATCACCGATGTATCTACTGGGATACAAGCAATAGCTCCCACCTTCAAGCCACTCTGGTGAGCTCCATGACACGCGGCGCCCTACTGTGTATAAACTCAATTCCAGTGGTCAAAGCTCAACCGGTCGCCGCTTTTGAGCTAAGTGCTGCGTGAGTTATGTAATTTGTGCACGTTTGCATAATTCCGAGGTACATGGCAGGTACTTTCTGCTACCCACTAAGAATTTAGGCCTCCCTTCGATAGTGCGACGTTGGTGGAGCGATCTTGCTCACGCATCCACTCCATAATGGAACATGTCAGGGTACGTGAGAGGGACACGACCTCATCCCAAGCCCTATCTCCGTGATCAAGTTAGATTCTCTTCACAGTGTACTAGCGACACTATCACTAGTTACTGCCGCAATTACACTGCAATTCAAGACGACTCTACCAAGTGTACCTTCATGTACTTTTGGCCTGTATTGTTGGTAGTATTTTTTACCTACGACTGTTCCAAACGCCGAGTCGCTGGGCCAAAAGAGTAAACGACATCCCAAGTGGATGGTGCAACGCATCGTACTCAATGTTACTGAAACGTAGCAACCTGGCTTCCAGGCGGTTGGTATACGATCGATCATCTACGGTTATTAATGTGAAAAAATAAACGCTTCAGTCCTTCCGCAATGCGTGGCTGAAATCAAGATACTGATGTCTGTACTGATACAATACAAAAACTCTCTCGGCCAACTTCAATTATCAGAGCCCAGTTGATATCATAAAGTATTGTGCCGCTATTGTGTGTTGAACAGACGTTGGGTGAAGCAGTAAAGCCGGATTCCTACTACATTCTTAGATCAGTTTCCATGTCAGCCAACCTAGTACGGTCTATTTTTGCATTGACTTTGATAGCTTCTTTTTGTGTCTGCAGGTATTTGGGTTTCGGGTAGGACCCTTGTTTTTTACCTGGAAACCCAATTGCACCGTTTTCCACATGTAACTGATTTTGGATTTCCAATGTTCACAGCAAAAGGGCACGCATATGAGGTTATGTTTAATCAGTTCTGAAAGAGTAGCTGGGATCTTCTGCGATGAGACAAACGGATGGCTTCTTCGTGCATGCTGAGTTGACTTGCTTCGACAGAGTCGTTTGGGAGTCAAATTTGACATTGCACCCAAGCTCTTTCACCAGAATACACCCACATCGACCGCCTTATGCCATGAAGAAATGAGTCGTGCCATGATCAAGATTCTTTTATGTCGAAAATCTCTACTTTGCTGTTGAATGTCTCATGTCAGCTCTCATTTTTCCAGAGAGAGGTGCACCTCAAGGCCTCCAATCATCGTAATTGATTTAATTGAAACCGGAATGAATATGGTCGAGGCAGGCTTCTTACAGACGCTAGCATAGCATCAGGCATGGCAGAACTTGCGAGTGTCTGGTTTCAATCTCTTGAATCTAAATGGTCCTCGTCAGGAAATAAGGGCAGGCGCTGACATACTGGCAGCAGGCTTCAACGTTGGCTTTTTAAGTCGTATCGCTTGTAGTCTTCTTCCGGGAGTCATTGCTGTCTGAACCCGAGAATTCTCAAGACAACAAGCTACGGCCGCCATCTTAGTAAACAAATTTCTCTCGTCGTTGCTGGCAGTTTCGGCAACATATTCAGCTATAACAGCATCAACAATGCGCTCCTCAATCTCAAGCTTCATGCACTCATCACGGAAAAGGATGACTTCTCTTGAGAGCAAAAAGTCGGCGAGATGCATCTCTACTTGGAAGAGATCATTGCCTGTGGTGTGCTCAGAGTTAACTCAAGTTCAAGATCGCACCCAATAAATGACGTCGGATCCTCTGGTTTTACGGGTCTTGGTGCCATTTATTGTTCAATTGTTCCCCTTCGCGCTCTCTTTTTACTCTTTCAGTTGTCTTGGAGAGAGATGCGTCAAGGGGAATGGCTGTGCTTCCCTGTCTCACAAACATAGATACGCATTACAGACGCTTCGTTGAAAATTCATAAATTGCAGTCAGGTGGCAATTTAACTCAATTTCATCTTCTAATCTAACCCCAGCCTATTGCTGGGGCTCCGTCATAAAGATGCTGGAAAGGATACTACTTATTGGAGAATTTTCATAATTTTTACTGAAAGAGTAGAAACTTTTCTACAGTAGCCACATCTCCTACTGGCTTTGTAGTGGAAATTTCCTCAATGCTCATATTGTAATCGTTGACTTGTGCTGTGGCTGAATGAGTTAACGCTTAACTCATCCATATACGGATGGTGGTGGCAGCGTCGTATATGTAGCGCCTCTATTGGGACACGAGCTTCTTTGTTTCTTGTAATTAATTCGATGTCATTAAAATTCGAGAACCGGTTACTTTTCTGGCGATCAACCATCTAGAACATCTTTTTTCATACGTCAATTGACTGGGAAATAGGCCAAGCTAGCACTCGACAATCAACATACACAAACCTCACAACAAAGAAAAATTACTATATCGTTGTGAAATACAGAAACACGGGACCACGTAGCCTGCAACGACAATAGGTAAACTAGTGTTTAGGCAATTTATAAAGTTTTCTGATGTTCGGAAAAGGATAAGTGGCTTCGACACTCCCAATTGTTGGAGGTTCGTCATGGGTATAGGGTAGGCAATCTCGAAAGGGGTAGGGCGGTTGCTGTGACAACAGGAGGACAATGACTTAGCGGTTGGGTACCAACGATAACTCGGTGAACCCTCAAACAACAAAGTGCATTAATATCACTTCTTCCTACTGACCACAACCCTGTCTCACATTCCGCAAACATACCATACTCACTGATAATACTCGTTTTAATATCCCTAGCACCTTCTTCTGCTCTTTACAATGTCACATCTCGCCGACTGTCTATCAGACAGTGAAGGGGAGCTGCCAAGTCCAGATCTGCTCTCAAAGCGCAGTGGCTTATCGAATGGAAAAATGGTCTCAACGCGAGAATCATCGCCCACCAAACCCCCGAGCAAGATGCTCGTACCCAAGTCGGCATCAAAGCCTCGCAGGGTTCGCCGTCTTGATGGCGGTGGCGGCCTTGCCGCCAATGCTCTGTTCCAGAAATGCGATGCAGAGCAATTACTAGGCTCACCGAAGAAGTCTCCTACCAAGAAGTCTCCTCCCAAGAAATCTCCAATCAAGAGGAAAGCTGGTTCATTATTACAGCCTTCAATCTTCGATGATGAGGATATGTCTCCACCCGCTACTACTCGAAGACTTCGCCTTCGAGCACCCAGGATCATTGCAGCCCGGCAACAGGATTCTGATTCCGATGATGGGAATGATTCATCATTCAATGTAGACGATTATCTTGGACAAAGTCTGCTTGGAGGCAACCAAACTTTTGTTTCCCAGGGGTCCAGTTCTGGGTTTCCTGACGCCACTGTTTCGTCAGATCTCACCGTCGACGAAACAGTGGATGAAGACCAGGATCTTGTTGATGCGCAGCTTGCCCAAGATCTTTTCTCTGCCAGCGTCATTGAGCAGGAAAAGGATGAGGAAGATGAGAAGGAGGAAGAGGAAGAGGAAGAGGAGGATGAGGAGGATCAAGAGGAGGAGGAGGACGACACCGTTGACGCTCTGGATGATGATCAATCAAGCTTTGACGAAACAATTACGGAAGCTGAATCCCCTTACAAGGAGACCTCAGATTCAGAGTTTGATGCAAGCGATGACGAGGATGTCACAGTTTCAAACTTCGCACAGTCTTCCACACGTACCAAAAAGCAAGCTTCAGGTGTGAAGGCGACAAAATACCAGAATGTTGAGACATCGGTTCTTTCACCTAAGCAAGCAAACCTTCTGGTTGTTCCTCGGTATGGACAGCAAGATAAGTCACTTAAGAAAAACACCCAAGCACCACTTGCTTCGAAAGAGCCTTTGGACCTTGCCGACGAGCTCGGCAAGTTGAATCTAGGCATGGCTGAATGGTCTGATGAGGAGAACAAGGTGCCCTGCACTCCTCCCGAGACCCCAACGAAGCCGTCACAGACCAAAGGCCTGGTTTCTCCCACTAAGCGAGCGCGCATCCCCCAAACCCCACACAGAGAAAGCACGGACGCCTTCTGGAATGCCGAGGTTGTCAACAGCTGGAATGACCAATATTCTCCACGGAAACTTGACCTGCCTTTCCGGATCACAAGCCCGGTTAAGGCAAGCCCGACGAAAAAGGAGAAGAAGACTTTCGACGAGGCGAAGCAAGCACTGGCAACCGCTTTCTTGAAAGAGCTGGACACCAAGATCACCGATGGAAAGATTGAAGAGCTTGCTGCCTCTACCGGTGGTGTGAAGTTGGTCTGGTCCAAGACGCTCAACACTACAGCCGGCCAGGCCAAATGGAAACGCGAGACCATCAAGACAAAGAAAGCGGATGGTACCGTATTGGATGTGATCTATAAGCACCACGCTTCCATCGAGCTGGCCGAGAAGGTGATCACCGATGAAGACAAGCTTCTCAACACCCTTGCCCACGAGTTCTGCCACTTGGCCAACTTCATGGTGAATGGCATTACCAACAACCCCCACGGCAAGGAGTTCAAGGTCTGGGCTGCAAAGTGCTCTCGCGTATTTAGCGACCGGGGAATCAAGGTCACCACCAAGCACACCTACGAGATTGACTTCAAGTACATCTGGGAATGCTCCAACTGCGCCGCGACATACAAGCGCCACTCCAAGAGCATCAACCCATCCAAGCACCGATGCGGGACTTGCAAGAGTGAGCTGAAGCAGATCAAGCCCGTGCCCCGAGCCGCCAGCAAGCCGAGCGAGTACCAGAACTTTCTCAAGCTCAACATGAAGCTTGTAAAGGAACAGAACCCCGGCGTCCCTCAGAAGGAGATCATGAAGATGGTTGCCGAAATGTGGGCACAAAAGTCTCGGAGCAAGCCAGAGCAGCAGGATGAGGAGGAGTGTAAAACAGTTGAGGATGAGACTATCACGATGGAGGAGGATACTCAGGTGATCGAATTGACTTTGTAGACCCGTGCGTCTTCAAACCCAGTGCATTGTTGGGCGTTGGTTGGGGTATCATTTAGACTGCATTTCAAGATAGCTCAGGATCATGCCGGTTAACGTGATCCTCCCCGGCGCATTGGTTGTGGTTTTAAATCCTTTTTAATTATCATTTAGAATTTCAAATTGGACTGTCAAATCGGACAAGGGCAATTAATTGTACTCTGATTCCTTCATTCATTCGTCACTTCATTGATTGAAACATTCTTCTCTGAATTGGCGCTTCAATTTAGCAGGCGCAAAACGCATGATTCCCTTCACCTCCGACTAGATACCTATACGTGTCCAAAAAGGTCCCAGTCCTTGATCTTGAAGCTGTCCCAAATACGCGCCGAGTACTCAACAGCATCTCCGATGAGCTTACCCTGCTTACCCAGCTCGAGGTCGATGTCCTCCTCGTCGTATTCGCCCTGGATATGGGGCACGTTGACCGTGATGAGGATGTCCGTATTCAGTTTCTCGAGACGGATGAGGGTCGTGAAGATCGCGGTGAAGTCGGGGGATGAGTTATCCTGGGACTTGCCGACCTTGGGCGACTGGGTTGCGAAGAGGGTATAGGCGGGATACTTGCCACTAGAAAACACAGAAACGTGTCAGTCAAAGAGGAAAAGAAAGAACATGCGGCACAGTACAAAGGTGAAAAGCAAGCCAAGTCAGAGAGGTTCACATACTCCAGTTTGGTGAACTCGGTTTCGGCCGTGTTCCAGACCTTGGTGGTATCGATGTCGCCGCCGACGAGCTCCTCGAGGTGCGTCGTCAAGGCTCGGCCGTCGATCTCGGGTCCGGTTCCAGGCCCGCCCACGCGCTCGGTGATGTCGAAGATGATGCTGGTGAAGCCGTCCTTGTCGATCCAGACCTCTTGGTTGTCCGGGACTTCTCGGAGTTTGCTGCGCAGCCGCCTGTTAGTCCAGCTCGCTTGGGTTTGCGATAGAGCAGGGGCGTCTTACCTCACGTCTGCGAAGTGGTCGGGCAGGTCGCTGACGATTGCGCCGCCGAACAGAGGGACACTTTTGTACGCGACCATTTTTCACGATTGACAGTTGGTTGGTCTATTAAGTAGGTTGCGCGATAGCTGAGCAAGCTTGTTCTGGGGCTGATTGTGGTCGCTTCCTTGAGGAAGGGGAAATGGGAGGGATATAAATCGTTGGAGAAGGCAGACTGGATGTGGCGATTGCACTTTGGGGAGATGGTTGTCGCAAAAGAGGTGCATGCAGCGCCGTAGACAATGAGATGGCTGAGCCTCGTTTGCGCCCGAGCTACTTGGTGGGATGTAATCATGTGGCGGGGTACGATGACGATAGTCCCCGACGCCCAACGCTCGCTCGACCAACGACTGGCAATAATGCTACCAACTTATGCATGCAAACATGCACAAGCGGAAGCACACTGATGCACGCCACCTTTTGTGGGACATGGCGCGAGCAGGGTATGCAGGCTGCCATTCAGCGCCATTGCAGCTGCTCACAGGAAGAAGCAGAGATAGCTCGACGAGATGTTTCCGAACACTACTAACAAGAGATAGATGGGGGGTGAATAATGAGAATGGTCGAGGCCCTAAATATATATATCGATCCGCGAACTACTACTAGATCGATCGAGCTTGGTTAAGCTACGCCTACGAATCACTCCTAGCTGTTGTGATACCTGAGAAGCGGCGCTCCCCGGCATTGCACTTTTCTGTTGTCTCCTCCTCCTCAAGAAGAATAGAAATGAAAAGACGGGAGACATTAATGACGACATGTCACCCCACCAAGCAGCTAGCCAAGGAGATGAGAAAGAAAAAAAAAAAGAAAAAAAGAACGAAAAAAATACTGCACGAAGCAAAATCGAACACTGAGGCTAGCCTCGGCTCGTAGGGTTCCAAAGATTAGGTGAATGGAGTCAATTGGGCCAATTCCACGGTCACATCTGGTAAAAGGCAAGAGGTGAGTTCGATGGAAGGTCCCACTCCTACAAAACCGAGCTCTTTTTTTAACTTATATACCCCCATTCTTAGGTGCCGCCAATTCGGATGCCGTCAATGTTGTCTCACAACCCCTCAGAACAGCAGCGTAGTCCCGCTTCTTGGAGACATTGCTGCATGTTAATACCTTACCTTTTCAGGCACCCAATATTTAATCCCTTCACCGTCTACGGATCTTGCTTTGCCTTTTCAAAATCTTTCTCATCTGTCATTCACACCAATCCACCTTTCAAGTACAATTGATCCCGTTGCGTCTTTCGCCATGGCTTGCATCTTCTGCCGTATCATCAAGGGTACATCACGCTCATATCTTCGACGGCCAAGAAATATGCCGTGCTGACTGGTCTACAGGAGAAATCCCATCCTTCAAGCTTTTCGAGAGCGACAAGACCTTTGCCTTCCTTGACATTGGTCCTCTTAGCAAGGGCCATGCGGTAGGTGTTGAAGCTATTCAGAGCTCCTTGCTCGACTACTCTCGGCTAGATCAATTGGCTGATGAAAGTAACAGCTCGTCATCCCCAAGCACCACGGTGCTAAGCTGACCGATATCCCCGATGATTCTCTGACTGAGCTCTTGGTTAGTTCCGCCCGAGGTGATCTAAGTACACAGCTAAACTAATTGGTATTCTCGGCAGCCCGTCCTCAAGAAGATTGCGACTGCTTCTGGCGCCGTTGACTACAACGTCCTTCAGAACAATGGCAGAATCGCCCACCAGGAGGTGGACCACGTAAGTCAACGAGACCTCCCTTCCTCGCTCGCTCATCCCCGCTGTGATCGTCCAGAAACTAATTCGCGCCGCAGGTCCACTTTCACTTGGTAAGACGGACTGGTTACGCCCCGAGCTGTGTATGTGTGATAGGCTAACTCTGTGCGAATTTCCAGATCCCCAAGCCAAACGAGAGCGAGGGTCTGGGCATTGCCTGGAACCCCCAGCAACCTGACATGGACAAGCTCAAGAACCTTGCCGAGGAGATCAAGTCCAAGATTTAGGATGGACATAAAGTCTCCAAATCTATCTTGTTATTGTAGTTGGTGTGTGTAGCGGGTCGGTTGATGGCAGATAGCATTGGTCTGGAGGCGTTTGAGAATGAATGATATGAAGATTGACGATGCAAGTCCCGTTTTTTGTCCCCTCTATGTGCTTCTACCCAAAAATGAATTTTATCTAGTAGTTGCCCAACTCTAATCTACATCATCTGCCGACGTCTCCTTTGCCTGGGCCTTTGGTGAGTAGAAGTCAACACTGCCTCCAGGCTTAATCACGCCCGTTCTATCATATAAGGAGCGCGCGCGCACGTAGGGGTCCAGAACCCAATAGCCCTCCCTGAGCTGTGTTGCCAACTGCTCCCTCTTAGACTTAAGAGAACTGCCGTCAGTGCCGTCGTGCTTCTTAATCCACTCGAGCGTTGTCGCCTCGAACTTCTTGACAACGTCCTCTCTGCTGGCCAGAAGCTTGTCCCTAGTAGCCGTGTCCTTCATCTTGTCGTTTTCTCCAGGAATTGGCTCCTCGTACTTGTATTCCCAGTCCTCGTCTCCTTCAAGTTCTTTCAGGATCCGGCTGGGTTCAATAAACTTCTCAAGATCATTCTTATTGTTAGTGAAGTGGACTTTGCCCGCAACAACGGGATCTAACCAGCCACGGATGATCTTCCAGATACCTACTAAAAGTTAGCTCATTAAGTTTATTTTCCGTTCTTATAGCGTTACTTACCCTGGAATACCCATGGCGAGTTGTGGACAAGCACGGCCCCCAAAGACTCTGGGTAGTTTGCCTCGAAGCACTTGATCATGAACTTGACAGGGGTATAGTCCATGTTGGCCATGGAGAATCCAGTCATATCGAAAATGATAGTCTAGTCAGCGTGTGTTAGTCGCACTATCTCATCTTGAGTTTCTGAGAATTGGGCCACTTACCGCGGTATCAACGGGGGGTGACAGAACCATGCGAGCAGTCTCAATGATGTAGACAGTGTACTTCTCCAAACTCTCCTCGCATTGTTCACCTTGCCTGTGTAGGCGAACCCTGACCACGCAGATGGGGCGCCCGTTCTTATCGATTCCATGAAGGAAGCTCTTGCCCATGCGAATCTGGGCGAGAAAATCCGCACCGAGCTTCTTGTCCTCGCCCTCGCCACTCTCCTCGTTCAATTTGTTTCCAGCCTCGCCATTCTTCATGATATCATCATCCACGCGCATCTCGCTGTGTCGCCAGTTCATGGTAGACACCAACATGACTAGGGCCTTATCAACATCCCACTTGCGGGCCCTCAGAAATCTCAGGAGAAGAGCGTCAGGGTGGTCATGCTTTACCATGGCCCAGATGGTGCTTCGAATCGTCTCTGGACTGTGGTTCGCAAGTGTATCATAGAACTGCTTCGTCTGGCCATACTTGTCGTCGTCACCGCCGTCCTTAATGGCTGGCTCTGGGGCAGGGGAAGACGAGCCCGACTTGGACTCCTTGCCCTTACGGAACAGGCCAAACCGCTTCTTCTTTTCAGGTTCCGAAGCAGGGGCCGCCTCTTCAGCAGCGGCGGCTTCAAGTGGAGCCGCACCACTACCCTCAGTCACACCGGTGAGCTGAAAGACAGCTGACCAGAGTTTGCGGAGTTTCTCTTCCTGCTCGGGGGTCAAGTTGCCAGGACGGCCTTCAAGGAGTTGGGGAGCCATTGTATCTTTTGTTGGAAGAACAACCACCGGTTCCTCTGTGTCGTCTGGAGTGTGGTTTGTTGGGATGAAAGTCGAAAGGACTATAGCAGTCGCTATGGCCGCAACAGTAGTAAGGATTATAGATACACTGATCTCACTTTTCAAGTGCAACTTGTGAGGTGAGATATCAAATTCTCTCGGATTATGGCGATTAAGGCCCGTTAATTGGCGACTACCTCCAGAATTGAGGTTAAAAACTGAATATCTGGGGACCGTAGACTGTGATCTAGAACCCTGGCCTAGAGACGACCTAGTTGCACGGACGCCTACGTGTTGCGCAGATGGAATCCGCGGATGCGCCGGAATGAGCTGGGCAGTCCGCCGAGCTAATGGAAAATGATGCGAAAAGGGACGTTGAAGAGATCGCTGTATTTGAGACTTCATAGGCGACCGCTGCGCCACTCAGGGAAGGAGGGAGACCGGGAGCTTATATCCCGCGGTTATAGACGTTCCGTGTCAGGTGGCGCTCACCGTGATGGGTTCCAATCCTGATTGCTGATGCTTGCGACTCTGACACACCTCCTTGGGGGCTTGCGACTTGAGAGAGAAAGACAGCCGACGCAAATTGAGGTTGCGATCAGATATTCTGTTGAGGTGGTGACCCACTAGTTTCCCTTGGAGGGGCAGGCGCAAGTCCAACGTCAGGCGGATAGAGCCTCTCTGCAGTCTCCGATGTCACAGGATACTGATGTCTGATGACACAGAGGATCGACAGAGGGCGGGCGAGACTTTTCGAGTGAGTCGGGGTTTGGGCTTGGGAGTGGTGACGAGCTGATAACGGCGCTGGTCCGTCTTTAATGAACGATGGGATGCGTGCTGTGTTGCCCCATTGGTCGTCGTTTAGTGGGTTAAAATTAGTACTTGGACGGTACCTGTGCAATAATAGAGAGTCGCTGAGGATGCCACGAGAGGAAGCCATGTTATCAATTCAATGCAAGATGGAACGGGCGCTTTGAAATTCTAATGCGTTCCCTTATTTTGTGGGAAAAATGCCAACACTTTTGCATCGCATTGACTCTGCTTAGCTAGGTTTCCAGATGCGTCTACGAAAGAGGGCACATTATGCATTCACATCAAGGCGCAACTGCTCAGGGCCTAGCTCTAGGTTAGAGGTAGGTAGCTAGAAGGTAGAACTGGTGGTTAGGAGTTCTGAAATCGATAGCATGCACTGCCACGGTCGACTGGAAATTACTCGCCTGGTATGGTAGGTAATTTGGCCTAGGGCAGGATGGTAATCGTATATAATACACTCCCTGTCCAATTTTGACAGGGCCGGAACGTATGCGAGTTCCCGAGATGGCGTCGGATGGCCTGTTTTGTTCCATCTATTAACTCATCCTAACATGCCGCGAAACAAGGATGGTGCTCCAGGTCACCGAGTAGATAACCCTGTATTCTATCCATTATTCCAGATTCAGGTACAAAGGTTGGGGGGTAGCTTGTTTGGTCGCTGCACGTTAGTTGAGTGCGGGGTGGGCGGTGATGCATTGGTGCATTGGTGTCCTGCACTGGCAGTACTGTATTTTGGTGGGGTTTTTACACTCTGCCGGTTGGAGAAGCGCGTCCGTGAAAGCACGTAGCAACAGCTTCTCCGCCGACCAGCTCGACAAGCTCCAATGCCACCAGCACCCTGGAGCACCTTTTCAGGAATATGATAAAGGCTTCTTCATACTCGCTCCACCATGTCAACGAATTACCCCGAATCAGGCGACAAGCGCTCCAACTCTAGGAGCCGAAACTCGCGGCCTACGACGCCTCTTAGACCGACAACACCTCTCAGACCATCTTCTAGGTCCTCGTTTCGCGACTCTGCTCGAGGTGCAGGCGATGGCGACGCACCATTCCCTTTAAATACGTTCGAGCCGGCCTTTGCCGAACTTTCAGATGCCATGGCCGACCTCGAGGCGAATATGATGCATTTCCAGCTTATGCACGAAAGCTTAGCCCGCTTCAGCGAATCATTTGCGAGTTTCATGTATGGTCTCAATATGAATGCATTTTGTGTTGATTTCCCAGAGGTTAGTAGCGACTGATCTATGAAGACACCCCAAAACCTCAAAACTCAGCATCTATTTATCCCATCCATGAAAGTGCGGTGCTAACGTCTCCAAAACAAATAGGCTCCTGTTCCCGAATCTTTCGCCCGAGATAGATCACGAGACGATCAGGGCGGTGCCGCACACTCTCGATCAGAAATTGATGGCGAAACTACATTCATGCAAGCCGCACCTGTATAAACGACCTGCTAGCTTGGACTAACTGTTGACTAGAACTACCGGGACATCGTTTGTTGACAACCCTCCACCGTCGGAGAAGCCAGTAAAGAAGACCACAGGTGCAGCTAGTCGCCAATCGAGGCTGCCTTCTGCGCCAGGGCCATCCACAAGAGGGCGAGGGAATGCGCAAGGTCGTGGCCGTGGCCGTACTAGTGGGCTGGTTCGGCCGCGGGCTCGTGGTTTAAGATGAGGAATAAAGTCGATAAGCAGGAAAAGAACATTGAATCGTGAATCGTACCAATCTTCATTGGTGATCTATGCAGTTGACGTGTATCCTCGTTATGGAGTGTCTATTAATATCGAGGCTTCGAGGTTGGAGTTCAGGTAGCCATGTCAACGTCGTCGGTGCCCGGGTCGTTTTCTCGTTTCCCATTATCTATCCTCGATCCAGCGGCAGCGAGGGCTTCTTTGTGATCATAGGGACCTTCCTTGAGCTGCTTGACTCTGTGACATGTATATATATTAGCGAAGCCGCAAGAAGCGAAACGTCTCCGAGGATATTCACCTGCGCTTGTGGGGTTTCCCCCGGCGGTGTGCGACGAGACTCTTGTCGGTCTCAAACCATTTCGCGCACTCTACGCAATAGTGGCGACCCAGACCAGGCAGGTCCTCAGCTGCTTTGGAATCCTTGTATTGCGACAAATGTTTGGCGGAGAGGAGATCATCTTTGATTTGATCCAGGCCTCTGAGTGTCCGCCGAGTCTTCGTGAGCGTTCTCTTGTTTCCAACACCCATTTTGCCGATATTCCGATTGGTGAATTATGTTTGTAGCCGGCCGGTTTTGCAATATCCGGTTTTAACAAGAAGAATACCGGTTTGCTTCTGTTGATCGTTGGGAGGAAGATGGGAATTTGTTCGGTTTGGAAAATTTTTGTGGAGACCGCTAAACGGCACCGAATTTGAGGCTTTAAGGTGGGGGTCGGATGTTCTGAAGGGAGCCACACAACCATCCAACTTTATCAACCATTTCTGTATCTGCGGGTTACATGTAAGCTGGGAATGCGTAGAAGTCAATTGAGTTTCGACGAGTGTATTTGTACGGCATGTTATGAAGAATAGTCTGGCCTCGACTTTTCAACATTGTCTTTATCATCTTCTTATTTTTTTTTGGAATTATTTATTGCGCCGCTGTCCAAGTTCAGACATCATCCACTCATACACAGCCCATTGGACTGCGTTAACAACGAAAGCCCTGGCGCAGCAGACCGAGAAGCCACGGAAGAAGAATCGAGTCCCTTGCTGTCTCCATCCCTCCTTGGCAACCTCCCAGGCTCCTGCGCGTTGACGCCCAGCGATAGATCCGATAAGGGGCCTTGATTCAGAGGTAGACTCCCAGGCTTGAGTTTGCACCTGGGTCTTGATCACATCGAGTGGGAAAACACTTGCCCATGTTGCAACTCCGGCAAGCCCTCCACATATAAGGACTTTGGGGGCTTCAGACTGGAGAGTTGAATTTCCACCTTCTGCGGACGGCCACATGTTTGTGGCCAATTCGTAGGACCAAAAGTAAAAACCGTAGCCGATACTGTCGCGTAGTACGGTAACCAATCCACCGAAATAGAATCCTCGTATGCCTTCTTCCCTCCATATACGGCGGGCGATGGCGCTGCTCGACAAGGCGTCATTCGATACCTGTGCACGGCATTTGATAACTTCTGTAGGGGTACTGACCACCCAGGTGGTGAGGCCACCAATAGCCCCCGCAAGCCAGGTTGTTAATAGGTTGCTCTGTACACCTAATGCCTGGTTTAGGGCAGCCTCACTGCGATTGTAGGAGAGAAATAGGAGGGCGTTGAGGGCTCCGTATCCAAGAATTGGTGCTGCAGTCCCAGTTGTGAGATTCTTGAATGTGCTTCCCGTAGCCGTGGATTCGTTTCGGGCTTGCATTCGGACCTTGATCAAATCAAGGGGGTTTCCAACAACGATCCCTACGGCACCACTGACGTACCCCGACCAGAAATCTGCGGACATGGTATCTGATTCGTCAACGGTAAGTGGTGAAGTTTGGATATCGAGCGAGGTGTAACTCCTTTTATAGATTGCTCTTCTCAAGCCTGGGCCGATGATTGCCAGTGAATGTGGTAGTTGACGAGATGAGTAGCAAGATATGGTCTTTAAGCTCTTTAGATAAGACTTTCCGCGATGAGGATCAAAGACCAATGTCTCCGTGATAGCAAAACTGGACAATGCGGTCTAGTATTCAAAAACACCACTGTGCACGGGACCAATTGACCAAGCGCGAACCGTCGTGATGCTTCAATCAACCCTCTACCACCACATTTATGGCCATAGTTTGAAGAGCCAAGTTCCCCTCCCATTTCGCTTGCTCGGTTGCCCAGAAGCGACCAGTTTCGAAGTGGGCAAGTGGGCAAACGGGTGACATTAACTTTGGCACACTCATACTTTATACTGGTTATCTTTGAGTTCGTCACAAGCATTAGCAAATGATTGAGGGCTATAAGTAAATACTTAAGAGACCATATACTAAATATGACTACTTGGTATTATTTCACAGCGGCGATAGTTCTCATCATCGTACAAAGAGGCCTGCTTGAAACCACTCTTCAATTGTGATGTGTCATTTCTTTTGTCGCCCAGTTGGTGAGATAACCACTCGAGCTGGTCTCCATAGTGAGTGGGGGTTGATGGCGGGGCTCGATCTTCTGTGGGGACGACTTCTGCCTGGAAGAGCGGATCAAGGGATAAGTCAACTAATTCGTCACGTGAGCGCGTGTCAAGGATGCGACACGGTCAGTCGCGCTTGCCACGCCTGCATCCGAACAACCACTGTTTCTTCCCAACCCAACGTCTGCATTATCATCTGGACTTGGCCTGCAGGAGACCATCGCCTTGAAATTCAGCATGGCAGTAAAGTGAGTCTTTTTCCTCATTCCCACCCTCTATGCATTTATGTTGGTGCTGACCTTATCGCGTGTGGTAGACCTGAGGTCGCCACGCCGCTGGCTGGTAAAAACAAACCTTCGGGACCGCGTACGATGAGCACGCAGTCCATTGACAGACTGCATAAGCCGTTCAAATGTCCCGGTGCTGCACGAGCATCTCCGCTTGCCGACAGACCTGCTCGGAAGCGGCGGAAGGTTAATTACAAAGGCGCCGATGGCGATGCCGATGCTGATAAGCCATATACCAACGACGATAGATTGGCTCTTGCAACCCGAGACGCAAACCGCTTCCCGGTCTTCCAGCCTAAAAGCAAAGATTTTGTGTTCCGAAAGGCCTTTTCTATACCGATGAAAGACAAGGAAAATGTGCTTCTTAACTCCAACCGACCCCCTCCCACTCTGGGGCTAAGGCAAGGCGCTGTCTTCGTGGCAAAACCACTTCATGATCCAAGTGGCGAGTTTGCCATTGTACTCTACGATCCGACTATCGACGATAAGCCGATTTCACCCCCGAAGGAGATAGAGCCCAAAAAGATTGAAGAGGAAAAGAAGATCGATGCCCCATTAGTGCACAAGAGCTTGGCCGAGATTTTGGGAATCCGAAAGCAGGTGGATAAGGAGCATCCCAAGGTTCCCGTCGTTCTTGATCCAAAGTTAGCCAAGATTCTTCGTCCTCATCAGGTGGAGGGAGTCAAGTTCATGTACCAGTGTGTGACTGGTAAAGTGGACGAGAATGCCAATGGGTGCATTATGGCAGACGAGATGGGTCTCGGAAAGACACTGCAATGCATCACTCTCTTATGGACATTGCTCAAGCAATCACCGGAAGCCGGCAAGTCCACCGTTCAAAAAGCCATTGTGGTCTGCCCCGCCAGTCTGGTAAAGAATTGGGCAAACGAATTGACAAAATGGTTGGGTGCTAATGCCATTACGCCCTTTGCAATCGACGGAAAAGCATCAAAAGAGGAGTTGACGAGACAGCTCCGACAGTGGGCAATTGCATCTGGTCGCGCCGTTACGCGACCTGTGATCATTGTATCATACGAAACACTTCGGCTGAATGTAGAAGAGTTGAAGCACACTAAAATCGGGCTGCTCTTCTGTGACGAAGGTCATCGATTGAAGAATGGAGACAGCAACACATTTTCGAGTCTGAATAGTCTCAATGTCACGCGACGAGTCATCCTGACGGGAACTCCGATTCAGAATGACCTGACAGAGTATTTTTCTCTGATCAGCTTCGCCAATCCTGGACTTCTTGGTTCGCGCCTCGAGTTTCGGAAGCGATATGAACTGCCAATCTTGCGAGGTCGCGACGCAGATGCCTCTGAAGCCGATCGCAAGCGTGGTGATGAGTGCACCACAGAGCTCTTGAGCACTGTCAATAAGTTCCTGATCAGACGGACGAATGATATTCTCTCGAAATACCTGCCTGTCAAGTATGAACACGTTGTGTTCTGTGGCTTGGCCCCGTTCCAGCTCGATCTATACAACTACTTTATCAAAAGTCCAGACATCCAAGCACTGCTGCGAGGTAAAGGCAGTCAGCCCCTCAAAGCCATCAATATTCTGAAGAAATTGTGCAATCATCCAGATTTGCTCAATCCTTCCGAGGATCTTCCAGGCTCAGAGAAATGCTTCCCGGACGATTATGTGCCCAAAGACGCTCGGGGTCGAGACCGAGAAGTAAAGTCCTGGTATTCAGGGAAGATGCAAGTTCTTGACAGGATGCTGGCACGAATCAACCAGGACACTAACGACAAGATCGTTCTCATCAGTAATTATACTTCCACCCTGGATCTCTTCGAACGTTTGTGTCGTTGCCGAGGATATGGAAGTCTTCGGCTTGATGGAACGATGAATGTGAACAAGCGACAAAAGCTCGTGGACAAGTTCAATGATCCCGAAGGCTCGGAATTTGTCTTTCTTCTAAGTAGCAAGGCTGGTGGCTGTGGTATCAACCTCATTGGTGCAAACCGCCTAGTGCTGTTCGACCCTGACTGGAACCCTGCTGCTGATCAACAGGCTCTGGCCCGTGTTTGGCGTGATGGGCAGAAAAAGGATTGCTTCGTTTATCGCTTCATCGCCACCGGGACGATTGAAGAAAAGATTTTCCAGCGCCAATCGCACAAACAAAGTCTGTCAACTTGTCTTGTCGACTCCATGGAGGATGTCGAGCGGCATTTCTCCCTCGATAGTCTCCGTGAACTATTCCAATACAGGCCAAACACGACCAGCGACACCCATGACACTTTCAAGTGTAAGAGATGCAAGCCCGACGGGAAACAATACATCAAGGCACCAGCAATGTTGTACGGAGATACGAGCACGTGGAACCACTTCGTCAACGACGGACTCAAAAATATTCAAGATTTGTTGCTCAGACAGGAGCATGACGACGCAATCGTCTCAGCGGTTTTCCAATACATATCGCACTAACTTTTATTAGAAATTCATGAAGACACGACCAAAGATCATTGTTATAAATAGAAGGCGTTCCCAACACTCTCTTGTTATTATTTACATGTCGTGGATTTCTTTTTTGGTCAATGGAGGGCATAGAAGAATAGTCATTGAGTACCTATACATGGTGGGATAGGTCAGCACAGCGCACTCTGCAACTTGATTTTGACAGCCTACGCAAGACACGGTCTGCTTTACTCTGTAATTGTGAGCCTCTGGGAATTGACCTTGGCCTGGAACCCTTAATAAGCGATATATTGCACACTCAATTATAAGTAAACGTATTGTGTTCCAGAGCACCGAGTTTGATATACAGTGTTTGAAGTTTAGCTATCGGACATCCGCACTGTGTGTTCACCATCAATGAGATTTTCTAGTCTGCCGGAATCTCAACCAGACATTCAACTGCGTACAGCGCTTGTGATTCCTTTGTTCAAAAGCTGAAACCCATCATTCTTTTCAAAAATTCATTGATACAGCCGTGCATTGCCCTCACCAGACTTGATCCATGTCTACTCAACAGCAAAAAGCCGACAAGGCGACCGAGGCCGAGTTCGCCTCGTACTACCTCCAGCGCACCACGCAGGAACTGGCAGAGGACCTGGACAAGGTGCGCAATGCGGACGACTTCAAGGCCGAGTCCGTCCCGTTCCTCGTCCGGGCGCTCCAGCAGGGAGCTGTGCAGTTCTCGCCCGACGACCAGAAACGGACCGTGGCTGCTGTGAAGCAGAAGGAGACCTGAGCGGTGGATGCTGCACCTAGTGTGGAGAATTTTATTTATGAGTTCTTGACGAAGTCATTCGATTCGAGGGGAGCGCTCGAATGTGATTCCTGGACATCATACATGCCCTTTCAGAGATCCTTGATCACGAACTGGGTCAGCTCTCCCGTCGGCGCCTTCTCCTTGCTGCATATGCAGTTACTCGCTACGCATTTTGCGGATTCGACTTTTGAAAAGGGAGGAGGGAATTTATGAGGGAGGTTGCTACATGCTATGCGAGCACTGGTCGAACTGGACGTGAAAGCCCTCCGAGCTGAGAGATGGCTGAGACAAGGAGGACTATGAGTTACGCATTCACGAGATTTGAGAAAGACATGTTTTAGTTGGTAAACTGATTCATAAAAAATCGCAAAATTTCTTATTAATATTATTCTCGTTCATAAAACAACTCCCTATGCATGCCCTCCTCATTTTCTATTTGCTATGAGAGGAGGCGTGGTATGAAGGCATTGGTCTAAGGCATGTTGTGGGTATCTCGAATTATCAAAAAAGTGTCAGGGCCGTTCATGTCGTTTCAGAAGCAAAAGCAAAAAAAATTCAAAATCAAAAGTCGTCTCCAAAAACCCAAGCGAGTTCAAGCGGTTGCTCAACGTCGCTTTGTGAATCATGTTGTTGTATGGGTGGCGTGTTGGTCGGGTTCGGGGATCAAGGGATCAGTGGAAAACCGAGCGTCGCTCCTTGCGCTGGGCCCAACCCTTGAGCGCGAGGACGAAGATCTCCCAGGCCATCAGGACGCCAACGAGGCCCATCGTCACCGTGTACATGAACATCTCCTCCATCTTGTAGTGTATCATTCCGGCGACAGTATCGCTGCTCTGTTATAGACATTAGCACCATGCGGTCATGATAGCCACGACGAAGGAAAATTAAACTTACACTCGCCATGAAAATAATACCTCCGGCCATCAAGCCAAATGCCGCCAACAGCTCAGTTGGGGGTCGAGATGGGTAGATGGAGGTCGGGGGTCGCAGATAGATGAGGATATATGTGAAACCTCTAGCGAGCGAGGCACCAAAAAGCAGGTCTCCCCATTGCTTGTGGACCATGCTGGAGAGCATGGAAGGCTGCTGGTGGGAGCTCATCATGATCCCCAGAAGCATGATAACCAGCGCTGGGATAGGATTCAAGGAGAACTTGTAAGTGGCAGGCTCGAAACTTTGTTCCCGCTCCTCGTCCGATAGAGGAATAGGCTCAACTTCAACCATGGAAGTGTTGAGAAGGTTGCGAATCCACGCTGATTCGATAAGCATTCCACACTAAATACCAACGATTAGTTATACGTCACTCCTGGAGGCCTCAGTCAATGACCGAATTGGAACTTACCAGGCCACCACCAATGAACAGAACGGTAATGGCAAGATGCTCTAGGTCCTGAGCACTCCAGGCCCCGCCAGCGCCACCCAGATGCTCCATGAAGATGTTTGTCGAGCCATAAAAGAAGATGAGGAAGCTTTCCATCCACTCCGCAGTTGGTCGCCACCTCTGATGCTGCGGCTTGGGCCGGATGTTCCACGCCCATCCTACCTCAGCAAACGCCCCAGACCATCGTCCAAGCGTAAACAGGCCAAGCCAGAAGAAGATGCCTCCCTTGATCCAGTGAGCCAAACCGCTGTAAACGCCATGTCCCTCCTATAGTCTCAATTAGCTCAGATTCACGAAAGGTTAAGAACAAGAAGAACTGAAGCAGAGGGGGGCTTACAAAGAATCTAGCGTATGCAATCATTCCAGTTGCGAAAGCGATGAAACCAAATGGAAGAATAATGCGGTCGATAATCTTGTAGACCAACTCAAAATAAGTCCATATCCTTGTTGAAGCCACCAGCTTTGCCAGCTTTCCATACTTTGTAGCCTTGGGAGCAGCTGGCGAGGTCAAGGGCATTTCCTCGAAGTCCGCATCTTCCTCGTACTCCTTGTGGGGGTTGTCGAGGTCGTGGTCCCCATGAACAGTTGACACAGAGTTGCTGCGAAGGGACTCGGTTCCAGGTTCAGTACCTTGCCCGCTATCGTTGGAATGACGAAACTCTCGATAGTCCTCTTCGGACACAGGGAGGAATGTATGCTTGTGAGCTTCAGAATCAATGCTATGGTGCGAGCCTCGTACGACACTCGCGATACGTCCGACCAGGCCGATGAGAACCTGGGCGGATACCACCCAAGTGATGATCCAGCCAATAGAGTGGTGTGCATTTCCAGGATACAGATCTGGCGTGGAGGCGTTGTAGATGGTGCTCAGAAGAACACCGACTGCATTTGTAGCCAAGAATACAAATTGCGTGTAAATGGTGTATCGTGATGATACCAGAGAAAACATGACGGCTGCTCCTAGTCAGCATGAAATGTGTCTACATTTTTCATTCGTCCTTCTTTCGCAAGAAAGTGAAAGAAGGATAGAGCTCTTTGGACTTACCGACTGGCAGTATAAAGACCCAGCCAATGGTCATTAAAGCAATATGGCCCACGATAAGACCACGATGCTCGGGATGAGCAAAGTATGTCGGGGGATATTCTGATTCGTCTTTGGGCATATCTGCTTCCATACTGCCATTTCCGTGCATGCCGTGACCTCCATCACCTCCATGCGCCAGAACCAAAGGGAGCGCTGCCGCTACAGCCAGCACCAGGGCTGTGCGGGAAACCAAAGGAGCGCGCATCATTTGCACGCTCGGCCTTTTATCGAGTCTATTTTATAGATGTGCACCGAGGTGTAAGACGGGCTTTCATAGAGAGTACCGCTCACTGTTCAAAGAGATTGGAGAAGGACAACTGGCTTCTGAGGAAGTATCCTTGATTTATTAAAGGGAAAAAAGACAAACACCACAGGCCAAGGTCAGTCAAGCTCTGGCCCACGGCAATTGGATATCTTCCTCGTTTGGAGTTGCATTCAGCATAACAGCAAAGTCACAAGTACTCCCTGTAGGCGGCGGCAGCCGGCCTCTCTTATACGTTTACATACACTTACACATCTTGGCAGACATACATTACGCATACCAGGCCAGGGCCGGGTTGCATTAGTTCTCTTCGAGGCTAATGGGGAAAACCTGCACCCGGTAACCAGAGCGCCACCACTTTGCACGGCGACTTATGTGCCGGGATCGCCCTAAGGCTGTCTCGCTCAAATCATCTCGCTCTCCGGAGCGGACCCAAATGGCAACTGGGGCTGCGGGAGCCAGGATGATATGAGCTGATTAAGGCAGCAGCAGGCTCTGGTGTATGATGTGGTGGCCATGTCAGAAAACAGTCACACAGTGTAGAGTAGTGAGGTGGGGGATGTTCCGAAGATTCCGGATCACAACCGCAAGATGCGGTCAAGTTGGACGAAGCAGGTGGGGATGCCTGGCCAGCCGCATGATCCCAACGAGCTGGCGGAGGGTCCGGCAATGATTCGCTAATAAGTGATGACCAGGGGTGACAAAGCTCACATTAATAATGATGGGCTCGGTAGTTGGCGAGTCCAGTTGTCTTCTCATCATACCTGCAATGGAAATGTTTGGCTTGGGTTTCAAGCACCAACATGCGCCCGATGCAATCGAAGACCCCGCCAACGGCCGGCGAGGCGGCTGAGTTAGCGAGGGTCTCCGTAGGGGAAAAGCCCAAACATTCCATCCTCGACTCTGTGGGAGCCGGTGCGCGTACGGACATTGTGTGGTGCCCGGAGCCCGCCCAGCATCATCTGATCACTCATCGGAGCCCCAGCGGATCAGATTTGCTCTTGATCTCCAACAATGGGTGGGGTTGGGCTGCCAGTGGGCGGGGGATGGAGGGGTGCAATTGTCTCTTTCCATCGTCTGATTCTTCTCGCAGCCGTGCATAAGGCGGAACGAGCAGCAGATGCCTTAGGCAAGGCGCAAAGCGAAAAGTACGATGGCACCATGCTCGGCCCAGGCAGGCGCGACCGTCTCGTCTAGGTAATCACGGCCACAAGGTGGATAGCGGCGGCTTACCAAGGACGTCATACCTCGAATGCGCCAGGAAGGAGCCATCATGTGTTTGTGTGCATGCTCTTTGCGCCTGGCCTGTGCAGTGGGGCCGCCTTCACAACCTAAATTGCACGATGCCGAAGCCTCCGAAACCCTCGATCAAACAGACGCAAAGGGCTTGGGGCAGGGCTCTAGCACCGCGCTGGCATTGTGACTATGGTGCAAGACAATCCTACCTGGAAGGGATGTTGAGGGGATACCGGGGTCCCCAGCTACATCTTGCCCTTCGCCGTTGTGCGCGCCACCTCCAAACGTATACGCCGTGTTGGCAGCTTGGCCGTAAAAGGCGGTCGGCCTTGGCGCCTGTGATGGAAGCACATCGACCAGTCAGGCCGGGTTCTCCCAAACTCCCATCCTCTGGATCGACTTCTGGTGCCCTCGTCTCGAACAACTGTGTGGTTGGACCCCTGTTTGATGGCAGACCTGTCACCCTCCCGGCCCGCAGATCACTCACTTACGTAAAGTCCGGAGCGGCGCAGATCCAACCACCGAAGAGCCGGGAATTGTAGCATCTGTCTTGTAATTGCAGCACCTGAGCTCACCGAGATAGAACTTTCTCTGAGCCAACCGATTTCTGCTTACGTAGCTATACTAGCTTTCATAGCCATTATCACCTACAATATAGATTGCACACTCATGTTATGCTGCAGGCATGGCTTCAGGCAGGCCCCACAGAGATCGGGATCTGTATGACTCCATGGGTGATAATTCTCAATCAAGACGGTAGCTTTGACCCACTCAAATTCATGCCCCTCTCCCAGCTCCAACACTCGGACATGCGGTTGTCAAAGGCATCCTCAAGATGTGGGAATCCCTTCAAAAATTTCAAGGCAGGAGTATTCATCGCCGACCTTTTGCGCACTTAGCTGCTTGGCAAAGTCCGAACGTTCCGGACTCGAAAACAGGAAGGAATAGCTGTCTCACGAACCCGATCCTTGTAGTTGACATAAAAGAATATTCTCGCCTTGTGTTTCATCTAAGCCGAGTAAAGGGCGTACCCCGACCGGCCATGGGGTTTCATAGAAGAAGAAGAAAGCTGTGGCAACGGCCAGGTGAAGCCGAGTCTCGGTGGGGCGGAGGGGAAGGTGTCCAGGTGAAAGCAACCTCACCTGCGCAAGGAGTAAACATGGGTAGGGAACTCGGTCACCATGAGGCCGCTATCACCCGTAGTTCTCCGGCTCCAAGGAAGCTGTCGTACGATTCACATCTTGGAGCATGACTAACATCTAATAGCCGTGTAAGTTGATCTCTGACACACTGTAACTTGCTATCCTGTTGGCCGTTGTCATTGGTCTTATAGACTGGGAGAGTGGCTTGTAAGCTGCCATTGACTCTCTCCTCCCTGTTCCACCTTTCCTTCCGCCTTAAGCTTCTCCAAGATCTGAACTACTCCTCCGCAGGCGGCGGGGTGGAGATCCTCTCTGACATCAGCGTACACGACTTTGACTATTTCCATCGCCGTCCAAGCAAGACCTCCCTCATCCTTCTGTGACCGAAGGGTCCGTACGACCTGCTCCTCTCTCTGTTTTCTATGTTCGATGTACTCGACAATTTTCGAAAGACCGTCCTCCAGCACGGGTCCATGGCCGGGATATGCCCTCCCCTTTGCTTTGAAGATACTCCGCATCTTATCCAAGCTTGAAAGATATACTCCCAGATTCTCAAATACGGCCGTGCCCTGACCAAGCACGTTGTCCGCCGTAAACATGGAGCCTTCCTCGGCCAGCCAGAACGTCATGTGGTCCGTAGTATGGCCAGGTGTATGCGAAGCCGTCAAGGTGGCACCTTCTGTCTCAAAGGTTTGGCCATCCTCAATGGCCAACTGGTCTTTGCCCGGTTCATTTTTATAGATGCGAACCCCCGGTGAGAGGCCCCGGAGGTCTTCGATCCCGTTGACATGGTCATAGTGCCAGTGAGAGATGAGGGCACTCTCAACAACCGCATTCTCTTTCTCGAGTGTGGCCTTGAGGTCGTCTAGCCAGGCCCGACGGCCCTCGCCGGTGTCAATAAGGATGCGACGGCGGCCAGTGCCAATAAGATAGGTGTTTGTGCCTTGTAATGTAAATTTGCCAGGATTGCCCCCCAGGATGCGGATGACTCTGGGGCTGAGACGTTCAATCGCCGGCAAGGCGACTAATTGGGCGGCCATGATCTCTCGGCTGTCTTGAATACGGTCACACTGGGATATTCCCCGATCAGATTGAATCTTCCGTGACAAAGATAGTCGCTTTCAAGTAAAGGCCTTATGGATCGAGGATATTAGTGATCAGGTTGTGGTGATTGGAAGGTTCAACAGAAGTGGGGAGAATGCAATCAAGAAGCTGCATGAAACATATATGTGGTTTTCTTAAATGGATAAGAGAGCGCTCGAACATATACCAAGGAGTGTTGATCAGGGATGACGGTTAAGACCGCGACATACGGGGAGGAGAAGACGATGTCGCAATGCCTCGGCTTTTGGAGAATGATGGTACTCCTCATCCTGCTAAGCTTCAGCCGTAAACGGAGGGACGATTACTACTGTTTGGTACATGGTGAGTGCCACGAGATAAATAGTACCAGCTTCTGGAAAGTACAGGGACAAAATGTGCCCAGCCAGATTTCATTCGCAGTGCAATACTAGTCCGCCCTGAGTGTTCCTCTACTTGGAAATTAATGCTAGATAGAAATCTCATCAGTCAATCCATCAAAGTACTTCCGAGGCTTGACTGCTGGGCGTCGCCTAACACTCAGGGTGCACCTTCCCGTCGGCTTACCTAACATGCATCCACTGAAACCGGACCCTTTGCGCATTCCGCGATAAGCTTTTTAGGGAGCGCAAAAGGTCAGATAAGAGCCTCTAGCGGCGGCGGATGGGTCTTATCGCGTCCTTATCCAGGAGGCCAACCCAATTTATTGGCGATTAATTACGGTGTTACTGACCTGCGAAATCGAGCATCACCAACACCGTCATCGCATCATTCCCTGCGACTTGCTCCCCGACCAGCCGTTGGTCTCACCTTCGCTTCACCTGGCCCAATTGCTCTACAGAGTCCGCCGTTTGAGCTGAATTTTGGCTATTGTGCAAACTTCCATTGTCGCTGCAGCTCTTTCGTTTCTTTCATATTATTTTGGTCCCTTCCCGATTCGCGCTATTGTCTGTCGGCCTGTTGCACTTTATACCCCCCTCCACCCCCAAGGTGAGCTGACCCAGGATCAACATGATCAATCCCAGAGCTTGGTTTACAGATGCAATCCGCAGATCAGTTCAAATTGAATTCTACAACACAATAACTTTACTTGGTTCGTCGGGATTTCATTGCCATGGTGCTTACCCAATCCAGTGCCAGTATTTACTAACAATGTCACATTGATCGCAGTTCGACGCACGAGACCTGTCAAGTGCCCAAACTTTATTACTCAGGCCGGAGGAGAGTCTACGGTACTCTTGCCTTTTTACGATCCCATTTAAACTCGGACAAAAAGCTTGACAGACCGCCGACACGACTTGAAACTACAAACCAACAAATCTACAACCCACATCGCCTTCTTTCCGCAAGGCTCTAATCTTAACTCACCAAGCTTCTTCCTCGACATACCATATCAAGACAGGCGCTTGAATACATACTTTGCGAAGAGAAACGGCGTCTCTATTATACAATACAACTAATACCGGCGGAATCGCAATTAATAGACGGCCTCAAAGACCGCAATCATGGCTGCGCGACCCGTTACTCCGGCTTCACCTAAGAATGTGAAGGTCAAAATGCCAGCCCCGGGTACGCCCATGTACGGCTGCGGTATGCGGATTCCAGTCTACATCTTGGATAGCTCGATTTCGTTTGCTGACCTAGCTGGTCTGCACTTCAGAGCATGTGCAGCGCCTGTTAACACAGGGCCAAGAAGTGATGAACAGTTCCATTTCTCACTACAAAATGATCCTACGAGGCATCTTCGATACGACTCCCCTCGTCCCACAGACAACCTGCAAAGATGGCCGTCCCGTTACTTCAATAACCTCAAATTTTCTCTGCCTCCAGTGTCCGACTATCCTCGACGAGAACGAACGATTGAATCATGGGTCGAAGAAGCAGCATAGATTCTGTGTGTTTTGCCTCTTATGGGACTGATCTTTCCTGCAGTTGAAAACTAACTCGGATTCTCTCTCTCCAGATGTCGACTCTCGAAGCGGTTCTCTATACTGCCAAATGTGCGACGACCTCGTCTGGGATCCCACTTTTGAAGACCTGCGAATACGAAAGATGGGAACTGGTTCCTTCTCTGGTATGTTACTGAGCGGAGGCGTCGTTACTTTATTTTCGGTGTGCAGCCATCAACTAACCGGGGCCCTACACTTACACTCAGGACGAAAACGAAAGCACGAAGATCTATTCAGTGAAAATGACTTACGGCTTATTACCACAAATACCACGACGGCCTCATGTAGGGCAAATGGCCTGCGAGGCATCTACAACGCAGGCGCGACTTGCTACCAAAATGTTGTGCTGCAGAGCTTCATCCACAATCCACTTCTTCGCAATTTTTACCTGGGCGATGGGCATCATGATTGCAGCACACAGAACTGCCTCAGCTGTGCAATGGACGACATGTTCCAGGATTTCTATGCCCATGAGACTACTAACGGTTTCACAGCAGCCAGTATCCTATCAGCGTTTTGGATCTCAGAGAAAAAGGCATTCGAAAATCTCGTGACTACTAAGGAGCAGGATGCTCATGAGTTCTTCCAGTTCCTTGCAGAGGAACTGCATGAGCGCAACGGTGATGGGAAGAAGCCAGAAGATGGTAGTGAGCATAACTGTGAATGTGTTATTCATCAGACGTTCTATGGCAAAATGCAAACAGCCACTACCTGCCAAAACTGCTTGAGCACCTCAAATGCCGTGCAGTCATTCTTAGACTTGAGCTTAGGCCTGGATAACATGAACCAAAAGCGAAAGAAGAAGAGTCAGCTGCCACGGCCAATCAATCTCATGGATTGCTTAGATGAGGAGTACCTCAACTCAGACAAATGCGAATATCGCTGCCATGGCTGCAACTCAACCCAGCAGGCACGGCGGCAGACCAGCATTAAACGCCTGCCCAACGTCCTTTCTATTCAACTAAAGGTAAAGACCCCTGCTTCTGAATCATCGATGACGCCTCGCTAACCCAACAATAAATAGCGGTTTGAGTTCAAACAGGGCGGACGCGATCGAGCTGCCTCAAAGATTGATGACCACGTTCAGTTCCCTCTACAGCTCAATATGCTTCCCTACACTCATCAATCTCGTGGTCGTGAGGGCAAGGAGAGCAAAGAGCTCGAGAGGTCCTGCATATATGACCTAA
The DNA here is from genome assembly GCA_902006505.2 of Clonostachys byssicola. Classification (NCBI taxonomy): domain Eukaryota; kingdom Fungi; phylum Ascomycota; class Sordariomycetes; order Hypocreales; family Bionectriaceae; genus Clonostachys; species Clonostachys byssicola. The sequence continues at coordinate 805,288 of CABFNO020001317.1, forward strand.
TGAGTGTGGTCGTACATGTTGGAGAACTTGACACCGGCCATTATATGTCATATTGTCGAGTTGGAGATCAGGTAAGGCTACACCCAAAGTGCGTCCAGTTTAAGGCACCTCGCTAATATATTCCCGTGGTAGTGGTTTCGATTTAATGACCACAAGGTTGAGATGGCCACCATATCTGATGTGCTTGGTGCCAAAGCGTACATCCTCTTCTATATAATTCGAACCATCAGTTGATTCTCAGCAACCAACTCGGCTACCAACGTAATCACGAACGGTAGCCAGCACCATCCACAACATCTCAAGGCAAGGAGACCTAGGGATGGCGGACTGGATGCTTACCTCGACGGGTGAACGAAATAGCCTCGCCCAAAAAAAGAATAATTGCTTTCCGCGCTCTTAACTCACGTACTTGCTCTGTACACGCGCCCAGCGAATATGACTAAAACAACCAGATAGTAACTCACGAAAACTAGAGGACGGCTGGATAGCGATAATTACAAAACCAATATAACGAACAAAAATTCAATCATCATGGGGCCAACTGGAAACTGTCCTTGCTAAACGTAAACTTTGCTTGAACCATTTCGAGTTTAAGGCATAACCCGAGTTTTTTACCCAACGTGTAATGTGACGCGGTTGTTTTTATTTATTCGCACCCCCAGGAGAGCCCTTCGCATTTTACGAGATAAGAGAAAAGGGAAAATGAAAGGACTGTACAATTGCCTCTGAACACGCAGATTCTAATCTATGCGGCTCAATATACACGCCGAACTCGCCCGATTGGCGAGCAAGAACCAAACCTCTTTCCATCCCCACCAGTTTACAGCTCATCAAGAACGTGGATATACTTCTTGTCTTCTTTCCTCTCCTTCTCCGTTGCCGGTGGCAGGTCGTAGTAGTTCTGGCTACGGTATCCTTGCTGCATTAAGTATTAGTATACGAATCAGAGAATGAGAATTCTGCGATGGGGCTTACCAGGTAATGGTAGGTGAAGTTGGCAATGTCACCGGGCTCGATACCCAGATCCTTGAAGGTCTTGGCCTCCGGGTCGATGTGCTGGTCCAGGAACTCACGCTCCACCTCATCGGCGGTGATGGTTCTGAAGTAGAGGAACTGGTTGAGCAGCTTGGCGATGGGTTTCAGGATAGCCTTGGGGACGTTGATGTGGCGGCGCTGCTTGTAGATTTCCTTGTCAACCATCTCGGCGATCTCACCCATGCTGTACTTCTTGGGGCCGTAGAGCTCGAAGGTCTGTCCGGCGGTTGAGTCATCGTAGAGCATCTTCTCCAGAGCAATACCAACATCGATGGACTAAAACGCAAATTAGCTAATGATTGAGTTGGAGACCCGGATCCTCTTCAGCATACGTGAACTGGCCAGAACTGCTCCTGCAGGTGGTTTGAGGTGACAAGGTTGAGAGCGGAAGCAAGCTTCAGGAGAAGGTTGTCCTCAAAACCGAAGATTGGCGCAGGTCGCACGAGCGTCGTCTCTGGGAAGATGCTCCTGGCAATCTGCTCTCCGCGTCCCTATTGCAGAATTCAGCACATGTTTATCCCAATAAGCGCCGCTTAGATATACCTTGGTGGCGAAGAATTCGCTGGGTGAATTGGGGTCGGCATTGTGAGACGATACGTGGATGTAACGATCGACATCGTACTTGGCGACAGCCTCGACAATTCTCTCGGTACCCTCAACGTGGACGTCCTCCAGGGTGAAGTTCCTAGCCCGCCATTAGCCCAATCCATGCTCTTCGATGCCCAGGTAAAACTCACTTGGTCGGGTAGTCTCGGCCAACCAAGTTATAAACGACGTCGGAGTGCCTCACGCTGGCTTCGATAGAGGGGGTATTTCGGAGGTCGTATTCCTAGTTGGTGTGAGCATCGAGCGTCCAGGCGCGGGAGAACACGGGGAACAACGAACGATGAAGTTCACACGACCAAGATCACCGGTAACCTTGAGGTGACGCTTGGTCATTTCCTCACGGAAAGGGACAATGACGGTGCATCCTTGGCGAGCTACATCCTCCATATCAGCCTTAATCCTCATGTTACATCTTATATTCGGCAGAACGCACCCAGTCTGTTGACAATGTATCGACCCAGTTGTCCGGTTGCGCCAAATACTGTCGCAGTGTGGCCTAGGAAGGGTGTCAGCGGCGTCATGGGAGAAGAAATCGCGGTATCGAACCTCCGAGCGAGTGTCTAAGTGCATTGATACGTCAGCGATTGGGTCATCCCATCAATTGGTGAGGGAGCTGCCTACCGTCCACCCTCAGTTCGCAGAATGGGCTTGCCGGTCCGGGTAATGGTGATGTCGGACAGGAATCGCTTTCCCGCGACGCTACGGGTTGCCTGGCAGGCTCTCCGCGTCGCAGTGAGAGAGGTGGCCATTCTTGTTATACGGATTGAGCACAGCCAAGAACGGTGTTTGGTCCTCCCAATTGGGGTTCGTCGTGATGATGGATCCTATCCTTGAAGCCGAGCTTCAACTTGGAATCTATAGGTCACGTGATGCGCGTCTGCACCACTGAGCAGCTCTCGATTGCCAATGGAGCTCCAGGCCAAAAATCGCTGGACACCTCCAGAGAAATTGTATTAGGTCAGCAGAAGTGTACAAGATACTTGGGTACGTACCAGATTTGGCGAAAATGTCCGTGCTCGGATCGAAGAGCAAGCTGCATCAGCACCAGGCTGCCTTGTGTGATGTACCTGCTTGTACGTATCTTCCAATCGCGGCTGCAAGCTTCCATTTCGACGAATTGCCCAACGAACCAACAACCTCGACCTCAACGCCGCTGACTTGTCTTCTCCGCCCCAGCATACGACTTCTCAGCTTGCTACCTTTCTGATTAGACCAAGAGGGGGAAGAATACAGACGGCAAACCGCTGGCAACAGCTTCCAGCTAATACGGACTCCATCCCACCAACCCCCAATCTAACCTCACAATGAACGTCGAAACCATCTCCGATTTCCTCGCCGACGAGCGATCAGAGGCTCCCGAGGAGCTCCAGCCCCTCATCCTCGACTTCGAGAACTTCTGGGAGCGCAAGCTCTGGCACCAGCTGACCGACGCCCTCGTTAAGTTCTTCAGCCACCCCGGCAGTGCTCCGCAGCGCCTATCCTTCTACAAGGTGTTCATCTTGAAGTTCGCCGACAAGATCAACCAGCTTAAGCTAGTAGAGCTTGCACTCAAGGCCGCCACTCAGTGCCAAAACGACGAGGAGCGCCTCACCTTCCTCCAGTCCGTCGTCAAGAAGGTGGATACCGAAGACTCACAAGATGCTTTCGTCTACGCATCCGTAGCTGTGGCCCGGGTTAAGCTGAGTTTGGGAGACCTGGATGGTGCCAGAAAGGACTTGGATGTATCGGAGAGGAAACTGGACTCGTTCGACTCGGTTGAGGCGATCGTGCATGCCGCCTTTTACGATGCTAGTGCAAGCTATTACCAGGTACGTCATTTCATTGCCCTTGTCTTCCAAACGTGCAATCTAGAAGCTAATCCATGATCCCCCGCAGCGTAAGATGGACTTTTCCAACTACTACCGCACAGCTCTGCTCTATCTGGCGTGCATCGACCTTGACTCCATCTCTGAGAGTGAACGCGGTAAGAGGGCGTACTTCCTCAGCGTGGCCGCGCTGGCCTCCACCAGCATCTACAACTTTGGAGAGCTGCTGCTGCACCCTATCCTTGATATCCTCAAGGAAAACGAAGACGTCTCGTGGCTACGCGACCTCCTCTTCGCCTTTAACCGGGGCGATCTGGCTGCCTTTGACGTACTGTCCGACCACATCTCTGAGAACCGTCTCCTCGCCGAGCACTCTGACCACCTCCGCCAAAAGCTCTACCTTTCCGCCCTTACAGAGGCCATCTTCCGCCGGCCGCCCCATGACCGCACCATGTCCTTTGCCACAATTTCCCGAGAGACCAAGGTCCGCCCACAAGAGATTGAGCATCTCATCATGAAGGCTCTCAGCCTCGGACTGGTCCGTGGTACAATCGATCAGGTGGATGAGGTTGCTCACATCACATGGGTCCAGCCCAAGGTTCTAGACATGAAGCAGGTCGGCGCCCTGCGCCAGCGACTGCTAGACTGGGATTCAAGCGTCAACCAGCTCGGCAACTGGATCGAGGGAGCAGGAAAGGACGTCTGGGCAGCATAGAAATAGAAATTTATGTCATGGATAGAGCCATACACGCACAAAGCCACACCAGAATCGGTGTGATGCGTGCTCGGCTGTCACAAATAAAGTAATGGCGGGGAAAAATAGACTTCCCCGCGTTTACGACACAAGGAAATCAAAAATAAACGAATCACGCTGAATATGAAACTCCCGATTGTTGTTGAATATGCGCGCATGGTGGCCTGTTGATGTAACTTTTTGTTCCAATTAACTACCTAGAGTCTCACTCGTTTATATGAATCTATGCGGCGGCAAACCCCAGAACATTGACCGTCCCTACAGTCCAGGCCGGCCACCACACGCCCCAAATCGCGACGGGGGTGTACACCCCGAGGACGTTCCACCCGAAGCTGGCGTCCCTGAGCAGGTCCCCCACGTCGGCGCCAGCGGCCATCGCGGCCGTGTACGCGATGGTCGGGGGTGCGATGAGGCTCAGCAGGGCGGCGAAGCCCCACCTCAGGGGCTGGGACTTTGTCGGCTGGACGAAGGATAAGGGGGTGGCGAGGAGGCCGATGATGAAGGAGAGGGAGAAGTTGAGCGTAGCCAGGGTGGAAAGGGAGAGGCCAAGGACGAGGAGGGAGAAGGACTTTGTGAGCTGGGATTGCTGCACGGTCGGCTTGTAGAAGGATGTCAGGAGGTGGGAGACTATCAGGGGGAGTACGATGGAGATGCCGGAGAAGATGGCGAATGCATGGGGGAGGACCTGTAGATTCAGCATGTTAGTCATGAGAGGTGGTCGCGGTGTAAGATGTTGAGACTTACGTCGCCTGGCAGACGGTTAAAGATGAAGAGGGGGATCATGCCAAGAGCATGGCTCCCTGCGACGATGGCCGCAGGAAGGAGCATGTCCCTCTCCACGGTGTTGGACGTGTCAAGTGCGGTAGTCTTCTCTTTGGATTTGTCGCCCTCGCTTTCGGGAGCTTGGCCGCTCTTCACCCACAGGAAGATTGCCATGATGGTGAAGTTGGCGGCCAACAGCATGGCACTCGGGAGATAGGTTCCGATACTGACGAACCGATCTCTGCTCATCAGCAGATAAAAGAAGAAACTCTGGTGCAGGTGCTCGAGCAGGTTGTTCAGACTTCGGAACGATCCCTCAATGACGCGACCCATCGCCATCTCGTCCTGGTGGCCCATTCCCCAGGGCTGCAGAGTGACCGCGTCGACGTGGTACGGGATGAAGGAGCTGTGGGCACCGGCGACGTTGCCGAGTCCCTGGCTGAGCATGCCACGGAACATGGTCTTGAGGCGGTCCTGGTATGAGTTCTGGTGGGCATACTGGCCCTGGATGAAGCTGGGAATGCCCATCTGGTTGCCGGCAATCCAGCCAACCGCATTGATGAGATCCAGGTTGGGCAGCTGGCCATTGACGCCATCGTAAATGATATGCAGGGTTGAGAAGTGATGGTCCGAGGGGTAGTCGATGGCCAAGGCGCCCTGCAAAGCTCCCGACTTGAGAGGCAAGGGAGACACGTGCCTCGGGTCATGAGCGTCGTGGTACGCATCAACCCAAGCCTGCGTACCGACTTTTGGCTCCGGGGGGAAGAGAAGGATGATGTCCTTGGACCATAGTGACCAGCCTAGACGATGGGTTAGTCAATGGCTGAGAACTCCCTAAGGAATGAGAAGGGTCGTGGGTTCAGCTCACGTTTGAAATACCGGGCCAGTGTCAGCGAAAGGGCCACACCCACACGGTTCTCGCTGCCGTCAATAGTCTTCCAGGGACATACGAGAACAATGGCCTCGGTTGCGTCACCGCGAGGAGCTTGCAGGATACCATATACGTTCTCGCCCGAATGAGCCCCTCCAGCAGCGCCGTACGTGTAGCTCTGGCGGCCAACCTTGACACCAAAACCCTTGAGAATCTCCTCGATGCTGTTGTTTATCCTGCAACCTTGGTCAGAGAGACGATCCCGTCTGAATTGGGCTAACCCCAAGCATCTGCCACTCACTCGTGGGTGTCCTTGCCGCTGAGGGCTGCCACCTCTTCCTTGTAAGCCCGGAAGACATGCTGTTCACTGCCTCCAAAGTAAGTGTGGACCTGGCCGGGGAGGAGGGCGTTCTCGGATATGTAGGTTCTTCGGGAGTATTCGTCGAGCGGGAGGACCAGGAGCCAGATGAGGCCGATGAGGATGCAGGCAAAGGACAGGTAAGGGGGGGCTTTGAGCATGCGAGGATCGCGACGCAGCGACAAGGCCGAGGCTGATAGAGAAATTGTCAGTTCGAGAAATATATTGAAATATTCAAGAGTCAATCATGTAAAAAACACTCACAAAGTAACCGCGACATGGTGGCAGGGAGTGCGCCGCTGGGTTGATTGTTCCTGGACCGTTGGTGCTGTGGCAGCTGTCAGACTCTGGGTAACGTAGCTGTTAATCTATCCGCGTTGGAGCGTGTTAATCAGGCACATTCCCCTGCTCCACCCCGGAGAGCTGCCCCACCATATGACGCTCTCAGAAACAGCTATAGTATCAACATAGACATTGTTAGCTATCAGCAATATTTGAATATTCACAGTAATTGAGAGGAAATAATAGGGATTGGCCCCACGGAGATATGCAATTGGTATTTCTACCAATGCTCGGCAACGTTCATATTCAATCCTCTATCATCGACGACACCACAGAGCTATTACAGGACTATTACAGGATACCGAGGTCTTCCTCGTATACAACAGACAGAGCATGCCTGCCCGTTCATTCCTCAATATTACATCCTCGAATATTGCCTGGCTCCATTATCGATTAAAGACAGACGCCACATAAATCTTCCTCTTGAAGGCGGCAAATACATAACCAGGCCAGCTTAACCTTCTACCCTCGTGAAAACCATGTAGACAGCCAGATCGTAATTTTCGCCATGCCCTCGAGGTTAGCTGTGCGCCCAAAACTCCAAAGCATATGCAAAAAATCGACTTCGCCCCCACCGCGGAATGCAGCACTGCCGCTCACTCTATCGTACATGCTTCCTGCGCTTCATGAATCGCTTGCTGGTACGGAAGTTGAAATGGGTCATGGGGAGCTACTGCAACAAGGCGTTCAGGGACCGAGACGCTGGGTGCTTCCAACAAGCTCTGTTGCAGGGCTTCCGCCAGGACGGCTGTTGGATGGCAACACACCAAACCGGCCGTAGGTCTTCTGGTCAACGCTCACATAGTGCGGCAAGATGGCGAGGAGGTTGAGGCGGGACTCCACTGCTCGTAGGATACCTTCGGGAGGGGTCAGGTACTTAACATAACCCAATCCAGCTGTCAGGGAGGGATAAGTAGTTAGTCAAAAGCTCGGGAGCCGGCGGGCCAGGAATCAGGAAATGCATACCGAAGTAACCAATGGCAATGCCGCACAGATGGCCAAGAAGACTCGTGCTGGGCATCAACACAGCAATAACGAAAACCATCAACAAGGGAGTCGTCCAGGTGGGAATATGGTGTGTCCCGATCACCAGATAGGGGTTGGTTTTATAAGTCTTGATCGCCTCCATTCCCAACAGCAGAAACACCCAGATACTGTTCCCACACAGTTAGCACCAGCACAACACCTATGGGGGTTTCCGGGTATCCCATACCTTGCTCCCATGATAGCATTATTCGATCGGAGAATCAATGATTCGATAAAGAGGTAAAGCAACCCAGGGAAAGATGTCAATGCTGGATTCATGTAAGCGAAGAGCCCTCCAATCAAAATATTACCGAATTCTTCTTACGTCCAAAGAATAGCGCGACAGTGTTCAGCGTTCCATATTCGTATTCGAACCTCTCCAACAGAGGGGCGAGTGCAATGACATTCAGCGCCGCATGAAAGACGTTAAGATGGATCAACGGATAGGTCGTGAGTCGGTGAGCTAGGAAAAACCATGCAAACGTTAGCCATTTCGACTTGAACCAAAGCATCCTGGGCGAACATCGCGCTGCGTTCCACACATACCAGCCAACAAGGACACCTCAGAGGGTATCAGAGACCCCCATTTTCGCAGATCCCATACCGTCTGCAGCCCAAGCGCCCACAGGAGCACAATGAGAATGAGAGCAAACCGGGTGAAGAGCGGGAGGCGGAATAGGTAAGATCGAATGCGAACCGTGTTGATGGTCCGGATATTGGGCATTGCTGCTCGTGAATGCGCGCGCCTGGCTCGGGCCTGCCGGGAACGTCGCTATAGAACCCCTGAGGTGGCCTCGGGAAATGGGAAGGAAATCCTGCGATTTATAGTTGATGTCGACACAGAACCAGGCGCCTCTCCTATATCATGGCGGGGTTAAAAATTAATATATTTGCGACAGGTAGAGTCTTGTTGGAGTCGTCAAACACGACTTTCTTGACTCTTGATCTCCATTAGAACTGGACAGGTAGTCAACCTATCAAGACAAAGTTTGGTTGGGATCAGAACCAGGGGGTCTTATCACCACGTGACTGTGCTCATGCAGGTACCGCCCACTGCAATGATGTAACTTGGGCAAAGCCGATTACTAATCGGAGGTCTTTCATGGCTTTCGGCACTTTTCTAAATGAATTGAACAAAGAAATTCATTTAAGTGAATGAATAAAGATATGTGAAAGAGGTAATGTCAATGGAATGTAGTGTTCATGCTTTGTCTATGAGTTGCACTCATCACCGATAAGCTTATCCAGGGAGAAACAATATCGAGATACAATAACCACAATTTGGTGCGTCAATAAGACAAACACCTATCTCAGAATTCACTCACGCACAACGATGAGGGCAAGTCAAGTAATTTTAAAATGTTTAACGTGTTTTTGAAATTTTGTACAGACTAGGAAATCAGAGCGCCTACCAAGAACCATGGAGCCATATGAATAGCCAAGCTCGAACCAAATACAGGCAACCGCTTTCCCCATCTTCTCAATAAAACCCAAAGCATGCAGGATATAGTTGCGCCATTCCACCATCACCACCACCACCACTATGCTATACGACCTCACATTTTCATCAATCGTATCTAACTTTTATATTTATGATCGGGAGGCCTTGGCCATGGTGTTGAGGGCACTGCCGTTCTTGAACCACTCCAGTTGGGGCTCGTTGAAGGTGTGGGACAGCTTGATCTCGAAGGGAGCGCTGCCGTCGGCGGGGTGGACGATCATGGGGAGGGGCTTGCCAACTTCGAGCTGGGTGGCGAGGAGGTCAACCTAGTTTCAAATGTCAGTCTTCAATGCCTCACTTGGTTTTCAGATAACGGGCGCAAACTTACTCTGTCCTCAGGTCGGATCTTGTCGTAGTCAGCGGGGTCGGAGAAGGTGAGAGGAAGCATACCCTGCTTCTTCAGGTTGGTCTCGTGGATACGAGCGAAGGAACGGGTGATGATGGCAAGACCACCAAGGTGACGAGGCTCGAGAGCAGCGTGCTCACGAGAAGAACCCTCGCCGTAGTTCCAGTCACCAATGACAACCCACTTGATTCCCTTGGCCTTGTAGTCACGGGCGACGGCGGGAACGGCACCCCACTCGCCAGTGCTGTAGTTCTTGATCTCGTTGGCCTTGCCGTTGGCCTCGTTGGTGGCACCGATCAACATGTTGTTGGAGATGTTGTCAAGGTGACCACGGTACTTCAACCAGGGACCAGCCATGGAGATGTGATCAGTGGTGGTCTTGCCCTGGGCCTTGATGAGGATAGGCAGGTCCTTGGCGTCCTTGCCATCCCAAGCATCGAAGGGGGAGAGGATCTGAAGACGGTCGGAGGTAGGCGAGACAGCAACGGTGACAGAGGAGCGGTCCTTGGGGGGAGCCTGGTAGGTGTCATTGCCGGGGTCGTAGCCCCTGCTGGGGAGACCATCGCCAGTGGGAGGCTTGAGCATGAACTCGTTGCCATCCTTGTCCTTGAGCTTGTCGGTCAGGGGGTTGAAGTGGAGGGAGCCAGCAATGGTGAGGGCAACGACCATGTCGGGGGAGGCGACGAAAGAGTGGGTGGCGGGGTTACCATCGTTTCGGCCAGTGAAGTTACGGTTGTAGGATGAGATGATGGAGTTAGCGGTGCCCTTGGGGACATCGCGACGGTCCCACTGACCAATGCAGGGACCGCAGGCGTTAGCAAGAACCATACCGCCGAACTCCTCGAAGGTCTTGAGCTGACCGTCACGCTCAACGGTGGCACGAATCTGCTCAGAGCCGGGAGTGACAGTGAAGCCAGACTTGGCCTTAAGACCGTGGTCGAGAGCGTCACGGGCAATGGAGGCAGCACGTGACATATCCTCGTAAGAGGAGTTGGTGCAAGATCCGATCAGACCAACCTTGAGCTCCTCAGGCCAGCCATTGTCCTTGACGGCTTGGCTAAACTTGGAGATGGGAGTACCCAGATCGGGGGTGAAGGGACCGTTGATGTGAGGCTCGAGCTCAGTCAGGTTGATCTCGATCAGCTGGTCGTACTCAGCACCCTCATCGGCGCGGAGCTCCTTGGAGTAAGCGCGAGCAAAGTCACCTATGTCCTTACGCTTGGTGGCAGCAAGGTAGTCGTACATTCCCTGGTTGAAGTTGAACAGAGAGGTGGTGGCACCGATCTCAGCACCCATGTTGCAAATGGTAGCCTGACCAGTTGCGCTCAGGGTCTCAGTTCCGGGACCGTGGTACTCAACGATAGCGCCAGTACCACCCTTGACAGTGAGGATATCAGCGACCTTGAGAATAATGTCCTTGGGGGTAGTCCAGCCAGACATCTGGCCAGTCAGCTTGACACCAATGACCTTGGGGGCCTTCAGCTCCCAGGGCAGGTTGGCCATGACGTCAACGGCATCAGCACCACCGACACCAATGGCAGCCATACCGAGACCACCACCGTTGGGGGTGTGGGAGTCAGTACCGATGAGGAGACCACCGGGGAAAGCATAGTTCTCAAGGATAATCTGGTGGATGATACCAGAGCCGGGGCGCCAGAAACCAATGTTGTACTTGGCACAAGCAGTAGCCAGGAAGTCGTAGACCTCCTTGTTGATGTCGATAGCACGGGCAAGATCCTTCTCACCACCAATCTGGGCCTCAATCAAGTGGTCACAGTGGACGGTGGAGGGGTTAGCGACGGCATCCATGCCAGCAGACATGAACTGCAGGATAGCCATCTGGGCAGTGGCATCCTGGCAAGCGACACGGTCAGGTCGCAGCTTGAGGTATGAGGTACCTCGCTGGATGTCCTGGCCATGAGGATCATCCAAGTGAGAGTAGAGGATCTTCTCGGCATAGGTCAGAGGGGTGTTGAGGCGGGACCGGACGATGGCGAGGTTCTCGGACATCTTCTTGTAGTTGATGTAGTTGTTATCCTCCCAGATGTTCTGGCGGACCTGCATGCGACAGTCAGACTATGTCCATGGTGCTACCGGATTGTGCGGCCACGAGGCAGCCGTGCAGAGCAGACGGGGTCTTCTTACCTTCTTGTCCAGAGGAGAGTCGGAGACGGTGGCCATGCGTCGGATGGAGCTGGCAGCACCAACGAGGCCCCGGGCGCGGAGAGATCCGCCCAGAACCTGTCTGGTCGCAAGCATGATGGCGGTTGTCTGTGTTGCGAAGTCAATTGAGGAGGGGAGGGGAGATGGTCTGGCCAAGGGGTATCACAGAAAGAAAAGACAACTCGACATCCGCAGTGAAGAGGATGAGGACAAAGAGGGAAAAAATAAAGAGGGCAGAGGATCGAGGCACAGAGTTGTTTTTGGCCGACAAGATCCTGGGGTGGAGCCCACCAAGCTCCAGCCCGCCTGCCAAGTACGTACCGCCGTCGCTCTCCAGAAACTGGAGCACTTTGGGGTGGCCACCGCGGCTCCAGCCAACCACAGGCCTTGAGAAAATAAGCCGCAGTACCGTTTCGTCATTGTAGCCGAACCTCCTCTGAACCGGGGCCCATCGAGATCAAATGCCCTCTACTGCTCGCATCCAGGTCGAGGCACCCAGGCCCAGAGCCGAGGACCATGTGCACGCAGCCTGCTCGAGTTGGCCACCTTGACTCACCTGGATGCACTTCACTTGCCTCAGCATTCCGTCATCTGAGGAGGAGCATGCACCACCACCACACAGCCCAAAGGTGGCTCCAAACCCTGCCCTGCCCTTGCGGAGTGCCCCCAATTCCACAGGCCCGAAGCACCCTGCTGCTCCCGCCCAGATGCTGCTAAATTTGCGCTACGCTGTTTGGGCAGGTTCTCGTGCTATGCGGGCAAGTTCTAAGTTCTAGGCGGATAAGAGGGTTCCACAGCCCACTGGCATGTTTCTGCTAGCGACGCACGACTCCTGCACGGCTGCTACATGACCAGTGTGCTCCTCCCTGGGCCTGGTAGGTTGTGGCAGCATGTGGGGACTCCTGTGCCGGCAAGTAAATAGCCACGGCTACATTACCAACCAAGGTACAGCCCAGCATGTGAAGCTAGTCACGATGCAAAATCGTCCCTACTTCCCATGCCGGTTCGGCAGAGCACAGTTTATCCAGAGTGGCCAATTGGGCGAGAGGATCTTAGTATCAGAAGCCCCAATTAGAGTCACCTGCCGTGAAGTATTCTGTGAATGGCTAGAGACCTGAGCCTGCGGTTTCGGTACGCGACGGTGACCGAACCTCAACGGCGAGTTTCCGGGGTTATGGCAGTTTCTCCACGAACAGCCCGCCTTGGGGCGCCTTGCAATATTTCCCAGCTGCATACGCCCACTGAAACCCCCTGGGAAATACGATTTTGCCGCACATTCTGCAAATTTTTGCGCATTGCACCGAGCTTTGGCCTCGGTTCATCGGCGTCCGGTCGATGTTCGAGGTTGGCCCGAGTCGGCGGGGAGGCTTCGGATTCCGCTAGGAGTTACGATACGGCCTAGAGGCGGCGATACCGCCACTACCGAACCTTGTCGGCCGAGTCAATTTGGTCCTTATAATAAGCTTACCCTGCAGCATCCGATGATCCATCGCATCGCAATATTGAATTCCGATGGGTAAGAAAATCGACTTTTGATAAATTTCTCGGAATTTCCGCTTGTGGGCCTCTTGCCTGTCAATCTTCCTTTCCGCTCAAATATTGTGAAAATGGTGTATCCTCGGTTCTGGGACTCGTTTTACAACTAGGCCCTTTCCACTTCACTCCAACTCTTCCTAGAGGCACCCACCGGAAGTGCACTATCTCCAGCAACTCCCCTCACTTGATGACTGACCAATGAAAGGTTTTACACTGAATAGCGTGCAGGTGGCTTCGGAACACGTATTTCCTTCAACATGATGAGTATCTTCCGGAAACCCAGTAATTCGGGTATAACCTTATCCTGTCGCTGCGAACATATCTATGGGCCCGCTTGACTAGAACTTCTCTTCATTCACGATTAGGTATCCAGGAGCCAAACTTCCCCGCTTGATGCCCAAGCAGGCCATGGCAGACTGCCGTGGGCTGTACCATTTGCTAGTTCCTCGCCATTGATTCTAAGAAAACACGAGGTCATTATTGACCGGGTGATAGGCAAATGGAGCACATGGACCCCACTTGATCACCAAGACCACAGGAATCTGATATACAATCTCCCATTGACCAATGACCGTCAATTGATTACATTTGCTGATAATGTATAATCTGCGATTGCCCATAACAAAGTCGATACTTGCAGAACGACGATACCGGAGGACAACGGCAACTGAACCAAACGACTCATCACATGTCACAAGAAGGAAAGTAAGTGGACGAAAGAAGAGCAAATTGATATTGAATCTTAGCTGCCGTAACCCAACAAGCGCAGGCATCATACCCTGTGGCTGATCCTGAGCTGAACAACTCCCCGGACCGGATTATTTCCTAGATCACCTAGGGCGTATACATCTTTCAACGCCAAAACCCAAAAACGCCCGTCCCGTACCTGGGTTCCATTATCGCCGGGCATGTAATAAAGCATAAAATGTGATAGTCCCTCTTACCCCTGGATGGGCTGCCGCCACCCATCCAACCCTGTCGTCTTCTCCCAGACCTGGGTGTTCCTGTCAAAATCCTGGAACCACTTTTCTATTGCGCTAGTGGCCTGCGAGGAGACAGACTCTTCTGGTGGAGATCGGCTGTCATCTTCAAGAGATAGTCTCTTGTTGGCCTCGGTGTCCTTCTCATCACGCTCCTTGCGTTTCTTTTCGCGCTCAGCGAGCCATTCTTTACGGCCGGCGAGATACCTGGCACTGTGGTCAAGCTTGGCACTCTCGGGCGACAGTCCCTTGTTGGGGCGGTCAAGAGGCGGCGCGGTGAAGAACAGGACGCGGCCATTGTCATCGTGCAAAAACTGCTTTCGAAGCTCTAGAGGCAGCGCATCATTGACAGGATCCAGCAGAGTGTAGACCTCCGGTGGTCGTGGAGGGTTGTACATGTTGGCGTTGGGCATAACGTTGTTGGGTGCTTGAGCCATTGGAGGTCTTTGTACTGCTGGCGGCGGTCCTTGATTGTACTGAGTCACCATCTGATTTTGCATCACTTGGTGGTTCATGTGAGGAGACTGGACGAAATTGGGTGCCGCCTGAGGATACGTGGGCGGTGGTTGTTGCTGGTAGTGTATGGGTCTCATGTTTACCGGTGGAGACGGCGCGGCGTGATGGGGCGGCTGGGGGATAGGCACGGGCGTTTGCTGGATGTGAGCCATGCCTGCCCCAGCCGGCGTGGCAGGCCGGAATTGAGACGTCATATGTACTGGAAACTGGTGATGTGGTGATGGTGATGGAACTGTATGAGCGAACGCTTGATGATGACCACGGAATTGTTGGAAATCGCCAGGGAAGGGTACTGCAGAAAACGTGGCAGATTGCCGCCTGGCAGCGTCAATAGGATTCTCTGTTACGAGAGGTGCAGGCACGACGGAGGGAATAGGCTCAGGTGGCGGCGAATCCTGTTTATGGCGCTATTAGTATTCTGGGTCACGACGTTGAGGTGCTGAGGCGTTGTAGACACGAGTGTTGGGTGAGATAAGGCGAGTGAGAGAAGTTTGCGTGTTCTTGGCCTGAGGCCAAAAAAGTTGACAAGGGGGTGTTGTGGCTGGGTGAATATAGGGTGGCTGAATTGTGTTGCAGTCGCATCTCTTGCTAATGCAGAAATATGCTGGACGTGACAACCATGTCGTATGCAGGGGAATAAAGATTTGAAGGGTATGGCTTCAATGGGAGGATTGAGCTCACTTACATTGGGTTCTCGTGGTCGGCGGTGGACGGCCCCGACGATCGGTGGTGCGTTGGGGCTTCCCCACGTTGGCTTCGGCAGGTCATCGGTTTCCTTTGCGTCTTCCCGCAATAGGTGTTTGATTGGACTCGGTAGTTTGCGCATTCGATATGGCACATCGAACAGATCCATTTCGTAATCTTTCTCTCGGACTTCATCTGGCACGCAACTCGCCCAGGTTTTGATCTTGTTGAAGGAAAACCTCTCCTCGTTGTATCGCGACTCACACACATATATCGCCTTATCATGAGGGAATCCCCGTGGACGCCCGCGCCCAAAGCGGGTGATGAACATGACAAAGCATCGGTCGAGGACATCCTCGATCCGGTGGTCTCGATATTGACCGGTTTTGACCACTTCATGCTCGAAGAAGAACTTGTCCACTCGGTGCACGGTTTGTTCTGGTCGATAGTACCAGCATGCATTGATCCATCGCTGGCCCTCGCGATCCTGCCAAGTTCTATAGATCTGCCCAACGATAGGCTTGCCGAGATCGTTGGCGTTTCGAATATGGACCCAGTCACCTGCAAGCTTATGTCAGTGATCATGCATTAAATCTGGCTGGGGTTGCTAAACTCACCGACTCTCCACTGTTCGCCGTTGTATACTATCTCAGAAAGAGGAAGTTTCCCATCTTCATCTCTGAAGTCATCATCTGGCCTAGCTTTCTCCTGCATAGCGAGGACACGTGCTTGTAGCTGCAACTCGACAGCTGCCTTGAAAAGTGGGCTGTCGTCTTCATTGTACAGCTTGGCGTTCTCAAACATGCGCTCGATATCAGCCATGGCGTGGTCAACATGCTGATACTTCTTCCGTTTCGCCTTCTTCTTGATGTGATCCATAGCAATTGGATTTAGGATTGTTTGATAATAGTCCGGAAGTGCAGCCCTGTCAGGAAGCTTTTCGAAAGGCAAGATAAGTAGAGAACCATCTTCATCCTTCGATTTCCTCAAGCCGCGCAGAATTGAAGTAATCCGGGCTTCAGTAGGGGTCAGAACCGAGGGTGGACGTCCACGCGCCTTGTGTGCGTCGTCGTCGAGGTCTTGGCGACTTGAAAATGGGCGGCCCCTACCACCCCGTCGACGCCGTCCACCATAATGATCGTCGTCATCGTCATCGTCGTCATCATCCTCTTCATCCTCTTCCTCATCCTCGTCGTCCTCGTCTTCCTCATCGTCGGTTTCGCCTGTGGGCGGGGGCGAATCCTCCACGGGTGGCAGCTCTCCCAGATCCGGCAGTTCTGCCTCCTCAGCCGTAACCTTGCCCTTGGCAACAAGCTCACTGAGTCTCTGTTTGAAGAGATCTCTCAGGCGAACGGCGGCGCCAAAGATGGGAGCAGAGGGTCGATTGTAAACTTGCGCATTGTGGCAAATTTGAGCAACATCTCTGACAAATTCAGGAAAGGACGTGTACTGTTTTCGTAGGATTTTGCTCTATTTTCGCGACCTGATTAGCTTGGTGCTCCGTTTGGACCAATGCAATGTGGTGAGATGCGATGCGCCACAAAACCTACCCGGATTGTGCTGAAGGCAATTGGCTCCGATATCACTTCGAAGTAGTCGGGAAGCACGCGACGATTGGGGATGCGTTGAAAACCGGCTGCAAGCTCTTCGCCACTGCAAATTTGAGGTTAGAATGGAACCTGATATTCGCGATCCGTGGATGCTGCCTTACTCTTCTTCAAAGCTGCACAGGTATGTGGACACATCTTGAATCATTCGCAGGAGACCGCGACTGGGATCCTCGTCCTCCTCTTCGTCACCTTCGTCATTGCTGTCTCCCCCAGAATCTACATCAGACGCGGGGTCGGCGCCATCGCGCATCTCCACGTCTCGATTGGCATCGTCGGGGTCCTGGGCCTTGGAAGCCTCGGCAGCTGCAGCTCGTCGTGTGGACATGATGGGCGTCGCAGTGGGAAAAGGCAGCTAAACACGGTCGCACCCAGTTTGCGCTTGCAACAGGCTGGAGCCGCCCCCTGCTAGACAATATTTGCGGGTTGGAATTGGAGTTGAACAATCGTTTGCGGATCTCGACGCGTCTGGGACAGCCGATTTGCGACTGGACGGGGGGAGGGCGGATGGTGGACGGATATGACAAGAAAGCTGGGGATCGCGATGACTAAGCACCACTGGCCCCGTAACTGGATGTGGCAGTGGGGATTGAGACTGAGATCAGTGCGTCTGTGTAGCTGTGCGTCCGGCATGAGCCTTGAGCATGAGCATGATGCGCAGGCGGTGGACACTCGCAGATCGAATGGTACTACAGCTGGGTAACAGACAAGCCACGCCTGCTGGTACTTTCTGCTCCTCTCGCCTAGGTATTGTATCATGTGGACACAACACCTGGGAAGGTCAAGGAATGTGATAGAAGCCAGCGCATCTCAACTCTGTGCTCTTTTTCTGCCCCGTCATTAGTCATAGATCTCAACTTGATGAAGTCGAAACTCCATTTGCTTTCTCTAGATGGTTACACAAGTTGCTAGCACTTTTTGTCATTTATGCATGCCCACCGAAGTCTAGAGCATAACCTCCCACTTTTATCTTAAACCTCAACTCTAAGGCTATTTGCACTACCAAATCGCGGCTTCTCTCTACCTCAGAGGAAGTCACGCGCCTCGGAGATTAGCGCCATATCTGCTGAGATACCATTCATCGCATCCTTGAATAGCTTGATTCACATCATCGCTACTGCCTTTGCCGAGTGACAGCGTAACTCGCGCTGGCCTCTTCACTCACCCACCCTCAATTCAGAATCTAGGATACAGCGTGGCAGCATCACGGGAAATTCGCCATGAGAGCTAGATATAGAGGCCCGGCAGGGAGTGGTACGCTTGAGCTTGGCGACGATGCCACCGTCCAGGCGCTATTCGACGAGCTTCGCTCAAAGTCCGGAATTGCTAGCTTCTCCGTCAAGTATGGGCCTCCCATGGCAATGAAACTGCTCAACTTGGAGCAAGATGGGGACAAGCCCGCAAGATCACTTGGGCTGCACGGAGAGACATTTACCATTGTCCCAGACGAGGCGAGACCCATCTCGCCAGTGTATTCTGCACCTTCTGCGCCTGCAGCCAAAGAGAAAAGCCGTCCTCCTGGCCCCAACCCTAAGGCGAGCGAGAAGCCAGAGGATATTAATGTGCCGTGGGTTGAAAAGGAAGGCACTCTATGTAGGTTTCAGGCGCACCAGGTGCATATCGGTCCTCCCTTGAAGAAGTTTGCTGATTATTTGGTTCTTATTTGCTCTGGTAGTACTACGTGTCATGCCTAGCGACAACAGCTGTTTGTTCACGGCATTTGGTGGTGCGCTACCGAATCAACTGCCCGCTCACACGCTACGGCGCATGATGGCAGAGTACATTCTAGAGCACCCGGATACCTACACCGAGGCCGTTTTGGGCTCCCCTCCTTCGCAGTACTGTCGTAGCATCCAGGATCCTGATAGATGGGGCGGTGGCATTGAGTTGAGTATTCTGTCTTCGATATTTGAGATCCAGATCTGCACGTTTGACGTCCAGGTATGTTCAATGGTCATTCGGCATGCATTATATCATTTGTTGACATGGACCATAGGCCCAGAACTTGATAAACTTTGGAGAGGACAAGCAAGAGCGGTGTATTCTTTGCTTCTCCGGAGTGCATTACGACCGGGTGGCATTGTCGGTCTCGGACTATCCTCACACCAGCACATCATACCCGCCTGAGATGGACCGGACAATATGGCCGACGACCGATGATGAGGTTCTCGAGAAAACGAAGGAACTGGTCCGAAAGCTCAATGAAGCACATTACTACACCGACACCGATGGCCTGGTACTTAAGTGTGATGTTCCCGGGTGTAATTGGATTGGCAGCGGCCAGGCGGCCGGCAGTCAGCATGCCTCGGAGACAGGGCACTTGGAGCTTAGCGAAATCAAGGATTCGGAAGAAGATGTGCTCCGCCGTTGTGATACGAGCACCTGCGATTTCATGGGTCAAGGGGAAAAGGCAATCCGGCAGCACCGCCTTGATACTGGGCACAAGAAGTTCTCAATAATCCCCGATCGGTGATGATAGATCCATATGTATTTTTTGCACCACTATCATGAAATCATTTGATTAAGTCTACATAATCATTTCTGTGAAAGATTATCATACATCAATCATTCTGACGTTTCGTGTGGTCTCTGTTGGGGTCACCGCCTCACTAAAACGATGATATCCTCTTCTCTATTATACAAGTTGACCATACCACCACCATATTTTGAAATTGCACTTTTCAGAATAGAGCCCCCGGGGCGACATGAATTTTGTATGTTTGAATGTAGATAAACGATGGTCATATCTGTTCGTCCTTGGACACATATTATAGCAGGCAGAGAACTGGTGGCAAGTCATCAATCCACCGTCTGCCTGCTATTAGCCAACATGGTTTAGGTCGAAGGATTGCTCTGGCTATTCTTGCGGTGTATGTGATCGATCTGAGCTAGATCCATGCTCAAGAACTCATGCTTGTTTGTCCAAATCTGCTGACTTTCAGTGAACTCATCCATCTTGTCGGGGCTGGGCGGGGGATCGGTGATCTTCGTGATCAGGTATGCCGTCGAAGCCTCAGCGATGCCGTAGATAAGCACACCGACAAGAGGGACCTTGACTAGGATATAGAAACCCAGGCCGAAACCGAAGAGAACTCCCTCGCGATTGCGGAACCATTTCTTCTTCTGCTGCTTAGTGAAGTGGATGCGTGCAAAGTAGGGCTCTAAAAGCTCTCGCATCAAGCTTCTGGAGGAGAAGTATGACTGAAGAAAGACCACCAGATAGCGCTTTGGGAGGAAAATGCCAGTCCCGAATATGACAGAAGCAGGACCGAGACCGACAGCTTTGTTGAAGGTGTAATAACTAGCAGCAGGGAGAACAAAACGGCCGACGTATGGAACGTATGATAGGAGGAAGACAGCCAGAGATATCAGGCCTCTCTTGGCAAATCGAAGAAGAAAATTTGTAATAGCCTCGGCTGTACTGTCAGAATGCGTGCTCCCATCTTTCACTTTGTAAGTCTTGAGATTCGGGTAGTAGAGGTCCCGTAGTTTGTCGGGCTTTTCATGTTCATGCTTCTTGACGTATGTCATATCAACCCATCTCAAAGACTTCATGAATCTTTTCAACAAAAGTTAGATATTGTTTGGAATACGAGAAAAGAAAGGTCCGAGAGAGGGAGACATACAGATTATCCAATGTAGGAACCATGTAACGCATGAGAGTCATGAGAAAGAAAGGAACCTGGAGGACGGATTCTTCGATAAAGTTGAAACCATGTATGACTGATTCATACCACTGGACGGATTCCGGGTTAAGGAATCGCGATAAAACCCAGAGAGATATTCTCAGGAAGAAAAACTAAATGTACATGTCAATCATACTGTCGAGCAGAATAGGCTTGATAAGCTGGGCCAGGTTACTCACAGGTAGCGACACCAGAACTCGAATTCCAATACCGACGGCAACTGCCATCGCAGCTTGTTTGTAATGATCATTTGAGAAAAGCTCTGGATTTTGTAACGCTCTGTGGGCTATATATTGCGAGGTTGTGATATTAGTCATTGGTTGTGCGTCTTCACAAGCTCGTACTTAGACATACCTCCAACTAGAGTGAGCTGCATTCCACGTAAAACGGCATTGAGATCGAAGTGTGACAAATCAAAAGCTTTCTTGAGCTTTTCCTTGTCGATGTTGTCTTCAACCACTTTTTTCAACTTTTCGGTCTGCTCATGGAGCTTGTCGCCCGAGTCCCCCGCCATGATGAAGCTAAGGCGAAGGTGCTGGGTGCAAAATTGACGATCGTTTGTAGGGAGCAGGATGTGAATGTAGCAGTGACTCTGTGGAACAGCAGCTCAGGGATTGCTTCCCTAAAGAGCACAACGGTATGCAGCGATTTACCGGGTGATGTATCCGGGATCTGTACCAGAATATATCGACGTTTGAACAGGTACGAGGTGGGTTGACAGCCACTGGTTGACGTCAGCACCTGCTGGGGACTTGCAGGCAGCTAACTAGGGCGGGAGATGGGCCGACAGTTCGGGAGGATAGTTATCTTATCGCCAAGGAAGGTCACGCGCCACAGTGGTCTGGTCTCAGCCCCTCGCTTTCTCGCCCTCAGCCACCCCTGTGCCGCGACTGTCCCCAGCTACCTATCGCCGACTTGCGTGGTTGCCGTAAAGCTACACGAACCTGACGTCGACCGGTTCGTTTGCTCTCTCCGGACTTGGAGACACCTACAATATTCAAAGCGGAAAGAAACATCCATTCGTTGCCGGTGATGGAAAGGCCCACATTGACATTCTAGCCCTGTCACGATGCGCCTGCATGACTGGACTCGGCTCGCATTGCGCCTTTCCCAGTCCTAAACATCCTCCGCCTCGACCATCATGGATTCTCCGGAGGTTCGACCCCCAGGATTCCGGGCTCGTCGTCGGGTCGCCAGCGCCCCGGTGACACCACGACCGCATACCGCCGAGCACCCTCCCGCCGACGACCCCGTAGAGACGCTCTACTACCACCCCAACGTCAAGATAGTCGCTTTCACTAGCTCGGGCAAGGCCCTGCTTCAAAATACGGACGCTGCTCGCGAGGAAGCGGGCACTTTGTTGGCTCGTTCCCCAGTGGAGAGAACACTCGCTGTCGGTAAGCCGCCTCCCCTATCTCCGATTTCGCGACACAGTTGAGCATGCTGAGACGGATCATCAGCTTCTCTTCGCATATATCGAGCACCCGGATCGGTCGCATTCTTGAGCTGTGGCTCTGCTCTACAGCCCATACTACCCAAGAGCCAATGCTGGTGTATAGACGAAGAGAACACGGTGTTTGTCTTGCAGATCCGACGCCCAAATTATTGGAGAATAGAATTGCAGGAGTCTTGGGATACAGGCGACAGGAGCACACCCGACGCATTGAGAGAAGTGTTGGGTATGATCTTGCAGTTTGAGAAAACATACTGTCCTTTCCAACGTTCATTCACCGTGGAGGTGGAGGAGCCCACGACCCCTACGATAAAGAAAGCATGGACGCCGAAACATACGCCGAATTCAGGACCTATGATGGGCATTGTGACCCCCGAGCTGGGTTCTCCCGCCTCCCCCCAGATAGCGAGAACATTGTTCGACTCTAGTGGGCGTCGCCGCTCTCAAGGCTATGATTTGGGTACCTGTAACATCAGGGGCCTCGGGTTACGATCGATGTTGTCGGATGATCATCCGCTCTCAATGGCAGGATCGCGTCGCTCCTTAGACTTACTACTGGGCGGGGAAGGTTCTGCGGCACATACATCATTCATCTCGGGAATTACTGGCGAAACCGATTCCAAACTCGAAGAGTCTCCAGTGGTTTCGAGAATAGTCGATGATATACAGTCTCGCTCTGCGACAGATACTGTTCCAATTGCGCCAAGGGATCCCTTCACTGACAATACAGCAGCCTCGATCTGGAACGATTTAACTGTAGAAAGGCCAGAACAATTTCACGGACCATTGGCACATCATGCAATTGACGACGTGAAACCATCCTTGGAGCGTGCGCTTAGTGCTCCCCTCTTCCCCACACATTCAACGTCTCAACCCCGCCGAGCGGTTCCTGAAACTATCCTGGAGAATGGTGACGACAACCTCTTATCACTCGATAACAGTGAACCCTCTGGTGGCATTTCGCCATCCCCGTCTCAAGACTCGTTCCATAGTGTCAAATCTTGGGATTCCGTTGACGACCCAAGCCCCATCCCTCTTGGGCAGAAGTTCAGCGCCAATTCAGGGGTATCCTCATCAACCGCGCTGGAAATTAGACAGTCTTTCGTCAGGCGACGGGCCAGACATCGCTCGAAAAAATCAGAGTCGGATATTCCAACTGGCGGAAATGGACATGCTTCTGTTCCTGCACCGAGCAATAATGTTGACCAGTATCAGGCTGTTATGGGCATGGGTTTCTTAGAACAGGCAAGGAGCTTACCGCTGTTTATCCTGGCCAAGACAGTCGAAATTCTACTGGGCCCGCCAGCCTACCTTATTAAACTCATGCTCAGAATTGCTGCCAGGATCATTGCGGGAGAGTGGAGAGGGCAGGATGTCGGGTATGATGACGATGGTGAACAGATCCCGGTGCACTGGGATCTCTCAGACGACGACGAGCAAATCGACTAGCAAGGGCCTGTCCGCCGTTGCTGTACCTGAACTTAGTCCACTATCAGATGCGACTCAAACCTCCGCCCATTCGTTTTCTGTGACAACCCCAAGGCCAATCATGAAGCAGAGCCCTGGGTAGGTTGTACCGATGTGGACGGCTGGTGTAAGTTGACCATGTGCGCTGGCCGTGCTTGTTTATTTGATGGGTGGACCCTAATATCGCACTTTGCCATTTTCGAGCGGCGATTAGCATTTCTTGAGGCTTGGTTTCATTAGCCTCCAGTGCGTGATACGAGATACGGAGTAAAGGGAAATATGGCTTTATAGTTTAATGTATGGAGGAATGGTTAATATTGCATAGCAATTTCACGATGGGCTGCACGATTTCGCATTTTGTGTGTAAAGGTAGGATGCACAAACTCTCCAACTCATTTTCTAAGACACATAAAGAGACTATCTACACCAATTTTATGTACTGATGCCCAAATGTGAGGTTGAGTGTAAGAGTGCGCGACCTCAACTTAAGTCGCTGAGATGACACCGGAATCACCTCACAGGTCGGGCGTATTCACCTTACCTACGTTATCCTCAACCAAACGTTGGTATCAGCCCTAGGCGGCCGTCAAATCCAAGCAGAGCCCCATGCTAAATCCAGCCGAAGCGAAATATCAGACCCTGGGCGCGCCTGATCCCTGGGTCGTACTGCCCGGGTTTCTACGGCAAGGAGACAGCAGCGAATCAGAAGGCAGCTGGAGGTCGGTCTAGAAAACGATACGACGAGTACGGCTGGGAGAGATGGAGCCATCGCACGGCCTCGGGATATGCACTAGCCTTCGTATCGGATCGCAACAATGCGATTGGCTGCCGCCTTGATAGAGCGCAGAGCTAGCAGTTAGCCACGGAGATCAGGGTGGTCAGCCACTGCCGTTGGTTAGGGCAGAGTAGGCAGACGAGATATTCGAGATGGGATGAGAGCATGATATATTAGTGTCGTCGCATGTCGTGGTGTTAGTAGATGAAGAATGGGAGGAAACAGGACGCTCAAATCATATGCTACGAGCCTACGATTATTACCACAACAGCATTTTGGCATAGTCGAGACCAGGCCAATTCACTCACAAGGACGTCAGCGCAAATTTTGGTGATAGTACTATCAAAACACCAAAGACCCTTAAAGCCGGGCGACGATAGTTCTCGAGATTTTCCAAATACTGTCCCTACTTGGCCTTTGTTCTAATATTAGAGAGTGGCCAACCGCGTATTTTCAAAGTAGCAATATGTCTGAGGGAACTTATGGTGAGTTGCATCGACACATTGCCCTCTATGCCGTATCATATGGGGACCTGCTTAATTGCCCAACTAACACGCTTGGTGCCCATCCAGTGGAAGGAAGCTGGTACTTCTACGCCCCAAATAAGGGGGCGGCCATCTTCTTCACCGTTGCTTTCTGTGCAACCGGGGTTGTCCACGCCTGGCAGTCCACGTAAGTACCTATCCCGAAAGACTAATCTTGTATGCAACAAAGTGGCAGTTTTGTTGCAAAACCTTCCTGAATGTATGTTCTTGGGCTGACGCGGGATGATCTCAAACGAGCAGGCATTACAAGTGCTGGATCCTGACGCCACTCTTCCCGTTCTGCGCCCTTTTGTTCACTGTGGGTTTCGTCCTCCGCTCCATTGGCGGCTGGCACTATGACATTTTGAACGTGTATATTGCGAGCCTCTGCATCACATATGCTGCACCGTGCGTTGTCACCCCTCCTTCCCGCTAACCCCCGTCTCCCCTTTCCTAGTTCTCGTCACTATAATCACATGTTTCTGTGATAGTATCACTGACTTGGTTACAGTCCCCTCCTCGAGCTGCAAAACTACCATGTCCTCGGCCGCATCCTATACTATGTCCCATACCACTCACCGTTGCACCCGGGTCGAGTGCTGACGACCTTTGGTTTCATCTCGGCCATCATTGAGGCGCTTAACGGGTGGGGGGCATCGTACTCCGTCAACCAGAGCCTGCCTGACAGCCAGCGGGCCATCGGCCACGGCCTCATCAAGACCGCGCTGCTCCTGCAGCTGGTGGTGGCAGCGTGCTTCCTGCTCCTCGCGGGGACGTTCCACCACCGCTGCAGGAGGCATGGGTCCATCAACGGCCGCCTGTCGAGCACGCTGTTGACGCTGTACGTCAGCGTGGTGCTCATCGTCGTGCGCACCGTCTTCCGCACGGTCGAGTACTTTGGTGTGGCCGCCGTCAACCTCAGCAAGATCGAGGACCCCATGACCCTGTCGCCCTTGCTCCGCTACGAGGCCTACTTTTACGTCTTCGAGGGGGCCACCATGATCATCAACAGCGCCCTCTTCAACGTTCGCCACCCCCGCCGGTACCTTCCCGAGAGCAACAAGATCTATCTCGCCGAGGACGGGGTCACAGAGGTCGAGGGGCCCGGCTTTGAGGACGGGCGGCCCTTCTGGCAGACTCTCCTGGATCCCTTTGGCCTGTGGACGAAGGACAAGGCGTCCCAGGCCAAGTTCTGGGAGAAGCAGCCGACCCAGGTGGAGGTGAATGCAGCCGATCAAGGAAAGGGAAGCCCCAACGATCATTAATGACAAGCCGTTTCCATTGGCTGGTCGGGCAGCATGCGCCGTATTAGTGGCTCGTTGCTCCCCAAGGTTGTCTTCTTCTTCCCCTCCCCTAACCCCCCCAGTCATCATCAGCTCGCAACTGGCATTCCGGGGGGTTTCAGGGGTGGGAAGAGATGATATAGATTTCCTACCTCTTTCCTTCTTCTGTTTTCCTCTTTTTGGGATGTCTGCCGAAAGAAGCAATGCATTGACCATCGAAGGATGGGCGGGATGGAGAGGGAGGAGTGATTCTTTACCCCAAAGAGGTTTGATTAGGGCTCGCCAAGCGGCCAATTGTTTCCTCCCGATCAGCGGATTCGCTCTGGCGGGACAGTAGCGTGTACACACAGACAGAGCGACGATTTTACATAGAATAGTTAGTAAACCAATAAATTGCTTAATTAATCGATGTTCGTTGCCGCATTATTGTGAAACGACGGGGGTCAGGGTTGGTCTCTCGGAGCTTCTATGTTCAGCATGGTCGAAGCCGGGAAGCGCCATATGTGCAAATGTGAGAAAAAGGAAAGAAGTCGGTGGAAATTAATTGGGAGGACGAGAGATAGATCCAAGGGGGGGACGGCCTGTTGCTCAGGACCGCCCTTTCTGCTCCCCTCTTCATGGCGTCTTGGCGTGTGGCAGGGTCGGATGCTGCCGGTTTGGGAGAGGATGGATATGGCGATGGAAGAAACATGATGTTAATACTGAAGGTCTTTTAATAAATCCGGTCTATTTGGTTTCCCTGTGAACCGCTGCGGTGGGATGGAGGAGCTAGGTTAGTGGCGATAATCGAAGGAGCTTTATGAAGATACCCGCGAACGCCAGGCACAACAAGCAGTGAGAGTTCAGTCCAACTGGTGGAGATCCACGGCTATAAATAAAGCAGATGCTCCTTTTGTCGTGATACAATTCCCCTTTGGGGATAGAAGGAGGCTCCTCTCTCAGACAAGGGTCCAGGGTCCAGGAACCACAGATTTTTGGGTCAGCGGCCGCTTGGACCAAGCCTTTGGGCATTGCGGACGGCACAGCAAACAAATGACAGCAGAAATTCTCCCGGTCTCATGATGCAGTTGTGTTTCCGGATGCATGGTGAGGAATGCACATTCGTGGTACTAAAATGCGAGCAACCGTGCACAGCTTATTATAGTTGTTGGTCGAAGGTTGGGCTCTGCAGGAGGTGTTGCTATGGAAGAAGCGAAGATGTTGGCCTGCCTGCCTGCCTGCTGCTTGAGCCCGTCCGATAACCGGCTCAATTGCATGCTTTTTTGGGAGTCAATTCATTAATAGGTTATTAATGAATCAAGTAAGTGTAAAAGAATAGACTGGCACCCTCTCCTCTCCCGCTAGGCATGGGAGCTCTGCAGCGGAAGATGGACTTTGTTCTTACCGCAGCTTACATTGAAAGCCTATATAGCAGAGTATCAAAATAGCCAGGCGCATTGCGTTTAATGAGGGCAATGCCAGGAATGGAACTGCAGATGGCTAAGCCGAGAGGGAAATGGCGGGTTGGTTGCCAATCCTCTTAGTGTGATGCGGTTGGTTGCAGTGCGTGCCACAGCATTGTCTCGTCTCGCTGTTGCCGGTGGTGTAGGGCAGTGTAACAGGTGGTGCACAGTGGGTTGCAGCAGATCGTGGCGGTGACGGCCAGCGCTGATCTCCAGTGTAAGTCCCCTCGGAATATTTCAATCTGATGAGCGTATCCGACGTTGCTCTCGGACCGACCAGCTCACCTAAGGACACCGCAGTCGTCTCCATGCAACGGCAAGTATAGGCACATCATGAACTGGCATCTTGGAACTAGGGCTGCTATTCAGAGAGACACTCTTGTGAGAGTCACTGCATTGACGGGAGTCTGACCGCTGCTGTCAGTTGGTTTCCGTCGAACAAGGCCCCCGCGCGCTCTGGGCAATAGATGACTTTTGCTTCGGTTAGCTGCAAGGTGTGCGCAAATGTACCGCGACCGAGGAGTGTGGAACCGATTGTCAGGCCAGGCCAAGCCAAGTCAATGCTCAGTGTATTTCTACTTGGCACCTACGGTGCGTGAGTATTCCCCCTTTACGCCACGCTTGTGCAAGCTCTGAGTGAGCAGTGCTATTGCTGGCACAAGCCCATAAGCCCACAAGCCTCCACCCGGTCGGCCATGGCCACACCGATGGTCCGGGGTTGCTCGTCAGCTAACGCCTGTTGGATCTTGGATTCAGCGGAGCTAAGAGGTATGAACAGGCCATGCCTTTAATTAGCAAAAGTCGGAGGCTTCGAGCATTGGAACAATAATAGAGAAAGAGAGGGAAAATAGAATAGAATAAATCAAATAAACCAATGCCAATAGACCACAGATAGTGGCTCACCTATCCGGGTGCTGGGCCACTCTAGTGCTACCAAGCCGCTGCCACCTCCCGGAATTAATCCCTATGTCCCTTCCCCTCTGTTGGGCCGGTGTGTTGGTACAGCCCGCTCGTTGGTTGTTGTGCACTGCAGCGTTGTGCTAGTCACAATCACAGTCGCAGGCGCGGTGCAGGTACTTGTACATGTAGTGGCGACTTTCAGAAACAGGTGCGGGGCGCTGAAAATACACGTTTCGTCACTTCGCCATGACGCTTGACGGGCATGGACGGTCGTGCATCCATGTAGTGTCCAGTGGTGGGTTGTGCCCCACAAAAGTACTGGGTACTTTGGCCCTTAGTACTTCTAATTTTCGCCGTGGTGGCTGCTGCCCTTCCAAAGCAGTAAATTGCTCTGCCATGGATACTGCGGCTGCAAGTACATTGCTCGCTCTTTCGCCGTTTCTCCCCCTCCCTGTACCTGTGCCTGTGCCACTATCGACTGCGCTCCCTCCGCACTCTTAATCTTCCCATTACGCCCTTGTAGCCCGCCGACGCAATCCTTCTTCTCGTCTTCTTTAATTGACACCAGGTAGCCCACTTTGCTCTCATCAACAAAGCTTCCTAGATATACAGGGAGGCTTGCCGCGCGCTTGCAGATACTGAGTTTCATATCTCCTACCTTTTCCCGCCCGACAAATACCCCAGGCACGACGACACGGCTCTACACGCAGATCTTGAGCTAGCATCTTCGACATCACCGCCACTAATCATTAATCCTCCCTTTTTCCCACAGTCATCTGTTTTCCTCTTATCAGTTCTTCTACCCCTTCACCAGGAGCCTGGAGAACCACATCTGGACCCCCGCCAAAGGAGGAAATCTCGACATCATTCAGGGACCGACTGGAACCCGCATTTGAACTGAGGGGGTGTCTCAGTTCAAGACATTCATCCGCCTTCAGCATCTTGATAGACTACGCTCAGAGCCGTTCAGGAGCTCATCAGTCGTCAAGATGGCTGATACTACGATAGACAGACCGGCTATTTATCTCCATGTGGAGATGGGTGTTTCCTGGCGCCCTCGAAAACGGTCACCCAAAAACCACACCATCACTTACGCTTCCAAGGCTGCTCGTGAACATCTTGCGAGCGTCTCGCAGCAAAACCTCCCGCTTCCACCAGCCGGTCTGCAGCACCAGCCGGCACAATATCAAAACAACTATCAGACCAACTATGAGCAGTTCCAGGCCGTTCCATATCTGCCCTTCGCTGCTGCACCAGGGCAGCACCTCAGCCTTCCTCCCGCGGTACCCTATGGCCAATACTATCAGCCTGAGAGACAGCACGATCATCTACCTCTGAGACGCACTCGAAGCGGCTCCTTCCATGAACGTGGCCACTCTGCACCCCCATTTAATTCAGCACCTTGGTTGGACGAGCCAGAGCCTATGACTGCCACCGCTCTTCCCCAGCGAAACGCCAACCCCCAGAAGATGAAGGCTCTTCCACCCACACCTGATAACTTCCGCCTAGGTGAAAACGACATGCCGTGGACCCCCACTGGACCTTACGCCATGGAATACTACCGGGATGACGAAGAGGAGCAGCCTGTCAGCTCAATGGGCAGTGAAAACCGACGTGGCTCGGTCCGACCTCGAAATGAGCGCGACAGAGGAAGGACTTCCGAGATGGAGGGTCTGGCAACTGCCATGTTGACGGTCGACAATGGGTTTGAAGACCAGTGGTGGTACCAAGGCCCACGACTGGTTAATGTGGCTGGAGATTTGATTACGCCCTCGGCCGTGGCTACTCGATGTGCACCCGGAGGTACAATCAGATGGCCTGTGGCCGACGACGATGACAGGAGTGCATTCCGTGAGCGAGAGCCGTTCCACTCAATGGAGCCATTCCAACCAATGGAGGGTCCTGTTCCATCGACGATTCACTCTCCTCCCCCTAGCGTCCTAGAGCTCGTATCACCGCTAAGCGACTTTTCCAGTGATACGCTGAACTCCTTGAACATCCTGGCTCTGAAGAGGTCCTTGAACTACAACTCGGACGAACTTCATATCTAACACAAACGAGCCTGTCTACTCGGTTCTTATTTTCTAATACTTGGATTGCGACGATTATCATTGGGAGGCGCGGACATAAATCAGCATAGGCGGCGTACATTACTCGGGAGGCATGAAGCCAGGGACCATCCGACCAACACATATACCCATTGCATTACATGGTTCGGGGTGAGGAGCTAGAAAGCATTAGCTCTATGTAACAGGGACATATTGGATTACAGGCGTTTACTGGAATGACAGGATAGGAATTTTGGTTCCTCATTATTTAGTGGAATGTTGGATTTTGGTTCTATGGGGATGAGTTAAGGGTGTAATTCTTAGTTTCTACAAGTCTCGATAAGCAGACTTCGTATCATAGGCATTCAAGTCAATTTAAGGCACCTGAAGCCTCGCACTCATGTTCTTGTTTCTTCTTGTCAACCCTGGGATCTCGGCCTGTGAATGGGCCACAGCAACTACACCGACTCGAGATAATTACCAGGGAGCGGCACAGCAAAACTACTTCACTACGCCCCCAAAACTCCTCGCGTCTATACAGGCGAGATGCGCGCTAGTCTTACACGCCCATTTTGAACCACGGCGAACCCGGCGCTAATCTTCACTTTAGGAAAATTTTCTTCTCGCAGTTCAGATGACGGATGGGTGAAGGATTCTGGTGTCTTCGGGTCCTTTCTGAGGACCAATTCCCATCCAGCCTGACCCGGGAAGGCTACTTGGCCTTGGCGCGTTCCTCCCCTAGAAGCCAAGGAGACCCTCAAGGATGCTTAATAGCTCGAATGCGTCCCGGGACTAGGGTCGCGTTCACATGTGATGCACTATTGGCTACCAAGTAGGTGACATGACAAATGAGACACCTGGTAAAATAACATGCTACTTTCCGAGATGAATAAGTAGAATTTTCAGTTATATAAAAAGAAATCCAGTGACAATATGTACTGTATTATCTCAAGTATATATTATTAGTACTCAATAATCTGATAATATTGCTTGCAGGCTTGAAAATAAGCAGCTTAATGTTCGAGTGTCTCAATTTCAATGTCACCCACTTGGCTACCTACCTATAGCAAGGTCTTCTTAGCGGAAGGGCGGCCGCTAGAAGAGGAGCCATCTAATCTATGCAGCCTCTCCTCTTTATAAACGGAGACCGCTATATTGTTATGATTGAGACTTCAGCTTATGGGCAAAACATTAAGCAACAAAGTTTAGAATGGCTTAGTCGGGCTGAAGCAAAGGTATTACATCAATTGATATAATCTTGTACAACCAATTTGTCAAGCTCCCATTGAGGCCTTTTGCATGATTGCTAATGTGTCTTAAATGAGAAATAAGTGATGAATACTTTGAGAATTGCAAGCATGAAAAGATGTTTATTTGACCCAAAATCGGGAAACTTTGGTTTACATAAAAAAGGGAGCAGAGAATAACAGAAAGAAGCGAGAAAGAAAGTGATGCCTTGGCCAGGGCGCTACGAGCTTCAGACTTCACAGCGGGGAACAACAGCATTAGGGACAGCACATACGCGACATAGGCTGCTCAATGATATGGAAATACAGGTCCGTCATATCGGTACTTAGGTATTCGAGAAAAGTCTTTGATGTAAACCATCACCATCAGTTCAAGACTTGGAGGTACACAAGTACCTACATTATCACGTGACTTAGTCCGAAAATGGGAGACAGATTGTCGCGATCTGAGAGAGAATAGTCTCCAATCTAAATTTTATCATCCCGCCCCGATATCATATCAAATTTACTTCACCTCACGCCGCCGATATAATACGAGAATTTAAACCATCGCACGTCCGTTCACTCAATTTCGGCTAGAGTTTTTCATATTGCGTTCACATAGCGCCCCAATACATTACCACCACAACACAGTTCTCCGACAGACAATATGGCTATGGACCATGGCAGAGACCCTTGCCCTTGGGTCGTTTTGAACGATTTCGGCGGTGCTTTCGCTATGGGATGTATTGGAGGTGCCCTCTGGCACGGCGTGAAGGGATTCCGAAACAGTCCTTATGGCGAGCGACGAGTGGGTGCCATCACAGCTGTCAAGTTGCGAGCTCCCGTCTTGGGCGGCAAGTGAGTATTTTTCACAACTCCGGCTATTCACGAGAGGAGGATAAACGGGCTGACATATATTTCCGCAATCCAGTTTCAGCGTGTGGGGAGGATTATTCTCGATTTTTGACTGCGGACTCAAAGGTTTACGAAAGAAGGAGGACCCGTGGAATGCGATCGGAGCAGGCTTCTTCACCGGAGGGTCTCTAGCAATTCGTGGCGGTTTCAAGGCAGCAAGAAACGGAGCCATCGGCTGTGCCATCCTGCTGGCAGTTATTGAGGGCGTCGGTATCGGATTTTCAAAGATGATGGCTGGTGGCACAAAATTAGAAGTGAGTTTCCTCTTGGGCATCCCACACCGATTTTGGGATCGCATTATACTAACATGTCTACTCTTTCAGGCACCTTTGCCACCCGCTTCCCAACCCAACGATGGGCACGCTCTTGCTTAAACGATTTTTTTTTAGCCGCAGGTCAATCTCCACCTTGTAATAATCTTGTATATTACTGTCCTTCGCAAAGCAGAAGTACGCCCGAATTAGTTGATGATATGAAATGGACAAAAGCATAGGGTTCTTTCGATGTTCCGGAGCATGGCAGGCAGCATTTTCTCTGGTTCCCCCCTCAATTTACTTGGCAAAAACCTCAGCAACTAGAGGAGTGCTAGATACTCTTCGTTTCGTGACGTTCAGTACATCAACTCCAGTGGTTGTTAAGACGTGCTCCTGGACGGCAGTGATGGCCATCCTACATCAGTGACAAAACGTCCAATACAATCTGAAGCAGGTCTAGTTGAAAATCAGTCCTGCTCTCAATCTTGGCCGTCAAAATTGAAAGTTGTACCAAGCCATGTCGACCGTGCATTGTGCAAATGCTTATTCAGTGGGTCGTCGACGGCGCTCTGGTGTTCTGGGCTGAAGAATCCCTCTTGCGCATCTGCAATTAAGAGGCCTCTCTGTGGTTAGTTTATCAAACTGTTTCAGTAGCAAATTGAATCGAGATGCAGATTCTTCCTTGTTGAAAGGAGTCACCAGTTGTCGCAATTCCAAGAATGGTTCAACCGTGCGGCCAAAGCATTGCGTCTAGAACTCTACGGCCTTTTACTCCCTTGGTCGTCCACGCATGCTCTCTCCGTTTCAGCTCTTTCAACTATGAGTCAATTCTGAAACGGAGAGAGTGCGTGTAAAGGGCAAGCTATCATGTGTTGGGATCTGACAGGATGCCCCAGTTTCTCCTCAACAGCTCGAGTTCTTAGCAGCAATGATGCGGTATTCGGTTTCCTGTCAAGGATTCTTCCAGCCAACTCCTCCATCCAAGTGCCGGCACTGGCGTATCTTTTGTCGATCGCAATTCCCGTTCCAAAGGGGCGCTCAGTAATGCTAGCCACAGCGACGGGCTAAGAAAGCAACTTGAAGGGGAAAATAAATGTAGGTTAATACCTTTAGTTTTCGACCTGAATCAATATCAGGTATAAAGGATGAGAGAAAAGGAACAATTTTCCTTCCACGGTCATCCTTGCTCTTGATCCTCATGTGCACCTTGATGAGAGACTGGGGGACGTTTTATGTAGATGGTACTTTAAGCCAACTAGCTCTCTCACAACTCTTAATGTTCAGGGGTCGATGCAAGTGACTTATGTATCAAGGCTATTTTAGATGGCCTCTGTCAGTGGACGCATAAAGGACGAACTAACGAGCGATCGGCAATGCAGAAATAAACCAGATCACATTTGCTTTTAGCACGGAGAAATGCCTCCAGGTAATGTAGCAGTAGCACCAACACAGAGTTGCAGCGCACACCGCAGTGTGCCATGCCCACTCGCGTTTACAGACAATCCCCGCCACGGCACAAGTCCTTTTTTGAACTGAAGCGGCAGATAAAGATAAGCAAGATTGACTCTCCTTACTCCCAGATGATTCAGGCGGTGATGATTGGTCCGACGCAGGATGTGTCAGATGCCAAGAGATGCAACCTAAGCTTGACCTTCCCCTCCGGGAGCAGGATCCATGCTTCCCCATACTCTAAACCGTATTGTGATGACCTTCATAACCCTCCTTATACTGGAAGCTTGGTATGGATTGGGGAACCCATCGAACACGCTCACTTGGCGTGCATGGATAAATGGATAAGCCCGGTTTCAGCGAGAACTTTTGCTCGATACACTATATCAGCGTCCGAGCCTCCCATGTCGCGCCGGCGATGTTGCGAGGCTTGTCGGGAACCCCGCCCTTGCCCTGCCATTCTTGATAGGAACCATTGTGTCCTTGGGCCTGTCGCGCATAGATTGTTGGTGCAACTAGCAACCCAAGTGCCAAGGAGGAGTGTAGGGGTAGGGGGGAAAGTAGAGTATATAAACGAGACTTGTTCCCACGGGAAAGCTTCCTCGTTCCAGTCAAGTTGCCATCCCTTGACCCAGGATCAACCTCTCCCGATCATCCCCATTCGTCGGTGCCTTCATCAGGGTTGTCTCGGTCCATTTCCAATAACATCCTTTCTCCTGTATACCTCTCGCCCCCCATAGGCTCTGTTGGCTGCTCCGTAAACAACCATGCGTTTGGTCACTCTCTCAGGTGCGGCACTAGGCCTTGCCTCGGTGGTCGCCGGAAAGGAACTCCCCAAAGATGAGTTCAGAGCTGCTGGTAAGACCCTTCCTCCCTTCTCTTATGTTGTATCACCGAAAGCGGTAGTTCTGACAGTCCACGCAGAGTTGTATGACAGTGGCGCTGTCCATATGGAGAGCATGGAGAGGAAGAAGGCCTTGTGGATGGCTGAATTCGATGCTGGTTTGCTCAACTCGACCAAATGGCCACGTCTAAACTACACCCCGTGTGTCAATGGCAAGGCCGAGGCCGTCAAGGGTGATCCTCTCCTCACCTTCAGCTGCAGGAACATTGACCTCTACGACTTCATCAACCATGCTACCCTTGGATCACCCGACGGCTGGGATGAGCTAGGTGATGGTCTCTTGCTGACCGGCAGCTCGTCTTGGGGTTGGACCGACCCGGAGTCGAAGCGTGAGTTTGTCGCCAGCGGCATGTATGAGGGCACGGCTTTCATTGAGATCCTGCCCGAAGGCCGAATGCTTCACCTCGGAATCCTGTAAGGAGCCACTGCTTCATCATTGATTAGAAACTGTTTACTGATGCTCTCACAGGCCTTGCCCTGCTCCCACAGACCCAAACGCCTTCTGGAAGGAGATCCGTAGTTACAACAACTACATGCTGATTGGGTCTGAGCTAAAAGATCACGGTATCCAAATCTTCGACATGACAAAGGTAGAACTAGTCTCTCTCGCCCCTGCAAATTCTCTTTTCAGATTGTTAACACAGCCATGACAGCTTCTTAACCTCGATCAAAGCAAGCTGCCCATCACTTTTGACATTGTGAAGGATGTCGCCGGTCACTTCAAGGATCTGCCCATTGGCGCCAGCCACAACGTTGTTTCCAACCCAGAGGGCCAGTACGCCGTCGCAGTTGGTTCGCGTCCTCGCAACGACTCGTGCCGTGCTGGCCTCATCTTCATCGATATGAAGGACCCGACCAAGCCCACCAGAATTGGCTGCAACGGGGAGGATGGTTACGTCCACGACGCTCAGTGCCTCACGTATCGTGGTCCTGATGAGAAGTATGTCGGCAAAGACATCTGCTACGGATACAACGAAGATACCCTCACCATCTATGATGTGACGGATAAGACCAAGTCTTCCATCATCTCCATTACTTCTTACGAGGGTGCGACCTATACTCACCAAGGATGGCTGTTGGATCCCGAGTGGCAGCAGTATCTGTTGATGGATGATGAGCTTGATGAAGTCGACGCTGTTGGCCCAGCTGCAGAGTAAGCTCTACCCATGTTGGATCCCTTTCCGGACTAGAAAGCATTCTAACGTGGACTTTAGTGGCTATCCCGTTACCTACATCTGGGACGTAAGTTCATTGGAGGCTCCCAAGCAGACAGGTCTCTACAAGGGTAAGTGTTTTCTCGTAATGGTTCTCATCCTCGCAGTGACAGATGTGTAACAAGCGGCCAGGTACCGTAAAGACAGTCGACCACAACCAGTACATCAAGGACGGCCTCTCCTACCAGTCCAGCTACGTCGCCGGTCTCCGCGTCTACGACATCTCCTCCATCCCCGAGGACCCCACTGGCCGCAGCACCTGCGAGGTCGCCTACTTCGACATCCACCCCGAGGACGACGCCCTCCCGGGAGGCGGAGAGGTCTCCATGTACGGCTCGTGGTCCTCGTACGCCATGTTCGAGTCCGGGTTCATCTTCATCAACACCATCGAGCGCGGCGGCTACCTGGTCAAGATGACCAAGCGCGACGGCTGCCCCAAGAAGAGCTGTAACGCGGACAACTGCCTCCGCGCCATGCGCGCGTCGTCCGTCGAGGGCCGCCTCGGGGAGAGCCAGGAGTTCTGCTCCGGTTTCACCCAGGGCTTCAAGGCTGATGTGAGCGTTGTTCCCAAGTATGCGTCGGAGGCCTGCGGAGACAATGTGATTGCTCGCGTTAGTTCTGCTTGCGCATGTCTGCCAGCTGCCACTCCAGCTCCGTAAGTAGGGAAGTCGTGACGGGGAGGTAGTAGCTTGATTATGAGCCTGTCTATATTCTGGATCAAGATTCAAATAAAGAGTTACGTATGAACTAGAATGAAAGGGTTCCATAGAGAATGTTGTGACGCCACAAGTAGACATTTAAAAGTACGCGGCCGCCGAGCAGAATAGTCTGTACCAATTCTCTCTCTGAATAAGTCCTGAATAAACAGATACTCACTCATTATCGCCTGTAGATTATCATCGTGAATTTGAGCTGTTCCCAGTATGCCAACTCATCCCGGAGTGTTGGAAGGAGCTCCAGGCAAGCAATTGGGATCCAAGTTCCATGAATGAGTCAACTCACCTTACTATTCGGCTTAACGCAGTGTTCTTGGACTACTTCTAATATCGAGCACTCGTTCGTGTCAAGAAAGGTGCAGTTTCAACATGGGATGCTGCAGCCAACCAGGATCAGCACAAATCCATTTAGCGGCCAGGAACCAAGTCACCGATGTCGCTGGCCGCCGCTGTACAAATACCCACCACCGCACTGGCGCACTATAGCCATGCAGGTACTGGATACTTGCCGCCCACTTGGCGTGCAACCCTCCCTGACTCCCAGGGCCCGATCGGCGGTGACCCCTCCAAACGGTGACTGTGTGGTCAATTGGCGGCGAAGGCTTCAGCTAGAGGCGGAAAAAAAAAAACAATTCCTCCTCCAAACCAGCCTCAGATCATCCAATTGCTGTAGCACTGCATGCTTGGCTTCGAAGCAGACGCCAGCTGTCGATTGTTACAATGACGCAGCCCTCTGCAGCCGGGCCAACCCGCCTCTCCATTCTCGGCGAGCCCAACATCGTCGTCGACCACGACCTCTGGCTGAACTTCGTCACCCAGGATCTGCTCGACAACATCTCCTCCTCCACCTACGTCCTCATCACCGATACCAACCTCTTCGACAAATATGTCCCTGCTTTCCAGCAACGATTCGAGGCCGCCGCCGCCGAAAAGTCCGCCCGCCTGTTGACCTATGCCATTGCCCCCGGTGAGGCGTCCAAGTCCAGGGAGACCAAGGCCGAGCTCGAGGACTGGATGCTCTCCCACCAATGCACCCGCGATACCGTCATCATTGCCCTCGGCGGCGGTGTCATTGGTGACATGATTGGGTATGTGGCAGCGACATTCATGCGAGGTGTGCGCTTCGTCCAGGTTCCCACCACCCTGCTCGCCATGGTCGACTCTTCCATTGGCGGCAAAACCGCCATTGATACCCCCATGGGCAAGAATCTTGTCGGGTCCTTCTGGCAGCCTCGCCGTATTTACATCGATCTCAACTTTCTCGAGACACTGCCACCCCGCGAGTTCATCAATGGAATGGCAGAGGTTGTCAAGACCGCCGCCATCTGGGATGAAGCAGAGTTCACCACTCTAGAGCAGTCTGCCCCTCAGATTCTGTCTGCCGTCCGCTCCAAGGGGGCTGATCGCCTCAAGCCAATCCGCGATGCCCTCAAGCGCATCGTCCTCGGCTCGGCGCGAGTCAAGGCAGAGGTCGTCTCAAGCGACGAGCGTGAGGGTGGCCTCCGTAACTTGCTCAACTTCGGTCACTCAATTGGCCACGCTATCGAGGCCATCCTAACTCCACAGCTCCTCCACGGCGAGGCCGTAGCAATTGGAATGGTCAAGGAGGCAGAGCTTGCCCGTTTCCTCGGCGTGTTGAAGCCTGGCGCCGTATCCAGACTCACCAAGTGCATCGCCAGCTACGATCTGCCAACTTCGCTCAATGACAAGCGCGTCATCAAGCTCACTGCCGGCAAACAATGCCCTGTCGATGTCATGCTCGAGAAGATGGCAGTCGATAAGAAGAACGACGGAAAGAAGAAGAAGATTGTCCTGCTTTCCGAGATCGGAAAGACTTATGAGCCCAAGGCCAGTGTGGTAGAGGACCGAAATATCAGAATTGTTCTATCATCCTGTGTTCGTGTCAACCCAGGAGTTCCATCAGGGCTGAAGGTCACCGTCACCCCCCCTGGCTCAAAGAGTATCTCCAACCGAGCTCTGATTCTCGCTGCTCTTGGTTCTGGGCCATGCCGGATCAAGAACTTGCTTCACTCCGACGACACCGAGTTCATGTTGTCGGCCATTGGTCAGCTTCAAGGAGCTACCTATTCATGGGAGGAAGCAGGCGACGTTCTTGTCGTTGATGGCAAGGGCGGGAAGCTTCAGGCAAGCAAAGACGAGCTCTACATTGGAAACGCCGGTACAGCCTCTCGCTTCCTCACGACAGTCGTTGCTCTGTGCCAGGCCACTGAGGAAACCAAATCCTCAATTTTGACCGGAAACGCCAGAATGAAGTTGCGACCTATTGGCCCCCTGGTCGATGCTCTTCGTCGCAACGGGCTCGACATTGAATATCTGGAGAAGGAGAACAGTCTGCCACTTAAAATTGATGCCGCCGGGGGTCTCAAGGGTGGTACGATTGAACTTGCAGCGACCATCTCTTCCCAATACGTGTCGTCCATCCTCATGGCTGCCCCCTATGCCAAGGAGCCTGTTACCTTGAAGCTTGTCGGCGGAAAGCCCATTTCGAAGCTGTACATTGACATGACCATTGCCATGATGCAGTCCTTTGGCATCACCGTAACAAAGTCCGCTGAGGAGGAGAACACCTACCACATTCCTCAGGGTTCCTACAAGAACCCACCTGAGTACACGATTGAGAGCGACGCCAGTTCAGCGACCTACCCTCTGGCAATTGCAGCCATCACCGGCACCACTTGCACCATCCCAAACATTGGCTCCAAGTCTTTGCAGGGTGACGCCCGCTTCGCAGTCGATGTCCTACGCCCCATGGGTTGCACTGTCGAGCAGACAGACTATTCAACTACTGTCACTGGCCCCGCGATCGGTGGTCTCAAGGGGATCCCTCAGGTCGACATGGAACCCATGACTGATGCTTTCCTGACTGCGTCTGTCCTCGGTGCAGTTGCCCAAGGCAAGACGCAAATCACAGGCATCGCCAACCAGCGAGTCAAGGAGTGCAACCGAATTCTGGCCATGCACGACCAGCTGGCCAAGTTTGGCGTTCAGTGCAACGAGCTCGATGATGGTATCGAGATCCTCGG
This sequence comes from Clonostachys byssicola, assembly GCA_902006505.2. NCBI lineage: Eukaryota > Fungi > Ascomycota > Sordariomycetes > Hypocreales > Bionectriaceae > Clonostachys > Clonostachys byssicola. The sequence continues at coordinate 845,483 of CABFNO020001317.1, forward strand.
CCGCGGTCTGGAGGCACTGCAACCCGCAAATGACGAAATCTTCTGTTACGACGATCACAGAGTTGCAATGAGTTTCAGCGTCCTGTCCGTCGTCGCACCACAGACGACAATCATTACCGAGCGTGAGTGTGTTGGAAAGACATGGCCCGGATGGTGGGACGAGCTGTCTACATCATTCCAGGTTGTTCTCGATGGCGCAGATCCTAAAGTTGCCCACCTGCCGACATCAGCTTCCGACAGCAAGCCCACTCGCTCTGTGTTCATCGTTGGAATGAGGGGCGCCGGCAAGACCACGGCTGGCAAGCAAATGGCCAAGTTGTTGGACTGGACCTTTACCGACCTCGATGACGAGCTGGAGAGACGTTTCGGTATGACCATCCCGGAGATGATCAATGGTGAGCATGGCTGGGAAGGTTTCCGAAAAGCCGAGCTGGACCTCCTTCGTGATGTCATGGAGAAACAATCCAGCGGACATATCTTCTCCTGTGGCGGTGGCATCGTCGAGTCCCCCGTGGGACGAGAGCTCCTCAAAACATATGGTCAGAAGGGAGGCCTCGTGCTTCAGGTCCACCGTAACACCGACCAAGTTATCGACTACCTCATGCAGGACAAGTCTCGACCAGCCTACACCAGCGAGATCCGCCAAGTGTACTTGCGTCGCAAGGACTGGTATGCTGATGTGAGCACACATCTCTACTACAGCCCGCATGCCGATAACTCTGGGAGCCGTGCCGACATCCCACAAGACTTCCGCCAGTTTGTCAAGTTCATTACTGGTAACAGCCGAAAGAAGGCGGCGCTCGCAAAGAAGAAGCACAGCTTCTTTGTATCCTTGACTCTTCCCAATCTGAATGATGCCCGGGACATCATTCCCCGTGTTGTGGTGGGCTCGGATGCTGTTGAGTTACGTGTTGACCTCCTTGCGGATCGAAGCCACGAGGCTGTCACTGAGACGGTTTCTGTTCTGCGATCTCTTGCCAATAAGCCTATCATCTACACAGTCCGAACTGTCTCTCAGGGAGGCGCGTTCCCCGATGACGCACAGGATGAACTCTTGGCTCTCTATGCCCTTGGTTTACGGATCGGCGTCGAATACCTAGACGTGGAGGTTACTTCGCGCGAGGACATTATTCAGACCGTGTCGGATACTCGTGGTCAGACTCAGCTTATTGCTTCGCATCACGATCCCAAGGGCCAACTGTCCTGGAAGAATGCCTCTTGGATTGCCTTTTACAACCGTGCCCTCCAGTTTGGAGATGTCATCAAGCTTGTTGGCACTGCCAAGACCATCGAGGACAACTTTGACCTTCACCGGTTCAAGGCCAGGATGGAAGCAGCCCATAAGACGCCAATGATCACCCTCAACATGGGCTCCGCTGGTCAGCTCAGCCGTATCCTCAACGGATATCTCACCCCAGTGTCCCACCCTGATCTTCCGTTCAAGGCAGCCCCAGGCCAGCTATCGGCTGCGGAGATCCGACAAGGCTTGTCCCTGGTTGGAGATATTGCCCCAAAGAAGTTCTATCTCTTTGGCAAGCCCATCTCCGCCTCGCGATCGCCAGCCCTACATAACTCCCTCTTCAAGCAGGCCGGCTTGCCCCACCACTATAGCAGGCTCGAGACTGATAATGTCGCAGATGTTGATGAGGTCCTACGCAGCCCCGATTTTGGAGGCGCGTCGGTGACGATTCCTCTCAAGCTTGATATCATGAACCGCCTGGACGACTTGACAGAGGCTGCGCGCGTCATCGGGGCCGTAAATACGGTGATCCCTACTGGCGAGACGAACAAGCACGGCCGCCAGTTCTTGCTCGGTGACAACACAGACTGGAAGGGCATGGTTTCCACGTTGAAACGAGGAGGTGTGTCTGCCCAGGAGGCCAGCGGTGTGTCTGCCGCGGTTGTCGGCTCCGGCGGTACCACTCGCGCTGCGGTGTTTGCTCTACAGTCCCTGGGATTTAGTCCCGTCTACGTCTTAGCCAGAAACTCGGAGAAGGCCAACGCTCTCATCTCTGACTTCCCTGAAAGCTTCGGCCTCAAAGTACTGTCAGAGAAATCCGAGGTCGAGAGTTTACAGTCAAACCCATCCGTGATCATCAGCACAATCCCTGGAGATCGACCGATCGACTCTGCCATGCAAGAGTTATTGAGCCTCATCCTCGCCAAGGCACCCGACAGCAAGCAAGCACGAGTCCTGCTGGAGATGGCGTACAAGCCACAGCAGACCCCGGCGATGCAGCTGGCAGACGATGCCGGTGGATGGACAACTATCCCCGGGCTCGAAGTGCTTGCATCGCAGGGATGGTATCAAGTAAGTGTTCCCCCGGATCCACTCGTTTTGTTTCTTGGTTTCTAACTTGAGGATTGTGCAGTTTGATGAATGGACCGGGATCACGCCTGTCTACGACGATGCCAGAGACGCTGTCCTTGGCCGATTGGCCGGGCAGTGGGAGGACTAAGGGGGCGTGCTACCAGCATCGAGAGACGCCTTCCGGCTGGCGACGGTCAGACCATTCGTTCAGTCTTGGGGAAGGGGGTTGTTCTAAAATTGAGGAATATCTACATCATCTGAGTAGATCTAGTTAACCATCTAAAATAAAATAGGACCAGGGGACCTAACTCGCTCTCCCATGGTCCCCCTCCTAAGGAGCACTATGGGGGGCAGGCTTCAAAATATAGATGTAGAAAAAGAAAGTGATGAGAATAGAGTCTGTGCCTACCTGGCGTTCCGGGGTGCATGCTGTGAAAATAGCAGCCCCAGACTAGACAGTGACATGCCATGCCTGAAGCGTTGGCGGAAGACGCATGGATCGCAGGAAATTTCCCGTTCGGCAGCAAGTGTGAAGGCATCGATGGCTCGCCTGTGGTGTCCGTGGAGCCAAGGACAGGAAGGGCCTGAGCCAATTAGGGAGCGGATGACGGATAATATATCCCCTGGGTATATGATAAGAAACGGAGCAGGGTCCGGCTGATGAGATGCAGAGCGAGCAGGTCCATGCTTCGGCGGCCGGTCTGCCATCGACAACGACCCTATTCACATCTCGCCGTGCACTCTCGGGGGCAAGTCAGCTCGTCGGGAGCTATTCTGGGGTGTGGTTCCGCTTCGAGATGCTTAGCTGATGGCCTGTGCGTGCCCATTTCAGGCCAGTCAGGCCTATTTCCAGCGATGTGTATAACGTAATGAGCCGAATCTGGGCTGGTGGGGGCTGGGTTGGGGGAACTGCCGAAACGGTTGCTGAAGCCCTGCCCGCCTCAGCTGAGGCATCGCGAGTAAATAAACAAACAAACGATGCAGAAAGATGCAGAAAGATGCTTAAGTAATTTATATATCGCGAGCACGCCTCTCATCTTCTGTTGCTGATTATGGAGTTTCGCTGATCATGATGCGATTACATCTAGGCTAGAACATGAGGTAGCATTAATGCAGCATAGCCGAACCTTTCGAGTTGCATTTCAAGCTGCATCTCTCTTCATAACTTGCCCATATTGTGTTGTTGGTTCCAATGGGGTGAAGGATCGCGTGTGGCCTTCTGGAAGCCGCGCTGCAGCAACGGCAGTTGCTATCAATTGTGCCACAATTAGACATATGCCTAGGGAAGCAGAAGCACATACAGTTAGGAACCTTGGTCGCGGGAAATCCTTCAAAGGTCGGCAAGCAGCCCTACTAGAGCGTCTATTTTGGGCCACTGGCCTTCCATACCGTGGCGGACAGGCCCACCAGAGCCCCCCGTCCTCTATAGCCAGTGCCTGCAGCGTCTAATCTCAGCGCGCCTGTCCGCCGGCTAGCGACCTATTACAGCGCGCACAGGCAGCTCTGCACGGGCCCTTTACCGCGCACACCCCCAGCTCGCACCATCAATGAATGGCATGAGCCTTCTCCGTTTCAATTTCCAACATGCCTAGGCTCCCGGCAGGTCGAAACCCTTGAATGGATGGATGTTCTGGTTCATTCTTCTATTATTACCCTTCAACTCCATGTCGAATTTCGCTACGCTCCGAGCCTGGCATGGGGATTTCCCCGGCTCTCTGAGAACTAGCTTGATCCTAACCGCACACCCCCCTTTCCCATCATCAATCTTCGATTCCTACGGGCGGATTGTACCGAGCTTTCGAGTTTCAGATATTCAAGGATATTATACACAATTTGATGTCGCGAAAGACTAAGTAAGGTAGTTGAACAAATATGGAAGAAAGGGTCTCATTCAACAGCGAAGCGCAATGACATTTGCAAGATAGACCTTAGGCACGTCAACCCACTAAAAACATTGTATGCAGATCACTCCGACGAACACCCAAGTCAACTACGTACATAACATCGCAACCGGCCGTTGATCATCTCACTCAGGGCGCAGATAGGGCACGGGCGATCTCCTCCGGCCTGGCTGCCATTCCCCTCGATTGCTAGACCTCAATGGCTGGAAGAGCTCAAGTTTCTTAGGACAGGAATGCGTTAGGGCCCCCTGGGTCCAGATCGCTCGAGGAACGAACCCCAAAGATCAGCGCTGGACCCCTTCGCCACTGATGAAACCAACAGCGCTTCCCCGGCGCCGGCGCGATCGATCAATGTGCAAACTAAGGGAGCCCTTTCTCCGTCTCGACCAACGGGAACTCCCCGCACCCCTCCAGCAAAGGACGAACACCCCAAGGCTAGCTCCGTCGATGACCGCAGATTGGGTCATCTATTCTTAAATTTCTAAGGGAACATCCGCAGATGAGGAATGGCCTGCATCGGGTGGGCGTCATAATCAAAGTCAATGACTCTGCATCATCACAATTTGGACATCATATGGACGGGAACATTCTTAATTTGGCTATTCTGAGGCAGTACTAACTAGCAGGCGACGTAAGGAAAATTGACCCTAGAAACAATCTTGGCCATGAATGAAATTCAGTAAACATCAAAGCGGCTCACAGTAATTAGAGAGAGGAAAAGCAGAAGACAATCAAGTTAGAGATAAGAAAATAATTCGATTCTTTCGCTTTACATTTCGTCATGTACCACCACTTTGTGTCGTTCGTGGTTTTTCTCTAGTCTGAATAATGAAAATGCAAGATAAACACCTCTCAACCTATGCGCTGGCTTTTTCTTTTCCCAATACAGAACAAAATTTCGTGGTCGTTGGTGGTAGAAACAGTATTGTGGCAGGTATAAAAAGGAATAAAAATGAAAAGTAAACGCCACAATTTCCTGCCAGAGGACATTGACAAGGCAATGAATTTGAGAATAGAAAGGTATAGAGTTAAAAAGCAAAACACGCCAAAATCAAATGAAAACCCAACAAAACATATTCTATGCGCTCATGACCTCGTCGAACAAGGGATTGAAACAATGTCTACCCAGAATGCTTTCCCGTTTGTTCTGTCCACCCTAACTCCACGAAATTAAAATCGTTCTTGTGCTTGTACAAGGGTTTATCGATGACCCAATAGAAGAAGAAAAAAAATGTTGATTTTTGATGAAAATTAAAAGAAACTGCACGTCATAACGCTGTTCAGGCATGCACATGCAATGCACCGTCGCCTAACGCGAGACGCTTGCATAGTTGGGATGATGACGCCTTGGAACAGGTTGGAATTGAGTGACGTTGACAGCTGAAAGAAGAGAAGATGCAAAGCCAAACTTGGCGAAGGGTCCGTCCAGGTCCCACACGAGAGAAGGATCCTCGAATCGCTTAACACGAGGCGGTTGGCGGGGAGAGAGGAGAGGATTCGGGGGAAGGTGGAATGATGTCAGGGTGGGTCCGTGACGTCAGAGCTGGTGATCGCTTTGGACCCTGCAGGACCCCTATGATCCACTTCAACCCAATCTGGTTTCTGATTGGCTCAGAGTCGCCAAGACATGGCGCACGGCCAACGTCATGGGCCCACTCTCCCCTCCCAAAGCAACTGCTTCCTGCCAATAGCCTCATTCCAAATCAACCCTTCGCTGCGTATCCATCTGGCTCTGGTTGCTTCGATGTATCGCTATGTTGTAATTAATGCCGTATTATCTTGTTTAGCTTCGGTTTGATTCGGATTGCTGCACACCCGGGGGGTATGGCACTCAACCACGACGGCGGTGCTTGCCAGGGACCTCCATGTCAGGGTGGCAGACACGATAGTGTCTTGTCAATGCGTCGGCGCGGCTAAATGTCTTCTCCTCACTGCAGACGCCGCATCGGACCTTCTGCTTGCGGGCGTTGTGGATCGTATCTTCGTGTCGAGTGAGATCATAGGGCCGCGAGAAGATCGTATTGCAAGGCTTGCCTGTGCTAGGGTTGATGCGATCGCAACGGTGGGGGCCGGCTTGGCTGTTGAGCAGGCTGGATGTCATACCATCGTGGGGTCGAGGTACTGTGAGGCCGTGGCTTTGACGGTGGCCCTCCCTCTTGTGCTTCTGGAGAAGAGCTGGCGTCTCAAAGCGAAGAGTGCATCCGTGATAGGTACAGGTGTAGGTACCACCCTCAGCTGCCATTCCCATGGGTCGCGCCATCCTTGAAGGAGTGCTGCTGCGGGAGCCGATGCTAGAGCCCGAGGAGCCAAGGCGAGGTGGAGAGCTGGTAGTGACTGGCTGTGCCCGGGCGACGAAGGGATACTGCTGAGGCACCTGGATACCCATGCCGGTGGGCATCTGGGGTTGCAGGTAGCTGAGCTGGTCGCCGTTGTGGCCAGAGTGCATGAAGTGGGAGTTGACACCTTGGGGAATCATTTGCTTGGCCATCTGGTCGATCTCCAAGCCTGTAGCCTGGGGGAAGAGCGGGAAAGTAGCCTCTGCCTCGTCGTTGAACTCAAGCATCGCATCCTTAGGAGAGATGGTCTTGGGTGTCGCGGGTTGAGTGCGTGCGCGCGCCATCTGTTGCTGATACATCTGGGCATCCTGTTGCTGCTTCCTTTGCGCCACGTTCATTTGCATGCCTTGGTTCTGAGCAGCATTGAAGTCATGGCTGGAGGGCGCATAGGGGGAGTCGTGCCTGAATGGGGATGATCGGCCATGCGAGGCAGTAGAGTTTGGAGAGTGAGTGATGTGGAGATGCTGGCTGTTAGCAGCGTTGAGGCGCTGGCTAAACAATTCGTTTGGGGGAGACATGGCAGACATTTGGTGTTGTTGAGGTGGCGTAGATGTGATGGCAAAGTTGGGACTGTAGAGCTCATCTCCATAGACGTCTGTCATGGTGCGGTCAAGCTTGGGCATATTACCATAGCCTTCTAGAATAGGGAGAAGTGGTGAGTCACTGATTTCTAAGCCTTCAGCTGGAGAATTTTTCATACCTTTCCTGCGCCTGTCTGCAGCTGCATCTTCATGGCTGACAGTAGGGGTAGCTGGTGAATCACCGCCCGCGATTGAGCTTGCCACTGACCCAGGCTGAGATCGGCTTCCGCTGTTTTGGAGCTCTGGCGCAGGCAGCAGATTGCTGCGGTCCACGCGTGTCTGCTTGCCACCAGGTCCTTGGATTGTGACTGGGTAGGCCATCTCAGGGACAGATGGATCAAATGCCTGGTAACCCGAGTAATGGCTGACAGGCTTCGCCATCTGGGGGTAGAAGGACCCGCCCTGGCTGCTGTTGTCATGTTGGGCGTACATGTCAGAAAGGTCGTCACCAAGCGAGTCAGTGACTGCGATCTGAGGGTTAGATGTGTTGGAAGAGTAAGGTGATGCTGGGCCCGTGGAACCAAGCGACGAGAGCGAGGATCCACGTTGGTGAGAATACCGGCCAAGCTTTTCGGATGTGTAACGAGGGATGTTGCCCCAAGAATCTGACTGCATGCCGTCGTTGGGAAGAACACCGTTTGCAAGTGAGTTGATGTTGTCGAGGATCGAGAGGGGTGCTGATGATGAGAAGTCGAAGTTGAATTCTGAGGGGAGCTGCTGAGCTGGTTGAGAATAAGTGCGCGTGTGACGACCAGGTAATTGGTTGCACTGGCTGAAATGGTATGGAGAATTGGTAAGGGATAGCATGTTGGCGTCCAGTGTTATCGAGATTTAGGTTTGGTCTTCAAGGCGTGGTGGCAAACTGAGGAGGACCCAAGGGACTATATACCGTAGGCGAGAAAGACAAGAGCAGGCAGGGGTGCTGGAGTGTGGGGCACGGGTGGGCGTAGAATTAACACACCCACACCCCTCTCCCCTCGATGGCCAGGTCCCTGTCTTGGTCCCAACAGGGCCTGCTCCGATGCCTACCACCCAGGACCCGTTGGGTCCCGCCCGTCTGAAGGAGGGAGCTGATGGAGTGAGATTTGAAAATAGAGGGCTATTTTCCTCCCCGTCCGATATGCGGCGGTAGAATGAATAGGTGGTTATTTCTGGCCACGAGCGAGATGAAATGAAGACATCGACGACCCTGAAGCACAACATTCATGGGCAGCAAGAGCGATCCTGAGCCGCGGCAGCTGGTCCGGAGCATAGCGCCCGCCGCTTCGATCGGGTTCTGTGCCTGGACGTCTAAGCATGGCTAAGCATTCTGGAAGTTGCTCGACGCTGGCTGGTGATACATACCATTGCGGACAAAGACTCACTCAATCAAGCAATCAATCAATCAAAGGCAGTGTGTGCTAAGTCCGGTATGTCCAAGCTGTGCACTATTCCCTTTTTGACGTGCACATCTGAAATGAGCCAGTTGATGCTGTTATTTTTCATCGTCCGTGGCCGCTAGACGTGGTGCGCTGCATTTCGGAGTCATCTCCACCACAGACGGAGCTCTCCTGGCTGGTGCAACCAGGTGCTTTCCGGATAGTGTAGGGGATCTATCTTTGGGCCACGGAATCTCCATGATGCAAAGAAGAAGCTGTAAACTGGGTCCATGAGCTCCTCGGGGCTTGTGAGCGCCCTGTCGTGACGTATCGGCGCGTCGATCGTGCTCGCTTGCTCATGCTCAACAAATCGAGGCCAAGGACAGGAGGCCAGTCACTGGTCGCCCTAGCTAAGCCACGGCTACATTAGTCATCGGGGGTGCCGCCACAGTCCAGCAGTTTCTCTCTCCCTTGCGCAGCTGTACACATGCTACGTAGCTTCTTGCTTCTCCACGTTTCCGAGGGCTTGGCACACAAGCCACACACGCAACCAGACAGCTTCCCGAGAACCACCCACAGCGAGACCGGTCCCGATCACACGACAAGGAAGGTCACATGACCCCGGCTTTGGTTCTCCTGATGGCTAGCATCGGGATCAACAACCGGCGCAGAATCCCCCTGGCAGGCTGGGCACGGCGTGAGTCCTATCACTACGAATTGCTGGCCTTGTGCTCACTTCCAGGGTCGTGGCCTGACTCTGGCTCTCTACTGCTCCCCCGTGACTGGCCAAATGTGGGCGGAGATCCTGTCTAAAGTTATGGGGCTCACTTCGATTGTTGGACCATCAGGCGCTGAAAGCATGAACTACGTGAGCTGCATGACAGCCGGGTTGGACACAATACCCAATCGACCGTCGGGTATGCAAATCTACTAAATTTTTACCAGGCATTAGCTAGCAAGCATGGTCAAAGTAAATAAACCACACCCCCAACAAGGCTGCAAGATTCTCTTAATGGACCCATCACCTGGGGGTGTGGACTCTCTCTGCCTGCAAGAGAGTGACTCAAGGTGAATACATACACAAAGTAAGTCAAGCCAAGGAAAACACATCCAACTTTACCTTGGCAGGCCCCAGCGACGGATGCAAGGAACAGCAGAGAAAAATTCTCTGGGCCCCAACTAAGGCATGCAGACTCCCCAGGGTTTCCAATCAACGGCCGTAGGAGACATATCCTATGTCTATCCTCAGCCAGGGAAGACTTGAAGATCGGAATGGCCGAATATGGCATCCAGAGAGAAGATCAGACAGCCAATCAGGACCGCGATCTAGACAAACTCAGCCACCAGTTACCCGTGGTGTGGGAACCATCAGCACGCCCAGGTCTTGGTTTTAGGCTTTAGCTCGCTGCTCGCCCGCCCACTCGCTCCCTAAAGCTCCCCTAAGCCGCCCCTGTAAACTCTCCCCAGGCCTTCGGGCACTCGGCAAGCGAGCAGGTCCCACGAGTTTAAACCCGAAGACTGGTAAATCACAAGACAGACATTGCAATCCTATTTGGCTGTTGTATGCATTGAAGGACACACACACGCACACACACACACTTGATGTGAAAATTTTCATCCCTCCACGGTTCTGCTGGAACGGTTCCGTGCGTCCCTATTCCCTCGTCTCGCGGCCCGGTGCTATCCAGCTGCCGTGGGATTAATCCGGAGTTTGGCGACCTCCGGAAGTTTTAGGTAGTGCTCCGTACTCCCCCGCGTGCTCTACTGAGGAAGTGACCTCCAACAACAGGTGCTTTCTGCGCCCATGAGGACCGGCTAATGGGTGAAAAATCAGCCCATGTATGGCGATCGCGAGAGCATACTCGATGAAGAAAAAAGCATCGCCGTCATGTGCGTGCAATGTCGAATGCCTCTTTGCTTCTTTCCGCATCCGTGCCGTTTTCTTGTCTCCTTTCTCTCCCATTGTATCGTACGTTTTCTTCCAGCGCGCACACCCTCAGCGCCTGACATTGATGGATTGCTAAACCACGGGATACGATGCGGCAGGCATGGAAGCAAAGGCCTATTGGTGGGTTGTCTCCGTATCGCTAGCCGGACGTATATCATCGATCGATCTTGGGTGGGTGTAGAAGCTTCTTGTCTTAGATGACAGTGGTCGCGGCCCTGATGGATTGTTCTCGACATGCTAGTCAGGACTCTTGGATGCATAACCCCTGTGCATCGGAATATCACATCTCCTCTGCATTCCCGGCTCTGTCAGATGGTGACAGCCGGGCTGTGCTTTGCACCTGTCTCTTGTCTTGTCTGTCTGTCTGTCTGTCTTGCAGTCTGGTTAGTCGCACAAACCGCAACGGTGGGCGCCGTAACCACGTTGTTGGACGCACGCACGAGTCTCTGCTCAGCTTAGTTCCACCTGCCGGCCGTGCCATGCTCTCCCCCGCCACAAGCAACAATCGCATTGCGGACAAGCACCAGCAAACAATCAAGACCAGCTGAAGCTCGGCATGCTCTACGCCCTAGGGTCGGACAATGGACCGGAAACGGGAATTCTAGGCCTTTGCCAGCTCGACCTCCCCATGCAGTGCCACTTTACCCCATCTCAACTGGCTGTGCATGGTCGCTTGCCAATGGTCCAATGTGCCAGCGGACAATGATTTTAGCATTGATTATTCTCCTCCTGTGCTACTGCCGGGTGTATGGGCAGGCAGGTCGGTAATCTATCTCGCTATAATGCACCTAGTAGATCACCCTCCCTCCCTGCGTGACCCGTCCCGTATTCCACCCCCCACCCTCTTTCTCGGCGGTTCGCCGTAGAAAAATTCTCGACTTCGGAGCCGCCGCGCGCCTGGTTACAAAGCCTCAGCTTCATAACACCAACACGATTGTTTGGAAGCTGGAAGTCAGCTTCCGCCCGGGCAATACCATACCCGAACGCGCACCGAGGAAACAGCGAGCGCCTTGTTTCTCAGCGCTTACGCAAGCATCGATGATGACCCAGCACCAATAGTTAGTTAGTGAGCAGGGCTGAACTTGCAAATACTTCCATGCTTGCCGAGCCTGCTTCGGATTCGTATCTTCTCAACTCGAAGACCCTGTAAAGGCTGCAAAGGGAAAATCATTTCTTACTATGTATTGCTTCGTCATTCATCCACCTCGTACTACCTTTTTACCGGTTGACAATTTTTTTCCCACCCCCACACACTTCCTGGCCCGCCGGAGTGGCAATACAACCCTCTGAGATCTCAAGGGGATGCCCCTTTTTGCGATATCTTGCGCAAATCTTTGGGCAGAAATAGCATCATGTACATTGATGATCTGGCATTGGAGCCCGATGTTCTGCAGATTTGCCTAATCAATCCGTACCGTGTTCTTGCAACGTAGCAACCACGTATGCCTTCTACCATCGTTTAAGATGGAAGAGCCACAGTAATCCAGCCTTATTTGATCCCTGGAAGGGCGGCTGATCTGCCGCCTTCAATCTAAGCGCATGGGCCGCGTGTGGCTTGGATGCGAGCGAGCCTATCGCAAGCCCTTGCCACCCCCGCGGGAACCGCTGTTTGGTTCGGATGTAGGCTGAGTCCCGTTCACGAAGTGTGGCGGACTTTAGCATCTTCTGGGACCCGAGCATGCGGAATCGCGGAAAGCTTGGTCATGATTTTTAATGATGGGATTCTCCGTCGCTTCGGCGGTTTTCCCATCGCTTGCGTAAGGGGTGCCCGGGCTTGATGATCTAATTGCCATCTTCAGACTCGAGGTGCAACCCACTTTGCCAATCACCGTCCACGATACGAGCTTACCCTGGAGCCCTGGGCTAGCCATCCATGTAAGCTTCGATAGCCTCGAACTTGTTTCTAGTAAAGAGCCGCAGTTTAGTTGGGTTCCCTGGGTTGCCGGGCTTGCGTATACCTTGGACGAATATTCTTCCCCATTGAGCCTCTATACTCCTCTAAGGGCGTGTGCCTAGAATCAGAGCCCACCCACCCGGTTGGTAGATCCAAACCTTGAAGGCAGATTGGCAGGAGCTCCGCCACCGTCAACCATCACCCACAGGCATTTAGAGACATGGGCAAAGACCAATAGCGATAACCCCATTTCACTTTCCCAATACTGTCTTGGTGGCTGACATCGGATCCGAAAAGCCACAGTGGCACATCTAAACCTGTTATTGAAGAAACCCGGGGAGATGAAGGACAATTGTACCAAGTGGGTGTGGGAAGAATAGGGGCCGCAACAGTGTTTCCACAACTCAGCTTTTCAATACAGGCAGCAACATTTAGAGACAATTGGTAGTTCAGGCCACTGTTATTCGCTGTCTAGGACTTGCGGTTCCTAGGTTTCTGACAGCCACATGGGTTCGCAGGCATGGACCACGAGTCGCAACCTGACCGCCACCGGTCTCACACATACGTACTAGAGAAGGTCAGACACATGCGTATTGTGGCTGCCTGTTACGAACCATAGGGAAACGTGATCAATGTAGTTCTACAAAGTCTAATGCCGCTCGGCTTTGTTCGGCCCCCCGAAAATGAGCCAAACGGTTGTTGCTTCGTTGGCTCCAGATGCCATTGTCTGAAAGGGTTGGTTCGTGGACCACCGGCGGCGCGGCCCAGACACCCACCAGGAGTGGCAAGTGATTACACGTCGAGTCATGCGTTGAGCTTACTGAATGAGTCAAATTGAGCACTATTTACCTAATATACTTACTCACGTTCATGTTTAATTGTGTGAAGGGTACCAAGGTAAACGCAACCAATAGCAACACCCATATGAACGGGATCGCAGAGAACAACCCCCACGACAAGTCAGACCATAGAGTTAGTAGAAGAATTCACGACTCGGGTGAAACTGGCCTCGGGAGAGTCGGAGACAAGCCATTACAGCACGTGAACAATGATACGGTGCAGGTGGAGACTTGGCAAATAACACGCACTGCAGGGAAACGCGACTGCTTCACGATACGATGGTGAACGTTCAAGTTGATCATTTATGCCGTTTGGCCATTTCAATTACCCCTAAATGCAGACCACCCGTTTCCCTTATGGTACAGAACACCCTAAAGCAAGACCAAATCCCATAGTCATCATGAAGTAACACCCTACTAAGGTCGCCGACACCATCGCATCCAGGATCGCGTGCGCGCGGTCCATGTCGCGTTGGTCAGCACGCGTGTGCGAGGCGACGAGTTCATAAAAAGGCATGCAATAAAAGAGCAAACACGCTTAACCACCGAAACCGTACAGGGTGCGGCCCTGTCGCTTCAGGGCGTAGACAACGTCGAGAGAAGTGACGGTCTTGCGCTTGGCGTGCTCAGTGTATGTGACGGCGTCACGGATGACACCCTCGAGGAAGGTCTTCAGGACACCACGGGTCTCCTCGTAGATCACTGCATATTGGGTTAGCGATTGCTTCGGTCTGATCATCAAGGAGTGAGTAACATACTGGCAGAAATACGCTTGACACCACCACGACGAGCGAGACGTCTGATAGCGGGCTTGGTGATACCCTGGATGTTGTCACGAAGAATCTTGCGGTGACGCTTGGCGCCGCCCTTGCCGAGACCCTTTCCGCCCTTGCCGCCTGGTGATGTATGTTAGCAACGCGTCTCGACACGTCTCGGGTGAGCACATTGAAGGCATCGAAGGCGAGGTGCGCCATCGAAGCCATCAATGGCTTGGTGGGGGATAGTAAGACTTACGTCCAGTCATGATGATAGATGTGGTAATGAAGTTGTGAAGGTTGTTGTGATGTGTGATGCAATGAAGCAGAGAGACGTTGTAGTGATAGTGAGATGCAGGAGAGAGAAGTTGGGGGTGCGGGCGGGCTTAAGTAGAAGTGGGCCAAAATATCAGATCAGTTCAGAGAGCTTCGGCAAGGAAGCTGGAAGGCAAGGCAGATGCAAAGGTGGGGGCCTTCCTCACGCGCGCCGCCAGACGCGATCATCCGCTTTTGGAAATAGTGGGGAGAAACTGCAATCACCAAAAAACAAATCGCGGCTGGTTATTTTTCAACGAATCAGAAAATTGATCCTCGAACCAGGGTGGGTTTACAGCCCAAACGCATTTACGCTTCGCAGGAAACGGCAGGGCCCAGTTTCCGTCTGGAGTTTGACGTTTCTGCCTTCGTATGTGCTCTATACCCAAACGTGAGTCTGCCAGGCAGCCCGACTGGATCTACCTAGCACATGTCCACCCAGATATCCGGAGTCCTGCATAGTTCCCGCCTGTGGCTTGGTGTTCTCGGCCCCATGCGCTTGTTATTTTCGTATCTGTGGTGTGACTCACAACGGATGAAGTTGCTCGATACCAATGTTCCCTACCCTAGATCGTCGATGATGTGATTCTCTCTGCCCATTCCAGCTCTACGTAGTGTCCCGATAATGAATATTTCTTTTGCATGATGATGTATTTACCTTTGGTGCTGTATTATTCTTACTTTATTGGTTAAGTTGTATTCCTTTGTTGGGTTGGTGGTGTAATGTGGTAGTTCACCGCCACTCATCAATGTAAAACAATCACATGCATAACGGCATCTTCAGTAGCTTCATGTCAGGGAGATGCCTAAGAGACAAACTAGAGCGAATCTACCGGGGTTACTAGCATCATAAGGTTCCGCTACGTAAGAGCTTTCAAAATTATGTCATTGCATCGAATGCACAAGCTTAGTTGGGTGGCGATCAGAGATTTGAACATTGTCATTATCATCACGGCGGTTGGGTTGGTACAGAAATTCGGTAGTGGGAGGCATTGATGCAGCCAATCAAAAATCGGGATCTGACGTGCACCACATTTTGCCATTTTCGGATCACTGAGATTTTGGGTTCAGCTGGCGCGTGCTGCAAGGGAAAATGCAAAGCCTGTAGCGCACCAAAATTCACGGCCTTAGTGGGCGTAAGTTTTTTCTGGCAGCGCCTGAGACTCGGAGGGGCGCCCCGCCTCTCTCAACGCGATCCACCCCTGCACCTTCCTCCCTTTTTTCTGGTAGGCTTACGCGCTCGATCAATTACTGATTTGACGCACGGGCCCAGCGCGCGCGCCAGATCAGTGTTGCACCCCAAATCACACAGCCTAGCACGAGAGGTATTAAAGCCGTCCCCCGCCCTCCCCTCTCAGCCAACTTCTCTCCTGCATCACACACCCACATCTCTCACACACACCCCACTTCTTCCATCAACAACCACAACACTTCCATCAATCCATCAACAACATTCGCAGCAATGGCTCGCACAAAGCAGACTGCCCGCAAGTCCACTGGTGGCAAGGCCCCTCGTAAGCAGCTGGCCTCCAAGGCTGGTAAGTCATTGCATCCGCATCCTCATCGCGTCTCTCGATCATCACTAACGCGCTTCACAGCTCGCAAGAGTGCCCCATCCACCGGTGGTGTCAAGAAGCCTCACCGTTATAAGCCCGGTACCGTCGCTCTCCGTGAGATTCGTCGCTACCAGAAGTCGACTGAGCTTCTCATCCGCAAGCTCCCCTTCCAGCGTCTCGTAAGTCATCATTTCATCACAACCCTCTTTCCATCAACATCATTCTAACATTCCATCAACAGGTCCGTGAGATTGCCCAGGACTTCAAGAGCGACCTTCGCTTCCAGTCCTCCGCCATCGGTGCTCTTCAGGAGTCCGTCGAGTCTTACCTCGTCTCTCTCTTTGAGGACACCAACCTGTGCGCCATCCACGCCAAGCGTGTCACCATCCAGTCCAAGGACATCCAGCTCGCCCGCCGCCTCCGCGGTGAGCGCAACTAAGCTGGCTGCCATTTGGCAGGGTTGACACTTTCTGGCGGTTCATGACATTTGCTTTGACACGATGGAACTCATGGTTTAGGGGGTTAATTATGGCGTTACAATGAGAAACTTGGTTTTGCTCTACACAGTTGGGATGTACTATACCGCAGTAAACGAGACTGCATTCAATGCAACAGGCGAATGCCTTATTAACACATTTCTTCCATGAGACCACCAGTGCATGTTTGGCCAGAAGTGTAGTTACCGGGCGCGACCGCGTTCACTTTAGATAGATCATAATCCCATTCACACAATCACCACGAGTCGCGTAAATGGCATCCATCATAGAGTGAAGAGGTGTGAGATTCGTGGCGCGATGGCGGTGAGCTGCCAGGTGGAGACGTGATGGATGATCCATATCGTGCTTTGGAGTCGCGTCTCTTTAATTACTTGATCATATTGATTTGACACGACTTGGCTGTGACTGCACAACGTTGGATGGACCTCAAGAGTTGAGAAAATGTGGTTCAACACGGTGACAACTGCGGGCACAAAGAAACGAGACATCAAATGGATGGTAGTGTATTGCCTCTTGGGCATTTGTTATTTGCGCTCACGAGAATAATGCTACTGGTCATAGACTCGGAAACAAAGAACCAACTTCAATGACTCGGTTGAGCGACTTCTATTACTGTCGCACTAAATGATCTGACTGTTCCATGTGCGAACTGGTGACTTTGTGCTTCTGCTTGTATGAGACTGTGCTTCTACGGCCTCAGAGTGCGGAGACTGGAGATGCTGCCAAGCACGCATCGAGTCATCCGCCATCCAAGACGACCGACATCATCGCGAGGGATGGTCTACCTAAGTGAGCGGCGCATCGCGTATTGATTGCTGGCATCGAGCGGCGCTGCCTCAAGGCTGCCACTGCCGCTGTCGCTGCCGTTTCCCTTCGTGCCTCGTGACTCATTTTGTTGGGGAGGGCTTTTCAGCGAACTCTACGAGCCTGGAGCGGACTCATCTTGTTGGGCTTATGATCAGATGACGAGCCGGACAGTCAGCGCTGGCGATTTAATGCACGGGTCGTAAAGAATTTATTTCTACGGTGGCACGGCAGAGGCAATATGCGTGTGGTACTATTGTATTTCTAGCGAGCTATTTTACTCATCGAAAGGTTGTCGTCATTTGGTGATCAGCAGGTGACATTCGAAGATTTGTGCCGCTCGGCTGTCTCGCAGGAACGAGTGCGGGGGGTCCAATCGCAGGAGCGGGCGTCGAGGGTCAGAACCTTGGAAAATCGAAGATGATTTAAATTTTTCTTTAGCTCATGACGAGAAAAAGCCGAAAAGATCACGAGGCCGCGGGAATGGCCATCTTGGGGGAGCCGTAGGTTTCTGTGCCTGTGTGGCTGTGCGACATCTCGGTTCGCTTTTAGGCTTCAATCTAAACTAAAGCGAATCACCCCAATCGCCAGGGGCCGAAAAAGTATGACTCAACTCACACGCCCTCCCCGTCCACGATCTCGGGCAGCAGCAAGGGGTCCCTGATGAGGCGCGCCATGTCGTCGTCGCAGATGTTGATGGAGACGTCGACGCCGTGACGAGTCCACGAGTTGCGCCCGGCCGCCGCGCCCGGGTCCGAGTCTGCCTGCCACGATGGCGGTGCCTCCTTGATCAACACATCGCCCTCGAGCTCGGGGATGAACCCGTCAGCGTAGACGACCCTGGATCCGAGTCCGAAGTCGACGTCGTAGAGTCCCGCGCGCGCCCACGTCGTCACCAGGATGTGGCGCCTGCCCAGGAAGGCCTGCCAGATGCGCTGGGGGGACTTCTCGTACGCCACCGTGTGCAGGTGCGCCGCGACGGCCTGCGTCTGGCTCATCCTGTCCAGCGTCGTTCGGATGCCCCGGGCGAGGGGTGCGAGTGCCATCGCCACTTCTCCCTTTGCATCCGGTGCGCTCGAGGAGGCAGCAACCACGGCGCCGGATAGCTCGGTTTTGACCATGATGATGGGCGAGCCCAGGAACGATTCGCCGAGCTTGAGGACGGGGCGGAGGCCGTACGTGAGGTCGCAGTACACTGGGCCGGTGTCGTGCTGGAGATTGCGAGCCCGCGTGATGCATGACCAGATATGAGCGAGCACCGCGTCATGGCGACTGATCCGGGGCGATGGTGGCGACGAGGAAGGGGACGAGCCGCCGCTGGTGCCTGATGCTTGCTTCCAGAGGTGTTCGATTTGGTCGTGGGTCAAATGGATCGTGTAGTGGGAGACATGCTGTTTGACATCCCATTCAGACCACGGCATGGCTTTCCCTGCTGGCGGGAGACTGCTCTCACCAGGTGAGTTCTCGAGGAACACGCTGGGTGTCTCTAGGGGCCACGGAGCACCGTCTGAGGATGTCCACCAGTCATATCTGTGAAAGGGTAACTCTCTCGTTTGCTCAACGAGATTGTTGTCTGGCTGATCAGCGTTGATATCGCCTGCAGCATGCGAATCAACCAGTGCAGGATCAAACACTGGGTTCAAACTAGGCTCAGGACTTCCCGCGAGTCTTGCGCTGCTGACTCTGGACCAGTCTTTGATCAGTTGGGCGAGTGCAGTGATATCTGCCAGCGGATGCGTGATCTTTGCTGCGACAACGAACCCGCCGCAAGCCAACTCAGTGAGCTGTATGGCCAGCAGCGGCTCGAGGAGGCCGTCTTGATCCGGACTTCTGGGGCTGCTCGACGGGCTGGCGATCTTGGTTTGCGGGATGAAGGCCTTGAGCGATACCCCCTGCCGGTCCCAGATCGGTTGCTTCGTTGGCCGCGACTCCGGGTAGAGCATGTCCAGAGTGGCAGGGCTGCTACAGGAGATGAACTCGACGCCTGGATCAGTCTCGGTGCCATAGTGTGTATACACTCGACCGAACCTGCGGGCATGGGGAGAGAAGTGCTTGGCCTCATCCTCCACCTTGCCATCAATGTTACCGACTATCTTCAGGTGGCCACACCACTGGGGATAAGCGTTCAGAGTGGCACTGAGAGACTTCTGGAGATGGTCACGAAGAGAGAAATCTGTAGTACCTTTTCCAGTGTTGAGGTCTGCCTTTTTCCACGGCTCGAAAAGCCACAGAGCGTTCGTGAGGGCAAAGTTGACGGTGGTTGCATCGAGAAGAGACAGCGGTATTGCGTTCTCGGCTTTCTGTCTACTCTGCGGGAAGACTCGCTCCTTGTGAAAACCCGAGGGCTCAATGTTAGTTGACATGATGCTTTCTTTCACACAAATTTCCAAGTCGTTTTGGAAGAGAACGCAACAGCAACGGATCGTGGAGGCTGGTTGTCTCTCATATCCTAATTTCATGGGCGAGGCCAACTCTAGGGTAGTGCGGAGCATGTTGCCCGATTCGGCACGCCGAAGAGACGACGGATGAGTCGAAATGAGCACGGCTGCTATTATTCGCTCAACGTAGTATCCAGCCTTGGCCATGATGCTTGGCAAACTCGAAGAAAAGTTTTCCGCGCGCGGCATGCGAAAGCTGCGGTCAAACCACACTACCTTCTGTAACAAATCCCCGAGCCTATCGGTAGAGCTAGTGTAGAAGGATGAAGTCGTATTTTGAGAGTAGTCGATTGTAGTAGGTAAATTCTAGTAGACATTGGATAGATAGTCTTCTGAACGGGCTGGCAATCGTTAGTACCCATAACTAGTAGCGAGTAAATCTTTAAGCATTAACTTTAGTTGTTATGTAGCCTTGGAACTGGTGCTGAAGATTAGAAAATAACATCACAATGTTTGTTTGGCACACACAAGCAAAATATGCAAATTAACTTTTCATTTGGCGCTGAAGATATAAGTAAAAAAACTAACAAATATATATGAAGATCTAACCTTTATCCCAAACAAGTGCGGAGCTCCTATACACACACCGACCTTTCCTTAAACTACAATCCTAGGCAGACACCTCGCTGTACTGTGTTGGGAGCTGAGTTAACACGTCAAAGCCTCCAGTACCAACCTTGCCCAGACTACCCATAACCAATCTGCTACTGGGTGTGATCAAGTCGTCCCAGTCTCCATCCAGCACGGAATCCTTGAGGACAGACAATGTTGTCTCGAAACTCATCTTCGTGAAGGGGCTGATGTTACCCTTGAGTCCCATTCGGTTGAACGGAGTGTAGTCGCCGTTTCGAGTCATGAAGTCGGCAATCAGGTTAAGATGTCTGTTGTCTACCTTGATACCGTGACCACCGAAAACTCCAGACAACTCGGCCACGATGGTGCTGCGGCCTGCCTCCACGCCGTACACATCGAGCATAGCGCCGATATCATTGGTTGAGATGCGGTTGGGGTCAATGAAGTCGCTGTACTTTTGCATGGCGTTCAAGTTCACACCCTCTGTATGGACCATGAATGCACCTTGTTGGCTCACTTCGAAAGTGCAGGTTCCGACATTGGGAATCTGTTGAATCACTGCCTTCTTCACTGCTTCCTGCACAATGTTGAGCATCAGGATCTTGGGAGTGACAGCGTCGAACTCGAGTGTCATGTTGCACCAAGCACCCTTGGACTCGTCGCACGTAAACTCTGTGACTTCGGTATAATCGTCCATCACGCGCTCGGAACGAGCCTGAGCCGATGCAGATATAGAGTCTTCATCATCGTCATCCTCGCTATCATCTTCATCCTGCTTGGATCGGCGTTTCTGAGGCGACGGGCTACCTCCAATACCCTCATCTTCGTCCATGTCATCTGCCGTTTCCTTGTCCATTGATTTCTGGACAGCATCGTCCTCATCATCGTTGGGGCCGTATGACACAGCTTCGTCCTTGTTGGCGCGCTGCTTGGCATTGGTGGCATCATCATCATCGTCGTCGTCATCGTCGTCCTCGCCACGGGCTCTTCTGCTGGTCGGGGCTGCCGTTTCAACCACACCAACCTTGACGCCGATCTCAGGTGTTGCCATGGTGGCTTTGTCAACCCGCTTCTTAATTTCCTTCTTTGTGGCGGTCAGGATAAGACGCAGAAGCTTCTTCTCAACAGTGCTCAATACATCCTCGACGCTAATAGCATAGGTCTTCATGTACTCTGCTGAGGGGAAGAATTTGAAACTGATCTGATACATCTTGGCTGAGCCGTAGATCTTGCCTCGTCCCACCTTCTCTTGAACAGACACGGCATCCACGATATAGCTCAGAGGAAGAATGCTGATCGATTTGGCAAATATCTCAGAGTCTTCCCTGGAGAGCTCTTTGATGGGGTACAGGGTCATAGCTGGTGTTGAGATAGCTCGACTTGCCGTCATCAAGATTTCACGAAGACGAGGAATACCTAGAGTAACGTTCTTCGCCGAGTGACCAGCCAAATGGAAAGTGTTTAGTGTCATCTGCGTGGAAGGTTCACCGACAGACTGTCCTGCGACAATACCCACAGCCTCTCCTGGTTCGACAAGGGACTGGAGATACTTCATCGAGAATAGCATCTCGGCATTCTTCCTGTTCAGAGCCGAGCCACTCTTCTGAGACTTGTTGCCCTTTTCTCTCACAAGCCCCTCTGGGTTCTTGTCCAAGTACTCCGACATGCTCTTGTAGAATGTTTCTGATGTGGCGAAAGCATTTGTAGCTGGGTTGTACATGTTGAGTAAAGGATCCCTGGCATTCGGGTCACGAGGATCACTATGCTTGATAGCCTTCTTCATTTGCTTCGCGATGGCGCTGCGATTGCCGCTCAAGAGGTCGCCAATTTCTTGGGAATACCTGAGCTGCGCCGCCTCGGACTGGACGTTTTGCAGTACAAAGCTGAAGTCTGACAGATACTTTTCTTTGGAAACATCGAGACCGTCCTCTCCGTAAAGGAATTGAATAATGGACCCATCTGCATCTCGAACCGTAGTGTCGTAACCTACAGTCAGTCCTTCCATTCCCTTAATAACACAACGCTGGAGATAACCAGAGCGGGAAGTTTTGACGGCCGTGTCGATAAGACCTTCTCGTCCGGCCATGTGATGGAAGTAGTATTCCTGAGGTCTGAGTCCTGTAAGGAAACGACTAATGATGTAGCCTCCAGCTACGGCGTAGGTCTCGAAAGGCTTGAAGCAAGGTAAGGACTTGCCGCTTACCATCAACGGCACACGACGACCTTCCAAAACCTGCTGACCAAGGTTACATGAGATCAAAGATGCATTGACTCTGGAACCCTTGGCACCGGATGTAGTCATGGCCTGCATCTGGTTTTTAGGGAAAGGCTTCTCGAGACCATTAGACATGACGGCTTTCTCAACGCCGGATGTGATCTCAGCGAGTCTCGATTTCATGAGAAGATCAAGGCCTTCCTGCTTGCTGTCATCACGAACCACTTCCTCTAGGCGCTCTAGCAGTAATGGATCCTGGTCACTTGAGCAGCTGTCAATAGAAACATACTCGGAAGCAACCTCGAGACCGACACCCTTAGCCCCAGCAAGCTGTTCAAGACGCGCCTTCTCACCGTACGGTGTAAGCTTCAGATCGTCCATACCACAAGAGAAAGCCCTCATGTTGAGATATCTGGTCAGTAAGCGGCCGAGACTGCTCAGGAGTTTTCCAGCGATTGCGGGGCCATAGATTTCGTGAATCGAGTGAATGAGACCTCCTGAACTGGGACCGATTTGTGACTTATCCAGAATACCGGTGATTAACTCGCCATCCTGGAACAGGACAGTCCCCTCCTCTGAATTCTTGGCCCACTGGTCGGCTTTGAGCTGAGTTGAGCCTTTCATGAAAAGGCCGCCACAGTTAGGTGGTTGGATGTTCTTGAGAATAGTTGTCAGGACCTGCTTTCCTGTCCATCGAGGAACAGGCTTGATCACGGCGGGAGGCACCAATTTAAGCCTTTCCCCTAGAATATGGCCGCTTTCAGGGCGTAGGGCACTGTAGACGAGTTGTTGATAGTCGCTGCGAGTGAAGAAAGTGTCACGACTGCACAAGTGAACTGAGACGGAAATATGATCCTGAATCAAACCTCGAAGTGGCTTTCCAGCGGTGGCAGAGAGATATTGGTGATCTGTATCGGCAATCTGCAAAGCTTCTGCGCGTGCGACTTCATTTTGTGGGAAATGCATGTTCATTTCATCACCATCGAAATCGGCGTTGTAAGTGTTACAGTTGGCATAGTGCATGCGAATAGTCTTTTCACCAGGAAGAACTCTGACTCGGTGACCCATGATCGAAGGTTTATGCAGTGTCGGCTGTCGGTTCATCAACACAACATCACCGTTCGTGAGATGGCGGTGAACCTTCTTGTTCTTCGTTTTAGCAGCAACGTTGCTTGATGGCGCGAGAAGCTGGTTTGCCAGTGAGATTCGATCATCGACGGACTTATTTCTCAGATTGACGATTTGGCCATTCTCATTCTCAATAGCGAAAGCACCAGGCCACTTGTCGACACCATTGATAACTGCCTGTTGCATATCGCGGAAGTTGTGGCTGGTAACAGGCTCGGGGTATGTCAATTTCTTGGCGAAGACCGGTGGAACACCGATCTCGTTAGTCTCGATGTTTGGATCGGGTGAGATGACACTGCGGGCTGCGTAGTTGACTCGCTTGCCCATCATGTTCTTTCGGAATAGACCCTCCTTCTTCTCGAGCTTTTGCTTGATGCCATCTTCGTTGCGAGCGGCAGCAGCGCCCTGCACGGGGTTCTTATCCTTGTCGATCAATGAATTGACGAACTCTTGTAAGTCAGCGCATGCTTGGTGCAGCTGATTGATGTCACCTCGGCCTTCGCTCAGTCCATTGTGGATGCGCGCGATGGTACTACAGCCTCTGAGAATGTTCTTGTAGAGGGAGTTTTGCTGAGCTTCAGCGATGGACGAGTCGCCGGTGCGAGCCTCAGGTCGGAATCGGTTGGGAGGAACAAGAAGATATGTCAGGAAAAACATGTCGGGAGTAACCTTGGGGGAGCTACGGGTGGCAGGCTTCGAGTTGTATACGAGGAAGAGCAGCTCTTGTTCTTTCTCGAACAGCTCCTCCAATCGAGCTCGGATCTCCATGGGGCTGATGTAGCGTTGTGAAGATGCGACCTGGTAGTCCTCGACATCAGCCATTTCGATGTCCTGATCCTCAGTTGCCTCCTGAGACTCTGGCTTGTCCGCCTTGGGCGATCCGATATCCGCGACGCCCTCGTCGGAGCTGTATCCGTTGGGCTTCGTAGTTGCTCGCCTTTGGTATACTCGTGCCATCGCGTCAGTCCGCTTCATGCTTTTTTGCGCCATCTTGGCCTTGTCCTTATCTGAGAGGGGGTTTTCGAAGATTTTTACGAAACGATCTTTTCGGTAAGCTGGGCTAATACCGCCACAGCTGGCGCATGCCCGCTTTGGACCAATATCTTTGAAGAACTCTTTAAGTACTTCTCTTCGTAGTTCTGTTGCACCTTCATGCTTCCCTTTTCTGGTCTCTCCCCTCTTTGTTTTTCCATTGCGAAGGCAGTCTCGGACAAAAGCCTCCCTTGCACGAGTGACGCCATTGATGGATTCGTTACCTTCCTCCTCGGCCTCGCTGTCGCCGGGAGCGCCTTCAATGCCCAATTCATTCTCTCCAATCGAGTCGATTTCGTGGGCCTCGTGGATGAAGCCGTGCTGCAACAGCCGAAGCTTGCAGACGTACTTGTGCAAATCCTTCTGAGGCAGTCTGAATCCTTTGCAGTACACGCATGCAGCTCGGAGGAGTCGATAGGCTTGATCTAAGAACACAGGGTGATATACAGGGACAGGGAGCTGAATGTGGCCCGGATGGCCCGGGCAATTGGCCTGTGTAAGGTTACAGGTTGAGCAACTATAGATCCAGATATTGATTAGCAATGCGATTCCCAGGTCACATTCGGATCAGTCAAACCCACGGTGAATCGCCCCAGGAACCAAGAGCGGTGTCATAGAGACCACCGGGAACCGGATTCAAGAGGTTATCGAATGTGCTGTCATTCTCAATCCTCTTGACCGATATTGCTTTGATCTCTTTCGGCGAGAGAAACGTGAACTCAACGCTTTCAACGCTCGAGGTGACGGGCTGTGCGATATTCATGGCGGCGGCGACGGTCCAATTGAAGACCGTGAGTAATTACTCAGAGGTGAAAGGTATTCACAGCTCTCTTGAGCCCATAATATCGGGAACCTTGACGAAGCGCAAACTTAAAGAAGCTGTCGAATTGAAGATGGTGGGGGCCAAGGTCTAAAGATTCTCAGCGTGCTCAGAGAGGCCGAACAAATTTTTGGCGGTGCGGGATGGCAGAATTTTCCGCCGTCATGCGTTAGGCGGCTTCCTGACGAAACTACTGTCACGAGGTGGGCCTTCTGCCTTTGTTACGTGTGGATCTCTCTCTCAACGCTGCGTCAACCCAACGAAACCTGAAAACAACTACTGCCTCTCCAACTACAGGCGACGGAGAGTACAATAGTCTCACGATTTACGAGAACACCTACGACAGGCCGCCCCCTTTCCCGGCACACGCGATACCCTCTGAAGCGCCCGCGCCAGGACCAAAGTTGGGCGACAGCTCTGGCAAAGCGAGTATCACCTGTTTCATCGCTTTCTTGATGAGGGAGCTTTATCTTGAGTTCAAAGCAGCTTAAGATGGATCGCTCTTCGGGGAGCGGCCTTGGGCCTCGCCATGATTCATCATCACGCATTCAGAAGCCCGAGTCTGCGGCCGACAAGATGGCAGCCCTCAAAGCACGTGTGGCTGCCGCGATCGGGACCAGCAAGGCAAAGGGTGGTCTGAATGTCGGTTTGCATCCTGCCCTAGAAGATTTGGGGTCATGGAAGCCTCCTAGCAAAAACAAAGACGCTGGACAGTCGCAAAATCGAGCACAATCCGACTCCAAGCGGTTCACTCCTGGTTCGCAATCCAGGGGGCCTCCTTCGAGCGATCGTCATGGGCAGAGCAACCCCTACTTTGATGAATCGACAGCCTCGCAGGAAACCGGAGGCCGACAGAGGCATTCGCGCCAGCTAATCTTCAACCAAAAGGGAAAATACATTCAGCAGGCCAATGCCTTGCGACGACAGGCAGCGATGGAGGCCATGAAGAAGAAGATTGCAGAGCAGACCCGCCGAGCTGGTATCGAGGACGACCTGGATGTAGAAAAGAACTTTGTAGTAGATGCGCCTCCCGAGCTAGAATGGTGGGATGAGGGGATAATAGATGGGTCTAACTACAACGACATTGAGGACTCGTCGAAGCTCAAGCTCACAACGCCGGACAGCATCATCACCGAGTACATCCAGCATCCCGTCGCCCTCGAACCGCCACAAGACCGCCAAGCACCACCACCGAAGGCTATGTATCTAACTTCGAAGGAACAAGCCAAGATCCGTCGACAGCGCAGAATGGCAGAGCTCAAGGAGATGCAAGCCAAGATTCGTCTCGGACTGGTTCCTGCGCCGCCACCAAAGGTCAAGAAAGGCAATCTCATGCGAGTTCTTGGAGATGGTAAGTCAAATGTTCACGTATTATTTCATCTCTCCCAGGCTGGCATACCCACCCAGTCTTCTTTGACACTGCTTTTGATTCGTTCTGTTTCAATACACGTTTACTAATCAGTTGTTTTCTACCAGTTGCTGTCAAGGACCCCACGGCCGTCGAATTACGGGTTAACCGAGAAATCGCTGAACGTCACCAAAAGCACGTTGACGCGAACGAAGATCGAAAGCTTACGAAGGACCAGAGACATGAGAAGCTTGCCGATCAGCAGAAGAGGGATGCCGACAAGGGAATACATGTGGTGGTTTTCAAGATCAACAGTCTCGCCAATGGCCAACACCGATACAAGATTGGTGTTAATGCTGAGCAATTATCGCTTACAGGATCGTGCATAATGCATCCCAAGTTCAACCTAATTGTCGTTGAAGGGGGCGAGCGCGCTGTGAACAAGTACAAGAAGTTGATGCTCAATCGCATTGATTGGACGGAGAATTCGCCATCTAGGAGCAAGGAAGACCGTTCAGGCAAGGTACGGGACTGGCTTTTAGCAGAGAACGAGAAAGGGGAACTCAAGGACATGTCACTCAACGAGTGCAAGTTGGTGTTTGAGGGCGAGCAAAAGACCCGGGGATTCCGAAAATGGGGGAGCAAGGTGTGTGAGACGGATGCAGAGGCACGGGACACACTCTCACGAGCCAAGATGGAAAACTTTTGGTCTCTGGCCAAAGGAATGGCGTAGTGCCAGAGGCCAAATACTGCCCCGTGGCAAGAGGCGATGACACGGGGCCCCTTATCACCGTTAGAAATGTTGACCGCGGTTCGTACAGACTTGCCTTAGCTCATGTTGGATTATTTTACACCGACACAAGAAGGAGGAAGGGGATATGACCAGTCTCTTCCGGTTAGTTGTGGAACAATGCAAGCATATCTCGCATCTTTAGTGTCGGATCTTTTCCTATTCCTTCTCTTGGTCGGCGTTCTACCAGCCTGGAATGCCGTGGATTGTCTGATCCCCTGGCAGTTGAGGCTGTGTGGCTCGGCCCGCTCAACGCAAACGAATGTTTGAAGCTACTATGAATAATAATGACAAAGTACGGGGTTTTCCCAACATTCGCGGACCATTGGATGCTTGCTTGCAGGGCCCTTCCAGGGAGCCCGAAGACTCGTACGAGACGAGTCCTGGTTGACCCGGCTGGTTTCTTTTTCCCGGTCCAAACCCTACCTACCTAATTCAGTGCTATATCCACTCCTCCCCACAGAGCCAAACGCGTGGCAAGCATCCTCAACCCAGCCCCATGGCCCTGCTCGAATTGATCTCCAGAAACAGTGACGTGCGTGCTATTTAATCATTCCTGGCTGGCTGGGGTCCTGGCTGGCCTAAACGGATATCCGAGATCTCCAATGACTAGGGAAACCCGGGCCTCCTGGAACCGCACTGTGGTATGGTCTCCCCTCAGACTTTCTCAGTGGCGCGCGTGCTCACTAGCAGGGCTGTTCAGATTATTGCCGTTCGGAAGGAAGAAGGCAACGGCACATGTACGCTGTCCAGCTATTAGTCTGACTTGACAACCCGTACTTTTCCCGGTTGAGGGAATGATCAAGATGCGCGTCCGGACTAATAGCTCCCAACTCGATGGGCGTTGGCGCTAACCTCCAACATCTCCCCTCGTCGGGTAGTTTCCTCACCTTATTATCTTACCTGGGCTGGCGAACTGAGGTTCCAATTGCAGGGGGGTTGCATAAACGGAAGGACTAGCGAGGAGACGGGCTTGCCTCTGTATTGGCATGGAAGATTTGAGCAAACTCGAGTCAGTTTCAGTCAATTCGTACACGGTAAGAGCGACATGTCTGAGTAGTAGGCACGGTATTCTTGTTACACTTTCCAGCACGTACCTACGACCAAAGTTCTCTCATCACAGCGGGGTTCCAAATCTACCTTACCTACCACACACCTATCAACCAACTACTTACCATACTGTTCAGTTGGGTGCATAACCACCAAGCCGAATAGAGGTCGGTGCCGAGAATGTGTACAGGGTAGGGTATGGAGCTATTTACAGCCGTCAACTCGCCAGCTCTCTATGCCCACCAGTAGCAGCGCAACAGCAACCAGGGCAAACTTGCGAGTTGCTGCTTGCCTATATCTCAGGTGTCAAACGAGCTCTGGACTTGACACGGAATAGGATCGCCCGCGTCCCCGAGATGGATGATGAATGCTTGCTCTGGCTGGCTGTTCAAAGTGCTTCCTCACGGTACCTTGCCTGGGTGGTGGCCCACGCCCTCCCCTGCTTAGCCCTACCTGATGGACCTGCTTGGCGTCGTACCTCATGTGGTACAAACACCCCAGACACAGCTCCTCATGTAAGCCCGTCGAACCTCGCAGCATGGCCCTCTTTTACGGCTGCTCTAGTTGGCTGGCTCGCTATTGGGATACCCAAATTAAGATACAGTGCTCCCGCACGGTACGCCCGCTGGCGGTACTTTGGCCCGAGGCGACTGCCATGTACTGCCGCACCAAAATACACCACACGATGCGCATGCGATGCAATGCACGCTCCCACGTCTGCCATTGGGTACCCGAAGTGCAGGTAATGAAGAGTGATTTTCACGATACCTGAACGCTTCTACGATTGGAGAAGATGGCAGCAGCCCGTGCGGCCCCGGCCTCTCATTTGGACCCCAGACCGTGGACGTGGTTAGCCAAGTTAGCAGATGCCTGCCATCCGCCGACGCCCTGCCCTCCCTCTGCCTGCCGTGCGTCTTGCTGCTGTAGTCGCCCGTGGTGGTTGGTTTTTGCCTCCTGTCAAAACGTGTTTCTGCTGCAAGCATGCCGCCCTTGTCCCACGGAATGGGAACCCTCCCAGCTCTCTAATGCGGTGCAACGCAACGCTCTTGGGTCTCTGCCTGCCTTGCCACCCACCAGCCGTCATCCTGCCTGCCCTGTCCGCCCGGGCTGGGGTCATTGAGCTCGGAGACGGACGTGGGTTTGGCAGCCATTTTGTTTTACTCGTTATTCCCATATCCCATCCCCCATCCCACAGTATCCAACGGCTCAAACCTTATTATAGCCCCCCCCCGTTTGCTTTCTCCCTTGTCTGTATGCTCACTCCTCGGGAGATGGGAACGAAATAGCTAGATGAAGCCGTAGAAGGGAGAGATTGGGCCCTCCGAGTTTCTTGCCCTTTCGGTGGCGGCCGCCCCTGGATCCATCAGCGCCAAGGAATCACCCAACGGCATTATGCGACCGTTCTGATGATGAAACGATTTCGGGTCCCCGATCTGTTCAAATTCTCCTGCTGGCCCGGCCTTGTAGCTGGCCTCCCGGCAACGCTGAGCCAATCTGAGCCAATCGCCCCCAAAACCAATCCTACCTTTCTTACCTCTGGATATCTGTCCCCTTTGTGAGTCACCGCTCAATTGTATGACCACCCGTCATCAAAGAGAGGGTTTCCTCGCCTCTGGCCCCCAAACATGCGCACAGCGCAATAGGATGGATGCGACCCTGTTATTATAACATTGCGCGAGACACTGGGTCCTCATCCCCGAGGTCCCCCATGCAGCGGGAGGGAGGCTTAGACGGCACGAGATATAGCACTAGGCACTCGTACTGGGCGGCATATATTCAACTGCAAACATAATAGTTAATATACGAGAGACACACCCCCCGGTTTCAACTCCTAGGCAGGCATAAGGAGAGAAGCCTAGCTGGGTTCATCCATGCATTTAATACCAAGATGCTACACAGATTCTTTCGCACAGCTTTCTCTTTTTTTTCTTTTGCTCCAAATCAATAATGTAATAATATTTTAATGTGGTAGACATCATCCCATGCTATCCATCTAGTGACATGTAGAATCCCTTCTAGGTCCATCGCTCTCTATCTTCCCAATAATGTACAAGGCAGAATATGCCTGCCCGATCCGTTTCCTTCATGCCCGCTTCAGTAACGTCGTTGATTAACCGCGCTGGAATCCAAATGGCCTGCCTGTGAACTGGGAAAGTCCCATTGCTGCCCCTAAAATAACAATACCCAAAACCCAAAAAAAGCACGACGTAATATCCAAAAATGACAGCTGTATGGGAGTGTGGGGGAGACCACCTCCATCCATCCGTTGCAATGTCATACATCAGCCCCCAAGGTCGTCACACATGTAGAGGAGAGACCGGCTCCCCAAGTCGCTGAATAATAATAATAAAAAATCTATACCCTCATCATATCGATGGATATCTTTCCCGGGATCCTCTGAACGCCGTTGGAAATGCTCAAAGCTGAATTCTGGATCTCTTGTGTACCAAGGCACGCAAATACATATCGTATGAAATTTAACGCCAATTGTCGACCCGCGACGTGAGCGTATGACTGGGCATAGCTAGCCCTCTGTTGTCATCCGGACCGGTGGTGATAGGGTTTGCGGACATTGGAGGTCTTAGAGTTGTGCCCATGTTTTGGATCTCCCGTGGCCTCGGCACTTCTGATAGTTTTGCTGATTCAATCTCCTCGTATTCATCTGCATCCAGCATGCCGATTTCAAATCGCTTTGAGCAGCCGTCTTCCATATGCCTGTCCTATGTTAGCATTCGAACGAAATAGAACCCTAGACCCTCAACCCATCAATTCGTAATATAGGGGGGGTTGAACTGTTCTCACCTTCGGAGGGTGTCTTTTCGAGCAAACATGCGCCCGCAGAAATCACACTTGTGATTACGTTCCTTGGTGTGAACGCTCTGATGGTGTCTCTGTAGATCGGTCTTCCGCACAAACTTTTTGGTGCAGTTTGGCTCCTGACATGGAAACGGGTATTCTCGCTTCTCATCATGGGTCTCCAAGTGCGACTTAAAGTTATAGCTGCGGCTGAAAAACTTCCCACATCCATCGATCGTGCACTGATAATTGGCCTCCTCCTTTGTGGTATGTTTCCTTGTTGGCCTTTTCTTTCTCCTCAACCTAGTCCATGTTTGACCACGGTCGGTGGAGTTCACGAGTATTTGTGATGCGCTTGAGGGAACCCCTATGGTGGTGGCTGTTGCTGATAGAGGAAGCTGACCCGGCGGAAGACCACTATGTGGTGGTGGAGGCTGGAGGTGAGTAGAGTGTGGTGTCTGGAAGCCTTCGCCCAAGTACATCGGCGTATTTGTGTTGAAAGATGTCCTAGATGGCAGCTGTGTTGAGGCGTCATACTGAGGCGTGCTGACGATACCCCCATATGACAGGGCGCTATTCACCTTTGATTTGGAAGCCATGGCCTGTTCTCTCGCAAATACATACGAGCTCGTCGAAGAGAGAGAGGACCTATCTCTAACAACCATATCGCTGGAAGATGAGGGCGGTGTTCGTAGAAAGGCAGGTGATTGAGAGGCGGGTCTACCGTATGCGTTGCTCTGGGGGTACGTCTGCGGCAAACAAGAGGAATCGTAAGATGTGAACTGCTCATACTCAGAAGAAATACCAGTGGGCATGATGGAAGATGTAGTCGTATCTGCTGGCGAAGCTGCAGCTGATACACTCGAGTGGTTCCAAGATACTCCGCCAGTCATGGATCCCAATGGCGCCAGAGGACTGCCTCCATTAACGACATGAGGGTCAAGCGAAGGGTCGATCATAGACCCGTACGGTGGAGGAATGTTGTATGGGTGGCTATCCACAGTTGTGGTTGAGGGATAGCCCCCGGCCGTTGTTTCTGGCATACAGCAAGACGGATGGATGTAAGGTGGTGAATCAAGGTGCTTTCGCTGAGGCGAGTAGGGTGACGTCGTGAGGGAGGGAGGTGTTAAATCCATGCCTTCTCGACCGCGAGCCGATGGCGGGCGCGCAACCGCAAGCTACCCAAGAGCCGTGGGCAGAAGCAAGGCGAGTCCCGGCGAGTCTGAGACTAGTCAGAAAGACAGAAAGACCTAGATCGATCCCGGGCCAAGGAAACCAAGAGAGAATGGGTGGAGTGACCAAGTTGAATGAGTCAATGACCTTTAATGATGATGCGATGCTGAGCAAGTGTGCTCGCGTGTTGAATTGTGTGAGTGCGCAAGGCGTGAATGAGTTGGCACTGAGTCACCAGTCTCGAGGGGAGGGAGCCAGGAGGGTAAAGGAATGATATTGACTCTTTCAACAACCGGCTAGCAGCTTCGAAGGAGAGGCTAGGTAGCAAGGAGGAAGTGGTACTATTAAAATACAAGAGTCAATCAGACGGAAAGGAAGCGTGCTGCATGTGGTGGTCGGCACACGCCCGGCTTTTGTCGATACGAAGCAAGTATGTCAGACGAGGGGACCTAGTTTCCAAACAGGCAAGTTGAACGAGTTTGCGCCGGGCGACAGTGTTGATATCCGATGGGGGTGGATATGGGCGATGTAGGAGGCGAACAAACGGATCACAGAAGTGAGAGAACACGAGTCGAGAAGCGATGGCGTAAGAACCTGAGGTGTGAGGATTCGAGGGGCGAATGCAGGTTTGAGAGGCTGTGAACCAAACTGGAGAGTCACAACCAGGTGGCAGAGAGCGAGAGGAAGTGGAAGAGGAGGAGAAAGAGGTAGAGAGGCTTGCTGGGTTTTTGGGGGAGTGGCTAGATCTGCCCAAAGCCGATGTTATCAGACGGACAATTGGGTCCCATCCATTGGAATTAAACAGGACAGGACAGGAGAGGCGTGTTTAGTCGAGGACGGTAATGTATAGGAATGAAATAACTGTCCAGACGAATGATCTGCAGCATGGCAGAGTCGCACCGCCTTGAAAGGTCCTGACCTGAACTCGGTTTGGGATTGGGGGGGATCATAGCAAGGATTTGCTCTGGGCAAAGTGCTGTGTACTGTCGATGGGTTGAAGCAGCAAGGAGGAGCCCGTCTATTCACACGGCAGGGAGTGTAGCCACCCATGCTATGGATGGGATGGACCCTGGTACATCATGGTCGACAGGGGTAAGGCTGCGGGCGGTGGTACCTCCCACCATGTGTGAAGGCATGTATGTAACATGCTCCACAAGCCTGGCCTCGAGGACTCGCACTCGCTCAAGGAGCACGCTGAGAATCGAGACAGCTGCAGGCACCGCAGGGCAGAACTTGACACAAGGCATATCCGCGGCAGCGCCCGAGAAGTGACCTGGACTTGCTCGCTGCGCCTTGGGGCTATTCCCTCCCCAAACCACGGCCTCTTGTCTGCCCACCGCTCACCCAGATCTATCGGTGCTGAAGGAGGGTACTCAGTCGTGGGCAAGGTACATGAGTACGTGCGTAGGGAGTAGTTGTATTGGCCGATGCTGAGTGAGAAGAGGCTTGGTCACGATGCTACACGTAAGAAGCAAAGTCCTTTTGGCGTCCGTCATCCGATCGCAGTACCTGAGCAGCGGTGCATAATACGGCTGGCCACGCGGTTAGGTACTTGAGAGGCATCATTCGAGCTAGCATCGGAATGGGTTTGGCTAGTTTGCCGCCCCTCGCTCGTCCGATACGCCTGTCTCTGGCTGCAGGTAGGGGAATGGGACCAAGCGGGAACGAAAAGGGTCTTTGGGTCAGCCTGGGACGGTGGGAGGCGGCCCTAGCAGGGTTGAGGCCATTCAGAGGTGGAACAGCTGTAGTGGTGCAAATCGAGGAGCGGTACGGATGCACACCCCTGCTCAGCCTAGGGTAAGTGTAAGTACTAATCCTGGCAGCCAAGGTAGGTACGGCCAAGGGTAGATTCCCATCCCTAAATACAGTGCGAGTCGGCGTGAGATTTCCCTAGGCCACTCGGCACATCACCCCAGATGGAGTTAGGATGCCCAGGACATAGCGCAACCCCTCAGCCCGCGAGACAGAGCACGCAGTGACTGGTGGTCGCCCGTGGCTGGGCTCAGGCAGAAGATGACAGCCTTCTTTTGGGGTGTAAGTGCGCGGAGGTTGGTTTTGCGTCACGGGCTCGGGGATCGTCGAAGATGAGGAGAGCGAGATGAGAACAGGACAGGCGAGGCCAGCACCCGAGATGCGTCCAGCCTTTGGGTGCTACTACGCTCGCAGCTTACCTATTTTAGGTGACTCGGTATTCAGCAGGCGAGCACAGGCTGCTACTTCCACCCGCAGCACAGCCGCTGTCCCCTCTGTTCCTTCCTTAGGCCAGTATGTCTCTATGAGGTGGATGGCCCCGTCCCGTCGGCTGTTGCGTAGTTCAGTGGCGATACCGGTTTCTGCGCTCGCCAAATCCTTGCATGCAGGCATATGTACGTTGGGAGGTAATCGAGGTACCTTGGTGGGCGGTTCGTCACCAATATGTTGGCACCGAAGCAGTTTCCATGGCATTC
The DNA here is from genome assembly GCA_902006505.2 of Clonostachys byssicola. Taxonomy (NCBI): domain Eukaryota; kingdom Fungi; phylum Ascomycota; class Sordariomycetes; order Hypocreales; family Bionectriaceae; genus Clonostachys; species Clonostachys byssicola. The sequence continues at coordinate 880,388 of CABFNO020001317.1, forward strand.
AGGTTTCGGGTTTCTGTCTCAGGACGTATTCTACGAAATGGTTTCAGCGGGCCCATCGGCATATGCGCAATTCAGTGATTTGCAGCGCCAAACAAAGTCTGATGACCACAGCCTGAGGTAATACTTTAGCAGCTGAGGTTGGTCCTATGTTTGGAAGACTAACCCGTACTCAAGTACCCTGTGCGGGTGCTGAGGTAGGCGGTGTCCCGACGAGCGATTGCATCGACGTATCGCGCGTCCGTCTTCCAACCAGACGCTCCGGAACGTCACGCAGATGGCCGGTGCGCGTATTACTTCCAGTCAGGAGCCGGAACGGCCCACCACCTTGGTTGAGAATCAAACCTTGATCTTGGAACTAGCGCGGAGATGAGATGGCATGGCCATCGCCGTGGGGTTACGTTGGGAGAACCGTATGCTCGACAGTGCTGCGTGGGAAGCTGCTGGGCCACTGGCACCACGCCCAGACCTACCATTACATTGCAGGTGTGCACGGAGGCGCGCCATCTGGATGGAGGGTAGGGTATGGTGAGATGTGGTGGGCCTGGAAGTCATCCATGCGCTGCGGGTCGAGGAAGTCCAAATTGAGCCCAGAAACGACCAGGCTCGCTCCAGCATGAGGCGATTCTGGGGGCCAGGGCCAAGGTTGTCTTCGTCTGTTGAAACCCTTGGCCACCAATTTGAGGGCAGAAAATAGAAACCCCATGTTTGGCGGGGGGAGTGGAGTTCAATTTGTGAGTCTGACTTCCAGATGCTCTCTCCACAGACTGGTTGCGCCGCTTTCTGTGCAACAGTGAAACGGATATTTGGAGACGACATATTTGCCTCCGACTCTATTTATTTCTCTTTTGGTCCATCCTCGCCTTGTCCAAAGTGGAAGGCACCCAGGTTCCCTGGTCCGGGTAGGCAAGGAGAGGGTACATACAGTCAAGTGTCAACCAACTCAGCCGACTCGGCCGAGTGGATCCAAGAAACGGCTTGTTGAACTAGGAAAGAAGAAAGCAAGTCAAAGCCGGAAAAGGATAGATGTCTCGACTGTTGGTAGCCTCTACGAGCATGCATACAACTACGACAACTACATTTGGAAGATGGCAACATGCTTCCATGCTGATTTGGGATATTCTCAACCAAGTGTAGGTCGCGTTTCGGCCTCATGGCTGGCGCCGTCACAAATATACAAAATCGCCTCCCACTTCTCGCCACTCCTCTCTTTTATTGGTCCACCTCGACCTCCTCGCAGGCCTTATCTATATCTATCAGAAATATAGTTCAGGTTCTCTTGGGGCAATTCCCAGGAATAGCCAGCATGGCATGAAGGCCAGGTTGCCGAATTGGGTCTGCATCTCTCCGCTCAGCTGCAGCATATGAACATCCATATCATGGTGAATACACATACTGATCCGATTTGCTAAAGCTCGCTCTGACGACGACAGTGCATGGGCTGAACAGGGTTGAGTTAACGGCGGCTATCCCCTGGCACGCACCCCCTGTCGAGCCTTGGGAACTTGAGGCAGGCCTCCGAAGTGGTGACTGACTGGATGGGTCCGAAATTCAATGCAACAAAGGGGAGCCTCCACCAATTGGCTCGCTCGGGAGCGGGAGGGCCAGAAATCGCCGGTGCCCGTTGCGAGGGTTGCGAGGCACGTAAAAGGCTGGATGGCGGCGCAAAAATGGAGAGTCGTATTCTTTCATTTTCGGTAGTCTGATGTCTGCAGACCCATCCAGCCGCTTGCTTGTCTCAAACCAATGCAGGCTCTCTGCCCAATGGGAAACCCGGCCTCGCCTCGGATGTTGCAGCGAAATAGGTACCCGTTAGACATATGCAGGTATGTAATCATATGTATGTGGTTATTATAAGATGCAAGCAATTAATTACCAGGCTCTACCTTAACCGGAGGCAGAGGTCGCTGTTGACCAATACAATGGAACTAATGACATTCACGCCCCGGGTTTAAAAATAAACAGACACCAGCAAAAAGCACAAAAGACATAACGCTGCTTGGGACTCTAGTAAAGCACAAGAAGGGCAAATTACCATGAACAAACTATGACGACGAGAAAACACATGCAAAGAAACACATGCAGAGAACTGGAGACACCGCAAACTGCCTCCCATAGCCACTATACGGTCCTCGCGAGCCCAATGCACACTGTCTTGCAGTCGGTGGGCTGGTCAGTGCACTCGTGCAGATCAGTAAGCTGACTAGATCTGATCACACACAGACGAGCTTGGCACCAGTTGTGGTGTCGGGCGTCTCGAAGTGGAAGGCCAAATCTAGGTACCAAGCCAATGTTGTAATCGGGCTCCCGCGCGCCCGTTCCCTCCGATGCGCAAAGCACCGATCTGATTAGGTGCTGTAGGAATGTGTTCCCTCATCTAATCTGGCCAGCCAGCGCATCCATATCCAATAATTGCTCCAAGCGAAAGCCTCCCCGGTTTAGCAACCCGGCAGCCCTGGCGGTGTCCAAAAACAGCTGATGCAACTGCACCAAACAGCCGCATGCAGTTAAGACGGCGATGACCAAGCCCGCGGTCATAATCACTTGCATGCCCAGAAACTTGGGGGCTGCTCCCAAACTTGTTGGAGCTGGTCCAGTGACATCTCCCGCCCGGCGATGCTGGTTTGCCACCCAAGAGGCAAAAGCAAAACCCACAGCCAGCTCCATTGAATGAGGCTGAAACAACCACCTTGCTGGCTGGTGGCGGGCGTTTCAAACCTTCTTTCCCTCAGAACTTGGCTGCCGGTTTTCATTTTTCCGTTGTTCTGTTCACGCCCCTGTGTGCTGGTACTCGCCGGGCTACTCGGGCGCAACATAATCACATCCCAAGCTAGTGGGAGGGAAGTTGATTACTGACGATGTGCCACTGACAAGTCACATTCTAGACCGGAGGACGGCGATGGCGCACAAACTTGCTCACCCGATGTGTCATTCCGCCTGATGCGTACTAGGCTGAGGTGTCTAGATACTCGCGGATGCCCAGGTCAATTTGTTTCTTTTCCTCCGGATAACCAATATCATCCAAGCTCTATTCAACACGTCTGTGGATCCTACGTGAAGAGGCTTTGGGCAGGCAGCATCACATCTCATCCACTTTGGCGGGGTGAAAACAGATCATCGACTGTGCTATTTATATCCAAAAGAACTTTGGCATCAACATGAAACAATCGACCTTTGTCGTGATGATATGATCTCACCTCACCGACGCTTCCTAACACCACTCAACAGGCGCTTGAACCTGGGTTGTAGGCGCAGGTTAGCGGATGACTTGCATTTCCAGAAGCCCTCCATCTTTTCCATGACATATCTACATAATGTCATCGGGGCGAAGAGGGACAATCACATAGGCAAGTATGCATGACGACGTGACACAGGGGGGGAGTAAGTATAATAAACCGCCACGGGCAGACAAACACCTCCTGGGTAGGGCGATGTGGCACGGCTTCAGATGCATGCGGCAGAGCCAATGGAAATAGCAGCAACTGCCTATGTCGGCATCCTTCTCCCCCACGCGGTAGTTCTTTTCTGCAGGCAAGGTCCCTTTGCGGACATCTAGACGCCGAAGGAGTTTGGGGATAAGGGGAATGACAGACTCCGTCCGGGAAGTGTGTTGCCATATCTGAGATACCTGGCTTCATTTGCTACATACGCGCGCCCACACCGGGAATATCCAACACCCTCCCCCAGGTCAGGCTGCCGTTCCGGGGACAAGGATCAGCCGCACAGCCGCCCATTGTCACACTGTCATGCTAGGATTTGGGTACGTTAAACGCGTGGTTGCGACCAGCCTTGTCGGCGATTTGGATTTGACTTTACCCGTCCTGAGTCCTCAGCCAGGCCGCACCACGTGTGTAGGCGTATAAGACGCTTCTTACCGATATTATAAGCTCTATTTAGGCGATATTTGATGCTACGGGTGCACAGTTACCATGCTGTTGACTTAGTTTACACACTGATAGCGGTATGATGTATAGGGTGGTTGATAACTTCGTGTTCCCGATATCACGAGCAGGCTACGAGCAGGCACGAGCTATAAGCCCCCTTTCCTCTTTGCACTAAGCTTTAGTACTATCCAAGAAGGAATGTTGTCTTGGCTAGTTAGTAGTCATAGAGTACCTTGCTGTGCCATATTTTTGTGGCTCATCAAGATGTAACCGACTGGGACCCAAGCTGGCGTGAGGACAGTTGAATCAACGACTCACTGAACTTAGAAAATGCACACCCTGGGGGTTAATAATTTCTAATAATATTCTGCCTTTATGAACTTCCAGGCATAACGGAAAGAGGACCCAAGAGATCCCATGTGGGCTCTGTCAGGGGATACCTGACGCTCCATCGTGGCGAAGATTGTATTCAGTAGCCAGGCTATGGCCATGATAGTGCTCCTTATTTCGACATGACTAAGTGGCGTACTAAAATATCTGGTTTGCCATATGCAGGTCAGCGTACCATGGGGACGAATGCGGGACAGACCTATGTTGGCATCCTGTAATTAATCATTGATCATTGAGATTTGAGGATATTTTGGGGTCCGTATGAGCAGTTTCGCGGATAGCGACCTCCATGGCCCCCGAGCCTGGTTCTTAATACGAGGGATTTGCCACTTGTTTTGGGAAAGAATGGGTGAAATGAGGGGAGTGCCATGCCATTGACGAAACCAGAGTGGTTGCAACGCTAAACACACGTAGTTGTGGTACGTGAGACTGGCGTCAATGATAGAAGCGTGGAGCAAAACTGACCGCCGAAAAGAGCTTTGGAAATACCCGCGAGTTCCCTCTGCACAGGCAAGAGACCGGGATAAGCCGGGGTAGACGAGTCTGAAGCCCATTGAAGACTGGGTGATGAGTCTCTACCTCGTTTCGAGACCGCATCAGTTAAATCACGCCGCTGGTGGCTGCCAAAGCAACGAGGTATGGTTTTGGTCTGCTTTTGATTTAGCCAGGTTGCCGGGTGAGCAAGCAATCCAATGGATGCCAACTCGGGCCCGGATCGTCTTGAGTAGCCGGGGACTCAAAGTCGAGCCGAGCCAAGTTGACTATGTGACCATTTCTCAACCTCGAGTTGCATATGCCTCTTAGTCCCTGACGTCACAACAAGGGGAAGGAGCTGAAGAGAATTGAGAGCGTTTCATTGATATCCCAAAATCGTGACCATACCTCGGCTTTCATCTCAATTGGAGGTATCCAGGCAGGATAGGCGAGACGAGTGGCTCGACAATGCTGGCTAGGCGAAGGGCTACCACCCTATGTCATAGAGGAGAGCCAATCCATATCACCATAGGACGTAACGGAAGGCCGAGTATAATTCTGCTGTCCCAGACGACTGGTGTGCGAGAGGCAGTCACTGCTTCTTATTTGAATGAGAGATGCATTCGAACCCGTCGCCTGTTGGTGAGGGGCTTGTCTGTCCCGAAACCCAATCGTCGCCAGCTGGTACGACTCTGGTTGCATTGATGACTTGTACTCCAAGCATGCAGAACGCGCAGCTGAGTTCCTATATGAGGGGGTCGCATAGACGAAGTTCTGGATAGGACAAGGCCCGGCCCCCCAGGCGCAGCTGGTGAACTGTGAGAGACGAGCGCATTCCACGACGCAGCATCATGGCGAATGGACGAGAACCAATAGTTGTTGGCCTTGGCGGGGAAATAGAACGGAGGGTCGTTGTGCACCAAATTCTCTGAGTATGAAGGGTTCCGATGAAGCATTGGATGGCATGAAAAGCTGTGATTAGGGCTCATCTCGTTATGCCTGAGAATGGCTCGTCCATCTCATCAGTCTCATGCATGCCACCCGCTGGTGATGAGTAATCAGGCCGAGGCCAGTGAAGAAGGTGCGTTGCTGTCGCGGCTGCCGGGGTGAGCCGCCAGGTTGGTAGACAATCCCCAGCGGGAGCTCCCACCGCGCTCCACTACACGTCATCGTCACAAGCATTTCATTTCTACCGTCTGCACTGCTGACTTGTCCACCCTGTACACTGCCCTAGCCACTTAGAGGGTGGGAAACATCATCCCGCTGCCTTCCTCTAGGCTGCTGTTTATCAGTCGCCTCCTGCGCCCATGGTTTCCGGACAAGACTCTGCTGTAGGGCCCTGAGGTGTGACTGTCCACTCCAATTCCGCCAGTCCGACCCTCCAACCGCCCATGACGAGAGACCGAGAGAGCAGCGAGAGCATGGCGGCCGGCCACACTTATGGCTCAAAGTGCCGTCTGGCTCCCGTATCCCGCACCAACAACGAAGATGGCATGCCTCCGATCGAAGCACAGTTCTTCTATGCGTCCCTTATACCCATCGACGACCCCCTCTCAACCACCTCGACTGCGGCCGGCTCCGAACCAAAATCATCAAAACTACCCCTCCGGCCTTTCGCCAGGGGGGATAACAATGCCCTTGAAAAGGCCTGGTTGGCACTTCAGACAGAGGAGGACCGGAAAGACCACGAGCTAGCAAGGAAGGGAAGGAAACACATCGCTTCAGGGCCTTACGCTAGTTCTGCGAGAAGAGAGTTCCTGGTCCAAAACATTGCGTTAAAGCACTGGCAAAAGCATGGGTCTAATTTCGAGCCCCTTGCGCCGTCCTTGCCCGTTGATGCCTCTTTCACCTCTCAGGCTGACAGTTTGTGTTGTGCTGAGCTTGCAGTGGATGTGACAGCGGAGCTGGAAGGCAACTTTTGTTCTCTGGCACGGGTCGGCAACCCTGATCTGAAGATCGAGCATGTGCTTCGAGATGTCATGGAAGCTATTATTCGAATCTCACAATCTACCCAAGCAGCGTTAGACTCGAAGCCAGATACCATATCTCGACCGAGAGCCAGCTCTCTTGCCCAGCCCAACCACAACCCACCCAGTCCCTCAACAGATCATAAAGTGAGATCCAATACAGATGCTCGGAACAATGCAGACCCACGTGAAAATCCGACCGGAAGTGCGCGAGATTTCGAAACTAGATATCGATCGGGTTCACAAGTAACAAATAGATCCTCGCGCCCTCAAACACCTGCAGAAAAAATAATCCCATCCCGCCCGCCTGTCCTCGACGATGGAATATCAGGCAAGCCGTTTGTGCGTGTAGGAAGTGTCGAGGCTCATTCTCCCAAGATTGGATCCTCTCTACCCAAGTCCGAGTCACTCGCGCTGGGGTCTTCGCCGGGTGGTGCACAACTCCCTGCGTCTATTCGTGAACAGAGTCTGGGCCATGTTGAGTCCTTTGAGGATTCTAAAAGCTCAAATGCTACCAACACCAAATACAGCAAAAACCCGGTCGATGTTGCCGTGGGAGTGTCTCGACTACATATGGTCACACTTCCAGCGTTGCAGATGAAACCGATATATTGGTCGCCTGTGAATGACCTGGCTACTGTAACAAGGTCTACTTGGTTTTATAGGTAGGCCATGGTTTATATATTGTTGATATGTCTGGTATGTGACTAATTGCGCATAGGGACACAATGCTACCGATCCCGCCGGCCGTCGCCAATCAATTAGAGGCTGGATTTCACGAGCTTCGCCCTTGGACCGATACCTGGAGTGATGAGATACGATGTGCTATCGATGTAGGGCCCTTGGGAGAAGAAAAGGTTTCGCATCGACTTTGGCCCGAGACAACTGGCGCCTCGAAAACAGCCTCGGAATCATACCCAACCCCACCTCCCATCTCGTCCAACCCTTATTGCGCCGCAAGATGTTTCCGTGGAGATGCAGCAGCAGAAGGCTCGATAGACCCTTTGAAGAAAGAAGCAGAACTTGAAGACCCCTCAATGGCACCGATCCGTCCATTCGCACAGTACCATATCATTTACAAGAACGAGACTGAAGCTTTCATGTTGAAACCAAGCCTCAAGCCATCGTCATATTATGGGAGAAAGCCCGTATCAAAGATTATGAAAGGATTGACAGTAGGCATTCCTGTCGTTCGAGGGTTTGATCGGAACAAATGGGACCGTATCCACCGAAAGAAGCAGACTCCTAGCGAACCAGGTGTGTCTGCTGCAAGCGAATCACACGAAAACCAAGGCCACGACGTTTGCCCAGCCTGCAAAGCCGATAAGGAGCGTGGGCAAGTGAAGGATCTCCTTCTGGTGGCTCATGGAATTGGCCAAAAGTTTGCTGAGAGAGTTGAAAGCTTTCATTTCACTCACGCAATAAATGGATTCCGCCGTGCCATCAATATTGAACTGGGCAACCCGATGGTTCATCAGATATTACCAGAAGGTCATAACGGCATTATGGTCTTACCACTGAACTGGAGGATGGGGTTATCTTTTGAAGACGGTGGGCCGCTGTCGAATGAAGATCAAGCCGAAGAGGCCCCAGAGAGCTTTGGCTTGAAAGACATTGAACCACCTACCATTCCGGCTGTTCGTAGTATGATATCAGATGTCATGTTTGATATCCCGTTCTACATGTCCCACCACAAAGGGAAGATGATCAAGGCTCTTGTGTCTGAGGCAAACCGTGTCTACAGGCTCTGGTGTCGTAACAATCCCGGCTTCTCTGAAAACGGACGGGTTCATTTGATAGGCCACTCTCTTGGTAGCGCCATGGCGCTGGAGATTTTGTCTCGACAACCTACCTACGTTCCCCCACTCAATCTGTCCCAAGCAGAGCCGGAGAGCGGCTTTTTCGAGTTTGACACAAGAAATCTGTTCTTAGCCGGTAGCCCTGCGGGCTTCTTCCTTCTACTCGAGCGCGGTGCTCTTGTGCCCCGTCGAGGGCGGCGAAAAGCTGGAATCGAACCTGGCGATGCAGAAGCTAGCGATGTTGTGGGTGAAGCCGGAACATTCGGCTGTCTGGCTGTAGACAACATCTATAATATTCTTGCCAAGGAGGACCCGATTGCCTATCTGCTCAATGGTTCTGTGGATCCAAACTATGCATCGAGCCTGAAGGTTGCTCACGTCCCCAGTGCTACACCATCATTTTTTCAATCGATGGGTGATGCGATGCGTCAAGTGATCCCCGGCGTGGCTCCAGCTCCAAACCCATTGGCCTTGGATCAAGCCTTGGACCGGCCGCCGACTTTCCGGTTGCCTTCCCAGCTTGAGTTGGAGGTACACGATTTCACAAGAGAGGAACTGGCTGAAAAAAAGGCATATCTTCTGAACGACAATGGACAGATAGATTACTATCTGCGATCTGGCGGCGGCCCACTCGAGATCCAATATTTGAACATGTTAAGCGCACATACCAGCTATTGGACAAATCAAGACTTTATTCGAATGATATGCGTCGAAGTTGGGAGGAAACCTGGCCGAAAGAACACTCTACCGGCCATGAGGGCTGTGAAAGCCAAGAAACGGGTGATACCAAATACTGGCAGTCATTGAAATGCACATGTTCGCTTTTTATCTTCAAGCATGTTAGCCAAGTCTGTTTGCCTGTCTTTTTTATCATATTTTCCTTTGTCTTTCATTTTCTTCCTCCAATTCCGGTTTAGAAAAATCAGTTGGCAAGGCGTTTGTTATGTATCTGGCTCTGGTCAAACAATTCCATCTTCGATACATGGTCAGGATAGTGTTAGATACCCATAGATTAAGAAGAACTGCCCTCCTTGTACGTAGGAAGAGGCACGCTAATACTATACATTTAATGATGAACTCTGGCTTTCCATGCCTTAATTTTGAGTTCGAGAGTTGCTATTTATACCCAATCTTTATTGTATGTCATATGTCTCGTGGAGATGCCGAAATCCATTCGCACTTTCTGCGATGCAGAAGCGTTAAAACCCTTCCACCTCCATCAAATCCTCATCTGCCAAGTCGTCGTATTCATCGCCGTTTCCGGCCTTGCCGTTGGCCACGCCATTACCATTGGACTCCTCAAGCTCACGGATCCTGTCGTTATCCATCTTCTCCTTGTGCTGCATGAGATCTTCATAGCCCCATGTGCTGATACCCTCCTGGTCCTTGGCACGGAAAGGCTGGGCCATCGTGCGCAAGAACCGCCGGGCGCTGCTGACGGCCATGTCGGTGCTGAGATTGGTGTCGGCTTCAAGAAGGCCCTGGTTGATCCATTTCGGCAGCTGGGTCCTCTTCTTCTGGAAGCGGCGGTCCGAGAGGACCATGATACCGTAATCGTCCTTTCCGCGCAGGACACGACCGAGACACTGGGCGGCGTGACGCATGGCGTCGAAGGAGAGGAAGTCGTTCTCCTTGATCCGGTACGTCTCGCGCAGGAACTCCAGCCTGGCCTTGAGGATTCGCGACTCGGTGTACTGGAAGGGGACGCCGATGCACAGCACCGTCCGGCCGTACTGGTGGTCGAAATCGATACCTTCGGAGACCTTGCCACGGGCCACGCAGAGGAGAACTGCGCCTCGGCCATTGCAGCATGCCGTCCTGTATGTTTCGAGGGCCAGGGAGGTTTCCTGGGCGTCGGGCGTCTCGACCAAGATCAGTTTATACTTCCACACCTCGTCTAGGATGCCCATGCCTTGCCACATGCTGATGATTGATTCCATGTAAAGATAGGAAGGGAAGAAAACGACCATCCCGTCCGGTGTAATCTTGGCAAATTCAGTGAGGAGATTGCCATAGTTTCTCACCACACTAGGCTCGTTTCTGACTTGAAAGCTTGTAGATACGGCGGCTTGGTCGCTTCCGCGGGTCACAATCATGGGCAAGAACGATCTGCGAGCCAAAGTCATGCTGTAGGACTCTTGGATCACAGTCGGGAAATCGAGCATTTTGGGGTACATCTCCAGCGGGGACATTGTTCCAGATGTAATAATGACGGAGTAGAACTTTTCAAAGACCGGTCGAATGGCGATGGCTGCATCGAGACAAGTGAAATGAAGGACCGGATTTGGGACTTCGGCAGTGTCTGATTCGTAGGGCTCGAGAATCAGTAGGAAGCCTTTTTCATATGTGGCTACGAGAGTAGCAAAGGTGGCAACTTCTTGCAATGGTTGATAATCTTCGATGTTGGTGAGCTCCAAGGTTCGCACCAATGAGGTTAAGCGTTCGGCGCAGAATCTGAGAGGCTTCTTTTCAATGAAAGTATGCTCCTTCAGATGTGCAAGGAAGGACGGAGGCGTTTCGGAGATAACTTGACGAACTTTCATCCGAGTCTGGCCGTATTAATAGAGTATTCCAGGGGCAGGAGAGCGCATATTCTCACCTTGAGATATTCAATAAAACGTTTAAGGAAAGCAACGAAATGCTCTGCCCTTCGGATGTTTCCTGGCACGGCCTCCTTCAATAAGTCATCGGGCAATGCTGCAGGTTATTAGTCAATGTATCCCAGTTGACAAAGTGGTTACACAGCCTACCGGGATTGGCCATTATAGCATCCTCTTGCCTAGCTGCATCAGTGTCTCGCAGCCCTTGGACGAGCTTTTCGTATTCATTCTGTAGCTGCTCCTGGTCGGTGGCTCGCATTTCTGATATCTTGCGCTCTAAATTGGCCGCTCCGCGAGTAGCCTTCCGCAGAGAGTCTTCTGTGATGTCAGTGCTGAGAGCTTCAATGCATACGTTGTCGATGTTGTGGGCTTCGTCGAAGACAATGATGCAGTCCTTTGAGAAGTCTTTCGACACTCGCTCAGCGATTTTGGGATCGAGGAGATAGTGATATGAGAAAATGACAACATTGCAGTATTCCATCTGGTATGAGAGTTAGCGACTGTGCTCATTAGAATTCTTTGGGCTGTGTGTAGTACCATTCGTCGTGCCGTGAAGTATGGACACTGCTTGTGTTCCTCGCCATATTTCATGATCCCCTCAAAGGTCCAAACACCATTTGGTATCAGGTTGTGAGGCTCTAAAAGATCTAGGTTCTGTAATCACGTTAGTTAGCTTGCGAACATTGGCGTGCTGCCTAAGAGAAACACACATCGTGATAGACGCAAAGGTCAACATCTTCACCCCTCTCCTTCTTCTCCTTTACGAATCCGGCAGTGAGACTTCGACACCGAGCATCGACAATTGCGCCACTCTTTTCACGCTTTACTGAAGGGTGAAGGCACAAGTTTTTTCTACTCGTCAAGCCCAACCCGCGGAAATCTTCTTCGTACCCAAGCTGCTCGGCCCGGTACTTCATGAGCGCTTCCAACTCCACCAAAGCCTTCTCGATTTCGGACATTGTTCCTGAATATTATGTGAGATAAAAATGACCATGCCTCAAGCAATGCATTGGACATACGAGAGCAGTAGATCAGCTTGCGTTTCTCCGGCATGTATTGCTGATAGGCCACAATGAGGGACAGCAGTGAGACGGTTTTTCCAGTTCCCGAAGGCATCTCCAAGACACAATGGCCTTGGGCGTCCAGGGTTTCTGAAATCCTCGGTTAGCATCGTGGTTGGTGATGAAATTTGATAGGGGGACAGGGGTCTTTACTCTTGAGATCGCACATGTAGCTGGTTTAGTTAGCTAGGAAAGTCCAGGGAATGATGTTTTTAGAATTAACTCACGCATATTGCTCTGGTTGAAACGGAAAAGGTCAGTTTTGGATATTTCAAATGATAGGTTTGGGGGTTGGCATACCAGGGTAAATTCTGGGATATGGGAAGAGCACGGGAAGATCGCTATCCAAACACCATTAGCATTTTGACCATCTGGAATGAATGCTGGGACGCACTCAATATTGAATTTCATGATGGGCGATTTTGGAGGGCGGAACGAGCCCCCGACGAGTCGCTACGATGTCCTTGCCTCTCAACCCTCAGCCACCCGATTGTGCAGTGTGTTTCGTGCTCACGGAGATGACGGCGAGTTACAAGGTACCGTGAAGGAAGAAATGCCAAACATCCACGAAGTCACGTGCACAAGCTCGAAAATTATGGAGCAGGACTTAGGATGATACTCTGCTGCATTGGTCAGCAATTATCCGGTATGGTGTAGTGGCTAACATCGCTCGCTCTCACCGAGCAGCCCTGGGTTCGATTCCCAGTACCGGAGTGCATTTACTTTTTGCTGAGTGTTAGCCTTCACTTGGTCTATAGAGCTGATCTGCAACTACCTATTTTTATTGCTTCTGTGAATCTACTGTATAGCATCTAGTCTCTAGGGTAGTCTATAGCTTACCTTAGTAGGTGTTTCAGTTGCTACCTCAGGTAGAATCAGAGCAACACTTTAACCAAGATCCTTCCGAGACATTGCTCGGTGTTTGAGAAAAGGGATAAAAAGAGATATGAGAAGCAAAAAGCTCGAACCCGGACTCGAACCAGGGACCTTAGGATTAATTGCAGATTAACTGCAATCCCACGCCTTAACCGCTTGGCCATTCGAGCGGATGTCAGCACGAGGCTTTACACTTGATTATATACCCGCTAATCCACCTCCTCTCTGAACAACCCAGAGGTCACCCACATGGGCTTTCCCCCTTTTCTCCCGGAGAGTTGAACGCCATACCTGGCTAACAGTCAATCAGCTTGCCTCATCTGCTTGCCGCCACCACATCTTGGTATGCATTCGGGGTTGCCTAAGAAGACCAATTGCGGTTCTTCTGATTAGGAACTCCGCAAGAGTGTCTTTGTGAATGTGCGCCCCTATAACCTCGGATCTGGAAGATTTGGCCGCGCCACAGGCCCAGTCCCATGTTTGAGAAAGACCTCTGTCATCTACATTCTCCGAGAGTCGATGCTGAAGCGCAAGACGAATGCATGGGTTACTTGAGAGATTTACTGGCTGAGATTGCCAAGCACTCAGTGAATATGAACTGTACCGGGGATTCATAACTGAGAGCGTACCATGAACTTGGACAGATCCTTATATGTTTGCTTTGGTTCACCCTTGATTTCAATTGAATGGGGGCGGGTATAGTCCTTAGGCCAAGGCGGTAGGTAGCTCTTGTTGTTTGAGTTGGAATACTTCGCTCTGAACCTGTCTATACATAGCTGGATAATTGTTACGGACTCACTAGCCATCTGAGAAAGATCGATTTGCGTTGATTATTTCTTCGCCCACAAGTGTTTTCCTGTTTCATTGATGCGATTGCGGGTTGTGAATTTTGTGACTTCCGAGCAAAGTTCCTCGTCGTTTGGCCCATTGTCACCGGCATTTCTCAAAATGATAACTTTTGGCTAGCTCACTTGATTGATCATTGAATGGTTCGGCATCGGGAAAAGTACCGTTTTGTCACTATTTTGAGGACCGTTGTAGGCGATGGGCAACGTCCCGCATCGTTCAGGACCCCCTCCCTTTGATTGAGCATAGCCACCATGGGTGGGCTTGTTGCCGCTTGGTTTGGCTCGTTGTTGATACAATCCAGCAGTGTCATGCCACCAGCTTGTTCTCCCTTAAGCCCGGCCGCAACACGGTGCACACTCTAATCGGTAGCATGCCCCTTGTGTGTTTAGTACAGATACCACGTTTTGCGATTACATCTCGAAAAGTTTCGAATGAGTCGAAATTTTGTTGATAAACGCGACAAACAGTTCTTCTCACGTTTCTAAACAACCACTAGTGCACTTCTCACAACATCCGCGACATTTGGCTCTATGGATGCTTATATGGCCACGAGCTCGGTTAGTCAGGATGGTTCTCAATAGCTAGGTGTTATTGTCATGTTCCCAGCAAAGGACTTCAGTTCTCAAGTATCAGCTTCGTTAAAAAAAACTCGAGTGGCGAGCTAATCAGGGAAAACAGGCCTCAGAGGTACAGTTGTTAAGGCTGGACTGCCCGCCTTTCCTCTTTCATGCTGAGCAGCCAAACTGGCATGGAAGCAAACATTTCCCTAATATGTACACTTTTCACATTATCCAGAGTGCTAATAAGACCAAGAATATCTTGTAGCTGCCTTGCATTTGGGAAAATCTGGGTAAATGAGGTGAGCAATGGTTCAGGCTGGCTATAAAGATTTAGGTTTGTATCCTTGATCTTAGTAGCCAAACAAGATAGACAGACTGGAGGGCGATTCTGGTTTGGTTTGAAACATTGAAACATAACGTGGGAGTGTCCTGCAAACTCCCTCCACAGAGAATAATTATCATTGGACTGAGCCTAGCTTGAATTTCGATAGTTCGGACCGAGTTTTTCTAACGGAGGTAGCCCAAATTAGAGTCGCACAATCCGAGAGCCTGGAAATGTTTGATTTCTTCATTATTGTATAAGATCTTGCAATCTGAATCAAAAGCAATACTAATCCTTGCCTTTAGGCTTCCAACTGGTGAAGCTAATGACTGGGAAGATCCTAGAATTATAATTTGCTGCTGAAATTTCTTGGATTCGGACTTATTATCAGATCTAGCAGTAGGGCACCTCTCGGTTCTAAGCCCCTCTCCAAATCAATCATACACGATGTTCTCACGTAGAAAGGTTCAGAAAGAGCTGTTGGAAATCTCTTCTCAGCAAGGATTCTTATCTTCCAATCAATTTCCACTCTTCGACGATTTGATACTGTCGAATATCGACAAGTCACTGATATCAATATCTGGAGACTTTCGACGTTCTCTCAATACTCCGCCGTGGTAACAGCCACCATATCCTCTTCCTGGAGCAGAAGGGGAAGATTGTTTAACCCAAATTTTCCAAATGCGTTGCTCGAGGCCTTCATCGGCTTGGTCCATCCCATGCTGCCAATCCTCGACGTCTCCAATTTTCTGAACGCTGTGACTCATGGCGGTGGCAGTGTAAGCCAAATCATTCTGATGGTGTACTAGGCCATGATATTTGCCGCGTGCCCATTTGTTGACTCTCGAAACTCTACCAGCACCGAGCTAGGAAGAGATTGAGAAGTTTCACAAAACGACAACTCCAAGATATTCTGTAAGAGGTCGAGTCTCTTCTTCAAGAGATTGTTGGAAAGCAACTTCAAAGCCGTAAAAGATTGCTGGTATCCTTGTAGTGTATGGGGTCAAACGCTGAATTCCTAATACAAACTGCGTGTTCGAATGGGACACATTTGGATGACTTAACCTATTGGACAACGTAAAGATGGATTTATAAAGGAAGCCGAATGTTTGTGACTCCATCAAAATATCCGCCAATATCTGGCTAGGTAGCGTTTCGGTCGTGTTGTGCTTGTTAAGCAGCCAAGCGACTGCATCGTTTATATTACCTCCAAATCATCCGATGCAACCGATACTAATGTATCTGGTGACAAAGGTTCTTCCTGTAGTCTTAGGATCTCGGACTTGACTTGCAACTTACAGTCATCGATAAGACTCTCGCGTAGACCGTATTCCCGAATAAGCTGCCTGCACTTGAATATTTCCTTGGATATTTCCAAATCTGGTATATCATTCTTCAATGATTTCCCCACGAGTTTACCTAGCACTTTCTTGTATTCGGAATTAGGATAACGAGTGAGCTCACCTAACCCTCAATATATCCCGAATCAGATAGTAGTAGCCTTGGACAGGGATAACTGACTTGGATGACTTTCGAAATTCCAATCAGGACTGGGCTTTATTGACCCTGTTCCCCGAGGTTGCCTTGTTAGTTTGGCCTTTAACTGGTGGCGGGCCCTGACAAGTTCCCACTGCAGCTTCCGACATGGAGCGCGGGATGTGAATGTTATTCTTAAAGTAGACACAACACAGATGGGGGCATGGGCGGCGTGTATGACCGCCATGTAGGCCAACGTGGCAAAATGTGATTTGGTCTCTCAACCATGCTTCGTCAAACAAGTTCTTCAAGTGCTTCTCTCAGCCTCTAGTTTTCAGATATTCTTAGGCTTGAATCTTGAAGAAGGGACTCTTTTCTTCATTTATATCATCGATATAAAAGGCAAACGGAGCCAAAGACGGGAGAAAGTACCAGATAGTCGAGATACAATGCAGATTCGGCGAACATCGAAATGCGATACATGGAGAAAATGAGAATACTTGGATAATGGTGCATGGAAACAAGGAAGAAGGGGAGATATGGCAATTAAGGAACAGAGAGTGAAGGAGAGAAAAAATGAGGAAAGAGAGGGGTTTTACCCAACACAATGGGAACATGAATCTGAGAACGCCGAGCTCACGTCGATAACACGGCTTGCTTGAACCAGGAGTATAACAGCTGTGAGTATTTATAATCAAGCTTATGAAGCTAGAAATCAAGTCAGCTCGAATGGCCAAGCGGTTAAGGCGTGGGATTGCAGTACTTGCAATTTATCCTAAGGTCCCTGGTTCGAGTCCGGGTTCGAGCTTGCTTTCTTTTTTACCTTTTTATTAGTTAAATATCATTCTTTCAGCCTTTGATATCGGTATTCTTTTTAGCTAAAAAAGTAATTACTCTATTTCACAAGAGAGAGAGTAGATAGACTAGCAAAAAGCTCGAACCCGGACTCGAACCAGGGACCTTAGGATAAATTGCAAGTACTGCAATCCCACGCCTTAACCGCTTGGCCATTCGAGCCTCTTTGCTTATGTAATAAAATAAATTATCAATATATATATGCACGTCAGAAACCAGCGACGTCTACCTTGTCTAGAATGGTCTAACGGAACGGGATGAATCAATCCACTGGAATGCGAGACACGCTGCGGGAGAGATAACGCCGATGGTTCTAAGCGGATTCCTCCAAGGCTATCCAATCCTTTCAGCTAAGCCTTAGCGGCCCGTCGCCCTGCGGCTGTCGGCGATCGCTTGTCCCATCGTAATAAATTCCCCAGGATTCCTCTTCGGAGAAAGCCGTCCCTTTCTGCAAAGATTTCCCTTTTCGATTGAACGTTCAAGTGGTGGAGGGTAGATGTTACATACCTCTCAGCACTGGGCTTCATTGGCGCTTGTTGCTCTGGCTTGCATTGACCAGCCACTCCGCAGATGTGTGTGTATTGTGAGCGAGGATCGGCACAAGGACAATGAGTGCCAGGATGGGCGCCACCCGCAGGAGCAATTATGCCGTGTGATAAGAGGGTGCGCTGCAAGCTCCCTCAGCTCTGTTGTCATCTCGATGACCAAGATCGTAGTATTGATGGAGAGATAAGTTGGGTAGGTACATAGACCGATCAGTAAGGTTTGCATGGGTGGGCAGGTGGATGGTTGGCGTTGAGGGGCGAATGGATAACTGACACATCAGCCCCGATGTGAGACATGAAGGAAGGCAAACATCTGCGTGTTGTATTGGACGGTTCCCGATCCCTTTCAATCACCGGCAGTATGAGCAGGAAGCTTGAGGCCCGTCTGTTGACTCGAGAGCGTTTCAATTGTTTTTGCAGGGTGCTACAATTGGGAAAGCTACGATCACTCGATGTCAGCCGTGTGGGTAGCGGTGGAGATAGATGGCTTCCGATGTGGGTTTCGGATGCATGATGCGATGCACACAGGCCAATATGTACATGTACTTGGGGAGCTGTTGCTGCCAGCCGACAGACTCGAGCGTTTTGGGTAGGGTAGTATTATTATTTGAGACAGACAACAATGCATTGAGACCATCAGAAAACCATGTACCTAAGCTTATCCGTCTCCCAGCCGCGGTCGTGTGCTTGCTCTCCCTCTCGGGATTACCAAGAGCCACACCAGAGTCAGGACCATGCCTCTGCCGCCATGGGGGCCATCCCATAGCTCTGTCGAGATACTTACCTAAGAACAGCCCACTGAAGCCGTCACATGAGCGATTGCCTGGGGTGCAGCACGTTGCCCAG
This sequence comes from Clonostachys byssicola, assembly GCA_902006505.2. Lineage (NCBI taxonomy): Eukaryota > Fungi > Ascomycota > Sordariomycetes > Hypocreales > Bionectriaceae > Clonostachys > Clonostachys byssicola. The sequence continues at coordinate 898,889 of CABFNO020001317.1, forward strand.
GGACTGAACCACGCAAGATCTCGAAAACCGCATGCGTACCCAGCAAAGGGAAGCGAGCGCTGGAAGGCCACTTGCATCCTCCATGGCCGGATCATGGGCTAGTGTACATAGAATGGCCTCCACCACGGTGCATACTCATGTATTGAGTACCCACTCGGTGTGATGTGTGGCTGTTAGGCCAAGCTCGCCTACCTAGTCACTGTCACTTTCACCCCAGACACAGACGACCAGTGCTCCGTCCGAGATGGTCAGAGTTTGAGCTAGAGCGTGAGCCCGAGACAGAAGGATGGTTGCCAACGCGCATCTCACCGGGATCAGCGATGCGAGATGCAAGATGGACACGGGAAAGAGGCACGGGCCAGCAAACAGCCGGCAAGGCAGACAGGCGAAGAGCTGCATTGCCTGCTTACCTACCGGCCGCGCTCTCGAGGGCTGGCAGTCAATCAAGCTGTGGTGATGTTGCCGCAACAAGGTGACGATGGTCAGAAAGTGGTTTGATGTCTTGGTGGCTGCAGATCGCACCACCCTCACGAATCCAGAGTGCCCCATCCACTCCGGGCTCTGCGACAGCTTCAATTGGCCCGTACGACGCGCCGTCGACGCATCCCCGCCTCTAGCCTGGCCAGACTGGCCACTGGATGATCCGTGCCATCCCTGCGACCCAACCTTGCCGCTATCTGTTGCTTGTCCATTGGCCATGCTGCCCCTCCTCGAGCAAGCACACAATGCAGCGAGCCTTTATCAACGCTGGTGGATAGGCTGGCATGATTCCCTCTGGCCCAGGTGTGCATCGGATGGTGCTTTCCAAAGGGAGAAAGGACCAGGTATGTGTGGGCATTAGTTAGCTGTGTCCGCGCGCGTGCGAGAGTGATGCGGAGTAACACAACGCTGCGGCCGATAACAATCCAAACCACTTCTTCGCCTGCTGCCCAACCTCAACTGTTGTTTTCTCCAGCTCCTCCATCCCCCCTCCACACCGGTCTATGCAGCATCCTGGGGTGGCTGTTCTATTAAACGATTAATCATAATTCAATTTGCCTGCCTTGCTCAGCTCAGCTCTGCTCGTTTTCGTCTCCCCTCTCTTTCCACTTTGCTTTGAATTGCGCCACCCTCGAGCTCCAACACGGTCGCTCGACTGGCATCACCATCTCTGGACCTTTTTCTTCCCCTCCCACCCGTGACTGAATTCCTCTCTCTGTCTACTCATCGGCCGATCGGGTGGACTGTCGCTTCGCTCGCTCGACGATTACATGATTGCACTCTGCCGCCGACATCTAGATTCTTGTCCCTTGTTGACATAGCTGCTGTCTGTCGTCCCTTCCTTCCCAATCTCAATCCGCCCAGATTCTTCCCCCAACTGCGTGCCTGAGGTACTTGTTCCTTTCCCAGGTCGTAGCTGGCTCCAGACTCCCATTGCATTCCTCCTGTTTGCTCTGCTTTGCTCGATTTCGCTTGGCCTCACTTCTACTTTATTCTCCTTCAAATACAGCGCCTGGCAATTCTGCTGGCATCATATATCCTTCCACTGGACTCCGTGTGAACAAGTGAGTATTCCTGACTTTCACCAGACCGCCAGCCATACCAGCCCGTGATACTGACCTCATACTTTTCTTGTAGGCTCCGCATCAAGACCGACCGAGAGACTAACAACGGACCCGCCTGTGCTATCCATATCGATCCACCACATCACTACGGAGCATTTATCCTATCTTATCACGATAGACGGGGTAAATTGACAGCCTTACGGGCTAAAAGCATGGCGACCATTGCTATCCCCAGACCAATCCCTCCCCATCGGCCAGTGTCAGGTCTCGACACTCCCATCACACCGCCGCACTCTCTCCAGAGCTTGGATACCTCTGGTACCCCGCAGTATCATATCCCCGTCCCGAATAAGCATCTGCCCGTTTGTCCATCTGGCTCTGGTGCTACCTCCCAGAACGACACGCCTCCAGAATCACCCAAGGATTCTGACCAAGATGATGTACAGAGCTCTGTTCTTCATCCACCGACTACCTTTGATCGGCAAGATGCTTTCGGCACTACGCTCTACACACTTTCTGCCGCTGACGTCGCCAGGGCTTTGGACGTTGCATCCCGCCAGCCACTTCCTGACCCAGATTTGATGTTCCCTTGGCTCCACGGCTTAAACCCGCAGAACCATTTGCAGCTGTCTTTTTTCAATGCTCGCAGACGTAGCAGCCGTAGGCCCCCAACATGCCTGAGAGCCATCACAATTGTCAAAGCTGATGGGGACCTTAATACTGCTCGCCTCAAGGGCGCATTGTCTCCATCCGAGATCCTTCGTAAGGGTTCAGAACCAGAGTTTATTGAATCAGACCCCTCTGAAGGATTTTCTGTCCGGAACTTCCAAATTCAGTCCAACAAATTAGCAGTGGTATCGGACATCATCGTCTATGGTGAGAATTCGGAAGTGGTCGAGGATGTTGCCTGGGAATTTTCTCTTGCGCAGAAGAAATGGCGAGAAAGACACGCCAGTTTTGATTTGCCCGAGTATCACACATTTATTTGCACCAGTCGCTTCTCGGAGTTTGAAGAGAAGTACAGGGATATCGTTGTGATCGACGCTGAAGGCAGGTCTACTGGCAAAATTCTCGACTTTGTGATGCAGGAGAGACAAGAGATGTGGAACATGACGAAGGCTTCTGAGATATCTCACAACGTATTTTTGGGCCCTTCCCCGGAGATGCACAGTCCTGAGGAGAAGGAATTTGACATTCTCATCGAATGTGGTGATTCCGGAAAATTCAACCCCGAGGCGTTACAACTGGTTGCAGAGAGCCCCTCTGAGATTGTCACCCAGATGTACCACGAGTTCCCATCCTCTGGTAGCGTTGTCACCCCTAGTTGGTCTCATACGGAGGCCGATGGCATTCTCGAAACTTGCAAGTGGATTTACCATCTCTCGCATGGTACGAGACCGGGTATGAAATCCGTTTCTGATACCGAGGGAGATTCCTTCATGTGGGGTGATGAAGAAGGCCTAGACGAGGAGCGATTCATGCAGCATGAGCCTCGGAAAATTCTTATTCATTGTGCCGATGGCTACACTGAGTCTTCTCTGCTTGGCCTTGCCTACTTTAGCTATAGCACTGGTCTGCCCATCGGTGAAGCTTGGCTAAAGCTGCATACCGAGAAGGGACGAAACTTTTTTGCGTACCCAGGAGATGTAAACTTGCTTTCAGCTATCGCTCCCCGTCTGCTCCATGAGTCTCCAGCGTGTGCCGGGAAAAGCCTGCTGGAGATAACCAACCTGGTCAAGAACGAGCCTAAGTGGCTCGGCGGCCTGGATGGGTCTTTCCCCAGCAGAGTTCTTGATTATCTTTACTTGGGAAACCTTACTCATGCCAACAGCCCCGACCTCCTGAAGGATCTGGGTATTCGCCAAATTCTCAGTGTTGGTGAAACTGCCATATGGCGAGAGGAAGATGTGGAAGAGTGGGGTCAAGATAATATTTGTGTTGTTGAAGGTGTCCAGGACAATGGAATCGACCCGCTGACCAGTGAATTTGCTCGCTGTTTGGACTTTATCGGTATGTCATCCAATTCATTCCAACTCCACCCTAATGCTGGAAGATAAATCTAACATGTTCCATAGAGCGAGGAAAGCGCAGTGGGAAGGCTACACTGGTACACTGCCGTGTTGGTGTTTCTCGCAGTGCTACCATATGCATTGCCGAAGTAATGCGTGAGATGAAGGTACCCTTTGCCCAAGCTTATTGTTTCGTCCGGGCGCGGCGTTTGAATGTCATCATCCAGCCTCATCTGCGGTTCGCTTATGAGTTGTTGAAGTGGGAAGAATCCCTTCAACAACAGGCCGACGCCACAGCACCGGTCAAACGTGTCATGGAATGGGGAGAGGTTACTCGAGAAATCGCCCTCATGAATCGCCCCTATGCGAGGTGAAGATTTCGCTCTCACCTGATCAATGTTGTTTCAGCCTTGGGTATGTCATTCTCAAATTGTTCATTCTATCTGGGCACTGGAGGCCCTGGTTGTTGGCATAAATTGCCATCATCCTATATTATGTACTTCTACCCTAAGAAGGCTGTAGAACACCATGTGTTGGTTTGCAAGGAAATACCTGTCGGCCCTTTTCAAGTTTTTTGTTGTTACTTGCCAAGTCCTTACTGCAAGGGCTTCTTTCTCCTCGACTAGGCGTTTATCTGAAAGGTGGATAGGGGACGAGGCGGTATCAAAATCAGTGATCTCTGGATCTTTCTCTTTGGGATATCTCAGATGAACTGGGGACATGGTTGCTTTTTTCTCTTTCTTGATTACGGTGTTATGACACGGACTTATGATGAATATGATGACAAACATTGGGATTCAAGGCCCATTCTTCAGCACGAGGCAATCTCACATGCGTGAAAGCTATGACAGACTACTTGATGCAGTAGAATGAAGCTCCCTGTAACATGTCTGTATCAAGGCCTACAGAATCCAAAGAGGCAAACCGTTCCTGAAGCTGGGTTTCAGCGGTCTCCCAAGATCCCATTCATTAAATTACTAAGGACAAACGGGGCAATTTAAGAAAACTCCTATAGCGCACAGAACGCCAATTTGATGCTCTCCAAGTATTCCATCTTCCACAAAGAATAAGAAAAAAACCGAAGCCCCGACATTCCCCGTCTCCATACCCCCATGCGCTTGGAATTTGACTGATGTAGATAGAGCTGGACCAACGTTGATGCAAGGATGAAATCAGTGTGGTATATAAGATAGCAAAAATGTTAGGTACCGTAGGACGAGCTGTCATTCCGGTCGTCGCCTTCAAGAACACTGTTTAGATGAGTTAGCTTGCAGCCGCCGGGAAACGTTTATCGGGGTGATGGGGGAGAACGTACGAGAACTGTTTCACCAGGTAGCCCTCCCCGCCATGCTCCATGTCAATGTTGTAGACGTAGAAGCCGCCATCGTTAGTGACGACCATGACCTGGGGGCTACTGCTGCTCATTGCAACCACACTCCGGGGTGGCAGCCCATTAAGTGTGCCACCCGTGATGCGGGACACGCCAGAAGGATTGTGAGATTTGGGGATTTTGATAAAGGCGAAATCGCGAGCAGGCTCCCACATTTCCGTAACGGTTTGCGGGAGATACGAGCCAACCATGCCCGCTACTCCGCGGCCCATGATCTGAGACGACCGGCGTAGCATGTTGCTGAAGGACCCGCTCTGCCTACGATGGCCCGGGCCGCCCTTCTCCAAAGGCGGGGGATCCCCTCCAGCTGGGTCGGCCGCATCGCTTCTGGGAGACTCAGTGGCGCTATTCCCTGGCGATTCTCCGTCATCATAGGCTCGACCCCTTGACCACCGATCCTGCCGTGGTGAGCTTGCGCTTGGTGGCTCTATGGGTGCCCCTCCAGGCGTGGTATTATTAGGCGGTTGGCCGAGGCGGAAGATATGAACGGTGTCGGAAGCGGATGAAACGCAGAGCAGCGTGGAGCTGAGATTAAACGACATGCTATAAATAGTGGAAGGATACGTTCCCCGGCGGAACTGGTACAGTTTCTGCCCCCTTGGCACAGAGAAGACTCGGATGATGGTTCCCGTCTCGCTGGCAGTCGCCAGCAGGGTTCCGTCGTTGCTTAGGCATAGGCAGCTTAGCGGAGCGCGGTGTGCTTCTATGACGTTGACAGCCTTGATGGTAACCGCATCGAATATCAGAACCCTTCCAGAAGTTGGGGTTACGTATGTGGACTGCGGCGGCGCATGAGCCGGCCGTCGAGAATTATCGGTATTATCTTCACGAGGTTCAGGGAGCGGATAGGCAAGGTAGCAGTTCTCGGACGAGGGTGACAAGGCACATATTGCTAGAGGGTTCGGGGATGTATGGATGGCGTGGAGGAGACTCATATTGCTGATGTCGTAGAGGTAGATCTCTTCCTCGAGTACCACGGCGAGGCGTTTGCGATTCAGTCGAACGGCGAGAACGGCCGAAGGGAACGTGAGCTCACAAATAACTGAGGCTCTCTATAGAATCTTGTAGTGAGTATGATTTGTCTTCTGCAACATCTTGGAATCAAGAGAGGGCAAACCTTTGTGTTCTGAATAATGAGGTGGCGGGGAGAGAGAATCAGAGCCACCAAGGAGGTTGAGAATAGCATCTCGATAATGGAAATATTGCCATCGTCGCTGCTGAAGATGCGAGAAAACGGGTCGGTATGGTAGATTCTGAAGCCTTTGGAAGTGCCTGCACCGGATGCCTGTCAATGAGCTGCGCATATGTCACAAAATAAACGATCCGACTCACCGACAGCGAGACAACTATGGTCCTGGTTAAAGGTAATGAAGTTGAGGGACGGGGTCGCCATGTTGGCCGACTCCGCGCCTAGCAGTGTCACGAGCGAAGGACCAGGAAAAAGAGGACGATAAGGAAGGGAGAGCAAGTCGCGTCGTGGGAGCCCTCGCCTAGAAGAAAGATGGAGCCGGCACTCAATGTGTTGCTGCGCAGTCGCGGGTGGGAGGCTGGAGGGAGAGCGAGCTGGAGCGTGGTTGCATTCGAGAAATCGATCGGCTTGTGAGGCTGGCGCGTAGAAGCCCGCTCAGGCAGAAGTTTGGCCGGGCTCGGCTAAGACCTCAAGCAACGAGCTTCGAGTCCGAAAGGCGGGGACAATGACGGCCAGGTGGTACAGGCCAGGCTGCTCACAGAGCTCAAGGACAAGGCGAGGGCAGAATAGATGCAGGCCGTCGGTGCTGGTTGGGGCAGGGTGCGATGAGGTTGGTGAGTTCAATTAGACGAACGGCATTGATGGATCGTGGGAGCTGCTGCGAGCGATGATGCTCCGCAGCCAGTGAGTGGGCCTGGAAGGCTACAAGGGTACTACCTTAAGTGCTGCGAACTCACTGACGTCCTGGTTAAGGTAACATTACCGCCGTGCACATGCTTGTGGAGCCTAGGACTAGGGACAGCCCGCTAACACCATAACCAAAACTTCCACTGCCAACAGCAAATGGTTTGAAAGTTCTGGGCTATTTCCACGGCTGTCAGAAGGTTTACAACTACCTACCTTACCTAGGTAGGTACCTATCCAGGTAGTTTGGCCATCAGGTTCATATATTTAGAAGTCTGACAGGCTACCCGAAATCTGAAGGCTGCAGCTTCTTACCTAGGTACCTACTTAGCTAAGTACGCTGTAGCTTACGGCTACGGTTACCGCCGGATAAATAAAATCATTTTTAGTAGTAGCAGCCATCATTCGTCGGAAGATAGCTGCAATAGCTGTAGCCAACAGGCTATTAACCCCAACAGAGGTAGTATTGGTCTATGTGCTGATAGGGCTAGATTCCCAGTGGCCTATTTACTTAAGTAGTTAACAGGCTGTTGAGCCACGCAATAGGGCTGTTGAACTACGAATAATACTAGGTTAATCCGAACAGTATCCCCAGTATCGCCCACAAGCCCCGCCTGCGCACGATGGTAATCACATACACGGCATCAATGACGTCGAGCCTTTGTCAAGTCTGGGCTGGCCCGTCTCGTCGCCTCGGGCAGCAAGTGCAGGAATGGGCCGCTGCATAAATAATAGCCCGTGTGTGTTTTGGCCAAGCTCAATGGCCCCTGCTGGCTGCCTCATCTGACCCTCTGACCTTCTGATGACGACTGTTACTTGCCTCGCTCGACCCCTCCTTTCCCACACCTCTGCCATCTCAGGCGCATTCGTGGGCTCTTTTCTTTTCCTTTCCACAGAACAATACACCAACGTGCTCTACTGACCCCGGTTTTTTCTTTTTCCTAGTTGCATTTCCCCCATATCTGCTGTCGATCCATCCCTGAACCACCGTTCCCTCCTCCATTCCCCCATAGGCTTGGTCACCAAACCAAACGAGTGTCTCTTCAAGCAAAAGCCCGGCCCTCTATTGCGCCATCACCTACCACTTCCTCACTGCTCCCATTCCCTGTACCCATCATGCCTCAGCACTATGAGTACGAGGAATACGTGAGAACTCGAAGAGAATCTCCTCGCAGGGATCGTGATCACTCACCAGAGTATCGCTCTGGCGGCGGCAGCGCTCGGGAGCGTGACGACAATCCCCGCGGCTCAAAGGATACGTTTGTTCGCGAGGTCATGACACTGGAGCATCCTGGGGATTCTCGTCCTCGCTCGGTCCCGCCACTGGACCCCCATCAGATGGCCCGCCGCCGCTCCCCTTCGCCTGATCTATATTATCAGTCACGGTCCCCATCCCGTGCTCCAAGTGGCCGTCGCCACCGTAGAGACTCCTCCTCCTCGCAGGTCTCGCGCCGCCGGGACCGCTCCGAGAGTCCCATGACCCGCGCCAAGTCTGCCATCGACGATAACTTTACACGATCCACCACCGGTATTGGCGCTAGTATCTTGGGCGCCGTTGCGGGTGGCTTGGCTGCCCGGCAAGCTGGTGAAGTCCTTGCTCGCCGCCAGCGGGAGAAAGAGGGTGGCCGTCGTCGGAGTGATGCTGAGAAAGATGATCGCATTCGTCTTGCCTCGACCATCATTGGTGCTGCCATTGGCGGGTTGGGTGCCAATGCCATTGCCAACCGATATGAGGACTCTCGCGAACGGGGCCGCAGCCATCAAGATCCCTGGGAGGAGCGCTGGGGCTCTCGCGAAGCGTTGCCACCATATGAGGCTGCTGGTCGCGATGACCCTCGAAGTAGCCGCAGGGGCCTCCCCGAACCTGAATACGAAGATGACCACGTCTATGATAGGCGGCGCTTTGACGATGACCCGCGTCGCGATGATGCTCGATCAGTGGACTCCCGATCACGATACGACGATGGCCCGCGCCGTGATACTGGCCGACCGATGGATCCTCAACCACGATACGATGATTCCAGACGTTATGACGACGGCTACGACACTAGACGCTACGATGACCGATATTAGCTAGTGTATTTCTTCCTTAAATACGTTCGAGACTGAGGAGACATGTTTTATCATGCCTCTATTTTGTTCCATATTTTCTGCCATGTTTTTCTGACCAAGGCTTTATCAAACGAAGGTGAAAACGCAAAATCTGACAAGTGTGAGGGGTTTGCTGGGCTGGCGACTAATGACCTTAATGACATGTTTCTATGAGTATTAGATTAGTGAGCTTTTGAATGAATAACGAGCTATCTATGTCTGTCGTTCTTTGCTGTTGGTTGAAGGCCACACACATTCGCCCGGAGTCTAAGGCTTTCATTCCTGCCACATTGGAAAGCAGGTTAACGTTCTCTCGGGCTCCTCTGATCTCGATGGTGAAAATAACTATTATCCTCAATATACTGTCTTCTAAAGTTGTCTCAATGTAGGTAAGACTTCTCTCAACATATCATGTTCAACACCAGAGGGACCCAGAGCCGGCAGCATAAATCGAGCTCTAAAGGGATGAAACAGGAACCTGAGAAAATTGGAATTTAAACAAATAGTTTCGACCCCGAGATGTGAGACCTTTCAGAACACCTTAGAATTTCGTCACCGTTTAGCGCTTAATGACCAAGAGAGTGTATGATACAATGTGCTATTTATTACACCAGGACTTCCAGTACCTTCGCAACTCTTCCACCCATCTGGTGCTCTTTATTTCCGCCCAAAACCAGTAAACATGAGAATACCTCTATCATGCAAAAACTCAAACTCATCAAGTTTACTCTCCCTTCAGCTTGGCCTGTGTAACAGTAAAGGCCATCTCCAGAAGATCTTGCTCTTCCTTTGTATGTACGCGCTTCAGACCCGTGGCGACAGAGGCACTGGGGTCACGGCCAGCATACATGACGTGCTTGCGGTGGTGGTGCTCAGTCTCGTTGAGAAGAGTCTCGATTCGGGGCTGGGTAAAGCTCCATGCACCAGCGTTCAGGGGCTCTTCCTGGCACCAGACGATAGTCTTGGCGTTGGGGTATTGGTCCAGGTTCTCCTTGAGCTGTTGCCAAGGGAAGGGGTTCAGCTGCTCAAGGCGAGTGAATGCGACATTGTCGATCTTGTTGTCGGCACGGTACTTGTGGAGGGCACTCCATACTTGGCCGGAGCAGAGGATAACACGCTCGATCTCCTCGGGGCTCTTGATAGCACCAGTCTCATGCTCAGGATCAGCAATCAGAGGTCTGAAGCCAGCATTGGGGTCTGTGAACTCCTCAATGTTGGAGCGTGCGAGAGGGTGACGCAGCAGCGACTTGGAGAAGAAGATGACCAGAGCTATATTTAAACAGTAGGTTAGCAAAATAAATGTATACCAAGGGGGAGATGAGAAGAAATAGAAGGCTACTGGAATTGTAGGGGTGGACTAACGCTTTCGGAATTGACGGTGCATCTGGCGGCGCAGAGCATGGAAGAGGTTGGATGGCTCCGTGAAGTAAACGATCTGCATGTTGCAGTCCTGGTGCTGACGGTCGAGCTTTTCGGGAGAGGGGAAAACACGAGGGTCCTCATTGCTCAGCTGGAGGTAACGCTCGAGGCGGCCGGAGGAGTGTTCTGGGCCCTGACCATCATAGCCGTGGGGCAATGACATTACCAGACCGGTTCGCTGCATCCACTTGGACTCACCAGAGGCGAGGAACTGGTCAATGATACATTGAGCATTGTTGGCGAAATCACCAAACTGGGCTTCCCACATAACCAAGGCATTGGGCGATGACAGGGAATATCCGTATTCGAAACCAAGGGCTCCAAACTCGCTGAGAGAAGAGTTGGAGATGACAAACTTGCCCTGGTCCTTGCTGATATGCTGCAGAGGCGTGTACGTTGCTTCGTCCTCCTGGTCATGGAAGACAGCGTGACGCTGAGAGAATGTACCACGCTCAACATCTTGGCCAGAAACACGAACGTGGTAACCTTCAGTGACAAGAGAACCAAAGGCCAAGGCCTCAGCGGTGGGGAAGTCAATGTTCTTACCCTCAACAACCGACTTGGTGCGGTTGCTGAGGATACGCTTGAGGTTGCGGTGAACCTGGAAGCCTTCAGGCGCGCTGCCAATGACCTCTCCAACGTGTGCCAGAGTCTTCTCGTCAACATTCGTCTCGTGGTGGCGCAATACCTCGGTAGCAAGCTCCTTGGGCGACTTGAAGCCATTCCAGGCAGATGTCGTCCATTCCTTGGAAGTTGGCTGGTAGTCCTTGGACTTGGTAAAGCTCTCTTCCAACATGCCCCATACCCATTGCTTGTGCTCTTCGATGTCTTCCTTGGTGAAGGATCCGTCCTGAAGCAGCTGCTTGACGTAGACGTCGATCTGAGGATTCTTCTCCTGGATACGCTTGTACATGAGGGGCTGTGTGAAGGAAGGCTGATCGGTCTCGTTGTGGCCGTACTTTCGGTAGCAGACAAGATCGATGACCACATCATGCTGGAACTCTGCGCGCCAGTCGGCAGCGAGCTGGCAAACATAGTTGACTGCCTCAACGTCATCAGCATTAACGTGGAAGACGGGAGCATCAATGGCCTTGGCGATATCCGTGCAGTAAGCGGTAGATCGAGCGAAGCGGGGATCGGTGGTGAAACCAATTTGGTTGTTTACAACGAGATGAATGGTACCACCAGTCGAGAACGCTGGCAGCGAGTGGAAACCAAGACATTCGTACACGATACCCTGGGCAGCAAAAGCGGCGTCACCGTGGAGCAGAACGCTCATGGCGGTGCGGTGTGTCTTTTCGTCGTTGTTGTAGTGCTGGATGGCACGGGTCTTGCCCAAGACGACAGGGTCCTCGGCCTCCAAGTGGGATGGGTTGGCAACAAGGGAGAGCTGAACACGCTTTCCGGAAGGTGTAGGACGCTCAAAGTTCATTCCCAGATGGTACTTGACGTCGCCAGAACCCTCGTCCTCGGCACCAGTGGTACCAGCAAATTCGCTGAAGATCGATTCGTTGGGCTTGCGAACGACGTTGCTCAGAACGTTGAGTCGACCACGGTGAGGCATACCAATGACAATGTCCTTCACGCCGTAATCAACGCTACGGTCAATGAGAGCCTTCATACCTGGTACAAGGGTTTCGCAACCCTCGAGACCAAAACGCTTATCGTTGGGGTACTTTGTAGCCAGGAACGATTCGAAGCTTGAACTCCACATGAGACGGTCGAGGATGCGGCGCTTCTCGTCAATTGAGTACTTGAAGGGTTGTGGCACTTCGAGGCGCTCGCGCAGCCAATCGCACTTCTCGCGATCGGGGATGTGAATGAACTCGACGCCGTAGGAACCGCAGTAGATCTTCTCGCAAGCTGCAATGATATCTCGCAGAGTCATCTTCTCGCGACCCTCGCGCTTGAATCGGGGGAGAATTCCAGGTCCGAGGTTGTATTCGGTATCGAGATCCTTCTCGGTGAATTGGTAGTGCTCGAGAGTAAGCTCCTTGGGCTTGATGTTGCCGAATCCCGATGAAGTGTTGCGAATGCCGAGAGGATCGATGTTGGCAGTGTGGTGACCACGCGCCTGGTAGGCACGGACGAGGAGCTGGACCTTCAGATGGTTGGTGACATCAGAACCATCATCAAGAGCCAAGCCACCGGAAAGACGAGGAACACCTCCGGTCATTCCGGGAACCAGGTTAGGAGGCGGTTGGAAAGCTTGCGAGATGGGCATATCGCCGCTCTCCATGTTCTTGAAGTAGACCTGCCAAGATACGTGGACACTCTTGGGGTCCTGCTTCCATTGCAGATACATCTCATCGATGTAGTTGGCGGTGCTTCCGGAAAGGAAGTTATCACTCGGGTCTGGAGAATTGTCGATAGCGGCGGTGGAGTAGCTGCGGTGGGCAGTGATGGCCATTGACCGTCTCGTCGAGGAGAGCTTCCATGACGACGTGCGCGCGGCGGTGGTCGAAATGGGCGACGAGCATGAGGAGCGGGCGCCTCTGAGCAGCTGCGAGCTAGCTCTACTCAAGGAATTTCTCAACATCGTGATAGGAAAGGGTGAGTCAGTATTAGGGATCCAAACGCTGTTGCGATGGAAGGAAAAGAAGGATGAAGTCAGAAAGGGACGCACGCACGTCCTTCTCTTCGGCTACAGCGACGCGGCTAAGTAGTTTTCTTGCCCGAGAGGTAGCCGGAAACCTCAAATTCTGCCCCCTAGCTGAGAGCTGCCTGCGCCACATACCAAGCCACAGGCATGAAACACAGCACACCCAAAAGCTCCAGCGTTCAATCAAGCTAGTAATAGATACAGTATCAAGCTCAATATCGTAGAATTATTTATTATTCTCTTTTTGTTATGTTTAGTACTATTGATGAGATACATGAAAGGGGCTTTCTTCAATGTGTCATGTTCCATTTCAGCCACTCTAGTACGTCACTGCCAGGGAAGTGCCCATCCAATCGCAGTCGGTAGCATCTCCACCGTTCGCTAATCTTTCGCTTGTTGCACACACACACCAAGCGTATGAAATCACACGCACCAGTGTGGATCCGCACAAGACGTCGGGAAAAAGTGTGAATGACCTTGGTTGAGTTGTGTCATACGCCTGTGACACCGGGGCCTTTCCTCTCCTCCTTGTTTTCACCAAGAACCCACCAGCCAATCAGCCCTACAGGGGAACTTCATCTCAAGATGCCGGACAGTAAAGGGTCAGCAAAGCTGGCCCGTTCAAAGGCCTTGGATGATCTAATTATGGGGGTAAGCCAGCAAGCATGTTTTTGCGATTTGCCCGTTGCATGCTAGGAATATGTTGTTACCGATATCATTAGTCTGGCGCATGACACCTGTTTTGCAAGGTAGCCTTCGTTCTCTGAATACTCATAGACTAAACCGTTGCACAGACAAACAGTAGTAGCATTGTATCGAAACGCAGTGTCGAGCGACTCTACTACGCCAATGAGTCTCATTACTTTCGTCACTTTGTCAGGAAGCCTCAGAGGCGGGCCCCTCTGATTAATCGTGGTTACTGGCTGCGTCTAAAGGCCATAGATGTCATTGTTAGGCAGTTCCTTCGTAGCACACCCTCCAAGAGAGTTGTCATAAACCTGGGCTGTGGTAGGTAAGAATGCCCCTTGCTCCCTCCATCCTTCAAACTATCCCTTATCTTAAAATGGTGTTGAAAAAGTGATGTGTTGCCTTGGCAATGCCACACTCGTTACGGCCCTAGTTGCCAGGATGCTGTCTTCATCGACGTTGACTATCCCGATCTCATGCGCAAGAAGCGTACCATTGTCCTTGAGACGCCCGAACTCCGCGGGATATTGGGTTCGGACTTTAAAACAAGCCAAGTCGAAGGCGATCCGGTCTTGTTGAAGAGTGACAAGTACTGCCAGCTGGCCTGTGACTTGCGCGATCTAAAGGGGTTTCAGCAAACTCTCGAATCTCTCCTCCCACTATCTGAATGTAGTGTTCTTTTCGTAGCAGAAGTGTCCATTACCTACATGGACACTGAATCTGCGGATGCCCTGATTCAGTGGGCGAGCTCAATTGGAAAAGGTATGTAATGTCCCTTTAGCATCATCGTCTTACCCTTCAACTAACAACATGCATAGCCGAGTTTTGCCTCCTAGAGCAAATTCTGCCCAACGGGCCAAACCATCCTTTCGCACAGACTATGCTTAAACACTTCAATAAGCTAAACACGCCTCTGAAATCCGTTCATCAGTATCCGACCGTGGCAAGCCAGTCTGCCCGATTTAAGCATCGTGGTTGGCAACAGGTTGACATCTGGGATCTCTGGAATGCATGGGTGGATGACAAGTTTGTGACATCCACAGAACGAGTTTCGCTGGACGATATTGAGCCATTTGACGAATGGGAAGAGTTTTTACTTTTCTGCCGTCACTACGTTGTCGTGCATGCCCAAGCCGCTGGGTCTGGCATGTCACGTTCGTTCGAGGAAATAGAGCCAAGTCGGTCTCTCGATGTCCAGATAAAGAAGCAAATTCCATCTGCAACCATCAAGCGTCGTTTTGGCAATAGTCTTGTCCTACAGAATCCTGAAAGTGGCCATGTTGCTGTACACATGCTCGGCCTTGGTAACGAGGCCAGGTCTGATACGTATGACCTCTTTAACATTGGCAACCAGTCTGCCCCTTCTTCGAGGCTGCCATTCCACGGACCATTCCCTCGCATGTGTTCCACCATGTCTGATTTAGACGAATTTGGCATTCTCCTTGCTGGGGGGCGTACCAACCCAACGAAGGCCTTGTCTGAATGCTGGCTGCTAACAAGGGGAGCCTCTTGTTCCTGGAGGAAAACATGGGAGCTACCGAAGCCTCTTTACCGACATGCTGCCTTGCGACTCAAGAATTCGTCCCTAGTTCTGGTGGTTGGAGGAAAGACCGGGCCTTCAGAGATTTCAGATGATGTATTTGTTTTCCATCCAGAAAGGGGGTGGTTGACCTGTGAGAAGCTTGGTATCCAACCCGAACCCCTGTTCGGAGCGACTATTTGCAACTCGTTTCAAGCTGGGGTTGAAAGAAATGAATTCGGAGGACTATTGGCTGGTGGCCTACGTCGAGATGGAACCTTCAACCACAAACAATACCGATGGAGTTTGAAGATGTCTACATCTCAGGTCAGTGCAAGAATCCCACCCCTTTTACCGACTTAAACTCTAACTAACGGCTAAAAATAGCCATTGATA
Source organism: Clonostachys byssicola (assembly GCA_902006505.2). Lineage (NCBI taxonomy): Eukaryota > Fungi > Ascomycota > Sordariomycetes > Hypocreales > Bionectriaceae > Clonostachys > Clonostachys byssicola. The sequence goes on from CABFNO020001317.1 coordinate 914,419, forward strand.
TCATTCGAAGAAGTTGCATTTCATGGAAACTGTGGAAAGCAGCTTGCAGTGTTCGGCGCAACCATTGTAGACTTGGGGCGCAGAGTCGCTATATGTGGAGGAATGGGCGAAACCCCGTCGCACCAGGGCCAGACCATCCTGCTCTTGTCAGGGGAGGATACCATGCCTGACATTTTGGCATTAAAACCACCAACTGATAAGGAAAACGACTGGCCCTTGATGATCGGCTCCTCGACCGTATTCAAAGATGGCCAAATCAGTGTCATAGGCGGTGGCGCCACATGTTTTTCCATGGGAACGTACTGGGAGACGGCAGTTTATCACTTGCGGCCACCCGTGGACAATAGTCTGTTGGCGGAATCTACAGATGTTACCCTTATTGGCAGTGAGGCACTGCAGTCTTGGGAGTACATGGAATCCCCAAAGATTCTTGGCAAAACTGGCAATGATCCGTCGGCTACATCGAATCAAGAAGCAGTTATCACGACGGAGATCCCGCGAGTCATTTTGCGGTCTGCGGCTGAGTTCGATGCCATCGTGAGGAAGGGCAAGCCGGTCGTTATGGAAAGGCTCGACTTGGGCCCCTGCGTCCAGACTTGGACAGCCGAACATATGGCAGAGTTGGTAGGAGCAGAACGAGAGGTGAGTGCCTTTGTAACAGACCGTGGTTTCGGTCATATGTATTCATACGCAGCTGTTGACTGACTTGGAAACCAGTTCGTTGTGCATGAAAGCAGAACGGACACAGAGAGGCTGGATTTCAATTCCAAGAATTTCCAATATGTGACCGATTCTTTTGGGAACATCATGAAGAGGATCCAGCAAGGTGGTAGGCTCTATTTACGGGCTCTCTCAAACTCCAAGCCTTCTGAACGCCCGGCAAACATCAAGGAGGACTTTCCCGCTCTTGCAGACGATTTCATCATCCCCAAAGAAGTTGCACTGGTGGAAGAAAATTTGTTCAGTTCAATATTGAGGGTTTCGGGCAAGGTCAATATGTGGCTGCACTACGACGTAAGTGAATCCTGGGTCATTGATCTCACATCATTTACTGAATCTCTCGACAGGTCATGGCAAATATCTACGCTCAGGTTCGAGGGTCCAAGCGGATGATTTTGTTTCCCCCAAGCGATGTATCCAGCCTTTCATTTGCCCCGGGGTCGTCGAGCTCGAGCATTGACGTGTTCTCGCTTCTTGCATCCTCGTCATTGCCAAAGACGAGTCCGTACGAGACCAATTTGGCAGCAGGAGATGTTCTATTCATCCCAACGGCATGGCTTCATACTGCCACGCCGACAAGCGATATGAGCGTGGCCGTCAATGTGTTTTTCAGGGACCTTGATAAGTCAAGCTACTCCGCAGGCAGAGACGTATATGGGAACAGGGACCTGGCGGCATACGAACGGGGGAGACAGGACATTGCGAAGCTAGGAAAGAGTTTCGAGAATTTGCCGCAAGAGGTGAGGCGGTTTTATCTAGCAAGACTAGCAGATGAGTTGCTTCAGACGGGCGAAGCTGCTCATGAATAGGCTTGCTGCTGTAGATGTCTAGATACGAAATCTCACTTGGCTCCCAACTGATCACTTCTACGCCCATCATGCTCTTGGATTATCAACTTTTTCCTTTTTTCCTCCCTCAGAAAATCCAGTGATCTCCCAAAAAACTATTCCTTCGATTCATTACCTTAGTTTTGCGGGCAGAGAAGGAAGGGAAATCAGCGACGGTGAGTGACGTCACAATAACATTTACCCAGATGCGATTCATTCGAGGCTGAACCGGAAAGGGAGTTCCTACACTATCAACTCACCTACCACCAGTTGCCCTAGAAAAACGAGAAGTAAAGATTAACACCATCCCGCAGCTATGCCACCAGCCCGCCTTCGCCCTTCCAATTGGGGACGGTTTGTGCTGCCCGTCGCCCTGGCCGGTGCTGGAGGCGCCTTCATCTACAGCTACAGACCTCGTATCATCCCCGGCTCAGAATCACCTGCGGTTCCGCCCCCAACCTACGGTCCCGATGGCTCCTTCAAGATGCCCAAGTTTCCTCGCCAGAAGCCCCGGAGTGATCATCTCACTGACCTGCGGGATGAGTTCAAATATGACATCCTGGTCATCGGCGGCGGCGCTACAGGGTCTGGCGTCGCCCTTGATGCAGCTACTCGAGGTCTGAGAGTGGCTCTAGTCGAGCGTGATGACTTCAGCAGCGGCACCAGCAGCAAGAGCACCAAGCTTGTCCATGGTGGCGTGCGATACCTGGAAAAAGCTGTTTGGAATCTTGATTGGAACCAGTTTCAGCTGGTCCGCGAAGCTCTCAAAGAGCGTAAATACTTTCTCCAAACTGCCCCGCACCTCAGCATGTGGCTGCCCATCATGCTTCCCTTGGACCAGTGGTGGAAGGCCCCGTACTATTGGGCGGGCACGAAGTGCTACGATATCCTGGCTGGGAGCGAGGGGATCGAGAGCTCCTACTTTTTGACTCGCAGCAAGGCTTTGGAGGCGTTCCCTATGCTGAAGCAGACGAACCTGGTCGGGGCACTGGTTTACTACGATGGTGCTCACAACGATTCAAGGATGAACGTAAGCATTGCCATGACCAGTGCTCTATACGGAGCCACCGTTGCGAATCATACAGAGGTCACTAGCCTTCTCAAGGATGCCCAGGGAAATGTGTGTGGCGCCAAGGTCCGAGATCTGATAGCTGTTCGTGATGGTCAGCCAGCAGATGACATTACTGTTCGCGCCAAATGTGTAATCAACTGCACTGGCCCTTTCTCAGATTCTATTCGAAAGATGGATGACGAAAAGGCCAAGGAGATTGTTGCCCCCTCTTCGGGAGTACATGTTGTGCTCCCAGGTTATTACTGCCCAGGCACAATGGGCTTGATTGATCCATCCACATCCGATGGCCGGGTCATCTTCTTCTTGCCTTGGCAGGGTAATACAATTGCCGGAACCACCGACTCGCCTTCTCCTATTTCCAAGAACCCGGTGCCAGAAGAAGAATCTATCAGGTGGATCCTAGATGAGATTCGACAATACCTTTCCCCTGAGATTAATGTACGTCGAGGGGATGTTCTATCCGCGTGGTCGGGTATTCGACCGTTGGTGAAGGATCCCGAAGCCACCAACACTGAGTCTCTTGTCCGGAACCATCTGGTCAATGTCTCGGCATCCGGGCTATTGACTTGTGCTGGTGGCAAATGGACTACCTATCGTCAAATGGCAGAAGACACAGTCGACAAGGCCATCGAAGTGGCTGGCCTGCAGCCACGGGCCGTGCCAGACTTTCGGCGAGTCTCTGTATCGGGTTCGGATGACGTCGACGACGGTGCCATCCTGGATGGGAGTTGTCAGACACACAAGGTGCGCCTTATTGGAGCCCACGGGTTCAGCAAGACGCTCTTCATTCCACTCATCCAGCACTTTGGCATCGAAACGGAAGTTGCGAAACATCTGGTCGAGTCGTACGGCGATCGGGCGTGGACAGTTGCGTCACTATGCCAGTTGACTGATAGACGGTTCCCCGCCCGAGGTGAGCGGATCTCGCGTCTCTATCCCTTTGTTGATGGGGAGATACGGTATGCATGCCGGCACGAACATGCTCAGACAGCCGTCGATGTACTTGCCCGTCGCACACGCCTTTCGTTTCTGAACGCCCAAGCCGCATTGGAAGCCCTTCCTAAAGTCATTGACGTAATGTCGGAGGAGCTGGGGTGGGATCGCCGCCGCCAGGAAATCGAATGGAAGGAGTGTGAGTCTTCTAGATTAATTCTTGTCTTACCGCCTCGTTGTATTCCTGAAATCAGAGACAAGCCACTGACAACCCCCATCCCGTAGCGGTGTCGTTCCTCGAGTCAATGGGTCTTCCGAAACCCATGCTTTCAGCTACTCGTAAGCAAGTCACGGAGGGCAAGCTCGACTTCTCCAGCTCCCTTGAATGGAACATGTACTCTCGCCACAATAAGCCTTCAGACCGTGCATGATCCGAGCCGGCTTTCGCTCCGGCGATTACGTTTCCGCAGGTCAATGCGTGAAACTTTAGCATAAAGGCATGTGAAGGATATACACATGTGAAGGAGATACAATCGTCTGATGTGGGTAGCATTGCGGTGGAGGAGGTAAAGGGAGAAGAGGCAACAGAGACTCTGTAAGCAACGCTTCATTCCGGCGAGCGTTGTCTCACGAGGGGTGACGACCCTCCATCCGAACCACTCGGGCGTTCTGCACGTCGTCCTTCCTTCCTTCCTCCCCCCCCTCCCTCGCAAGTTCTCTCGTGAAATCAGAAATTTTCAAGTTGCAGGGTGGGCGTGTGTCGTGTGGATAGCTACCTATGCTACCTTGGACACCGTGCCAGAAGTGAACCACAGCAAGGTGGAACACGATAGGAACAATGCCTCGAATAACCGCCGCCAGGGGTAATCTCCATACCTACGCCTTTGTATCAGTCATTAGACTGGTCCGCTTCCTCGTTCTTTTCGACTTCTCGAACCACGGAGCCCCACCGTTTACATCCATCAGCGATCACTCCCCCCCCACAAGGGTATCGTTCCACCGCCCCCTGCTTCGGCGGCCCCCGTCAGGCGATGCCGACAGCAGATCATGCACGGTAGCATTTTTTTTTTTTTACCTCCTTTCTTTTCCTTTGCCCTGTTTATGTTAGTTACCGACGTTGGGCACGCGCCATCTCGAATGGGTACTGATGTCTCGGGAGAAGAACCATTCAGCTATCAGGTCATCATTGGATTGTCACATAACCATCACCAGCTCCAATTTAATGTCTTTGTTTCACATGACCTAAGAGAAGAAGAAGTATGACTTGGACGGATTTGATTCGATTGTCCGCGACTCGATAAGAGTCCGTGTCTTTCTGACCCCAAGTTATAGTAGTACACAGAGTAGTAGTAATAGTAGTAATAATGCATACACAAACACTATCGCCTGCATGTAACATCCTTCGAGGACATACTCGTCAGACATACCCTTCTTGTGGCGCTCAAATGTTTAAGCCAAGCAATGCTATGCCGTATCATGATCATGAGTTCATTACCAACCCCCATGCCATAGCTGCCCCAATGCGCCTGTTCCAATGTGCTCAGTTCATTAACTATTCCTTCCCAATAGAGAAAATAACAAAGGAAAGTAAAAAGGGAAACACTGATGATAAAAACACCCTGAGGTGCAAAAATAACTCCTGTTTTCCAGCCCATGCTAATCGATTTTTGGTATCCAAATATGCAACGCACGCAGGTGTGTATCATGAGGAATGAATGCATACCCTAGTGATTAAAACAATTAAAGCAAGTGTAAACTCCCCGCCAGATGCAGTTAGAGAATATGCAACGGGAAAGAAGAAGCATTAGACGTGTGCACCAGCCCAGCAACGCCACAAGAAATTGATGCCAGGATGTTCATCACACCCCGTTATTACCATCAATTTCTGTTGGGCCAAGGTGGCTGGGAAACCAACGACGTTCCTTCACATTGTATTGCCATGGCGATTCGCATCATGCCCCGGAACTGACGACGTCGGTGGGGATCGTTTCGATGAACTTCTGCGGTTGAAGCCGAGCTTTGCACCCATCTTCTTCCACCCTTCCTTTTGGGCAGCCATGGCTCGTTGCAGTCCACCAGGGGAATTGTTGAAGCCCCAATCAGTGCTCGAAGGCGGTGTCGTTGGCGGTGTCATTGGTTCCATGGCGGCTGGTGAGCCACCCTCGCTGTCGTCGGTCAAACCTTCCATCTCGTGCGAGGAACCAGTCCGTGATGATGAACGTGGGGAGGTTCTGCCTCTGGCGATATTAAAATAAGGGGGTAATTTGTGGTGTGAGTCATGGTGTGAGGGTTCGTCAAGCTGCATCGGGCTCACGGATTCCAGAAACGGGACCAGCACGGAGTCGTTCATGAGCTCATGAATAATACGGCCAGCTTCTTCCAGAACCGAAGGGTGAGGGGGCGTGGGCCGTGATGAAAGACAAAGCAGCTGGTCTCGTACTCGCGAAGGTATGTTGATTTCTCGTGCCGAGCAAGGCGTAATGTAGACGGCTATCAGCCTGTCCCATAGATTTGATAGATACTCGACATCATTAGGCGCTGGGGGTTGGTTGTCGGCATATACCAGAGCAAAAGAATCAGAGTATCTTCGCAAATCAAGCGTAAACTCCAGCGTCTCCATGCAATGGTTGTTGGACAAATAGGCAGTGAAGGCAGCTAATGACCATGGTGGAGGGGCCTGGTCGAGTAAAATCTCGGAAAGAGTTGGGGGCCGAGCTCCCATATCTGATCGTGGCGAGGAAACACTTGAAGCAAAGGCACCGCTTGACGGTCTCGTTTCCGGAGCATCGAAGAGGATGAAGTCCTCGAAGGCCGATTCAGGCCTGGGCGACAGCTCCCGCGGTGTGGGAGGAAAGTAAGGCAAAGGTGGACTTCTCGATTTGGATCTGATCATATCTGATCTACCACGAACAAAGCCCAGATGGGTGCTATTCAGACCTGATGAAAGACCTCCCTCGCCCCCAGATTCCAAATTATCTCTATAGGTAGCGTACGAGCGAAATGCTGCTTCGATGACCGGCCCGGTATTATGTAGGTGCAGGAAAGCGTCAAGGCACCCAGCGGGCAGCAAATAGTCAGAGTGGAGCGAATGCGCAAAAGCTGTAAAGTCAAACAAGCAATCTCTGGCGGCTAGTAGTTTTAACAGATGTTTACTTCCTCAGGAACGCGGTCGTCGAGATGCGGCGAGGATGCGGTAAGGTGGCGAGGAGAGTTTGTGGCTTGAGGCGGCAGATAAACTCTACAAAAGGTGGTGGTAGTGGTAAGTGTGCGTGTGTGTGTGTGTGGTGTTGAATAGGAAGGCAAAATAGACTTTAATGGTTGACGTTGATGGCGGAAAACGAAAGTGGGAGTGATCGGAATGATAACTCGGGAGAAAAATGACGGATTGTTCAGGAACTTGAAACGGAGGGCAGAAAGCTACTGGATTCTTCTTATTATCTGAGATGGAGTTGTTTGGAGCAAGGGCCAGGGAAGGCTTGGAGCAGTTCAAGAGCGGGGACGCCGAGTAGTTTGTAGTGATGCTTCCGTCGTCGGGTGGCCAGGGGGAGGGTGTGTGCTTTTTCGCCTGGCTGTCAGTCGCCCATGTCTTGAATGGCGACCTCGACTCAAGGCTGCTGGAAGGAAGGAAGGGGCAGAAGGGAAGGAGGAGTCATGAAGGCAGGTGCTGGGGGACAGTACCCGGCAATACCTCTGGGCCCCGGCTGTTGCCTTCTACAACGGGCATGGATTGTGCAGCAGCAGGGGCACCCAATGTACCGCGGCGTACCGTTGCCCGCGGAGCCTGTCAGAGACGAAGGGACGAGACAGGTAGGTACCCTACTGCTGGCGTGGTACCGGCGCAGATGCATGGCGGCTTGAGACAGTGGCAGCGAGGGAAGAGGAAAGAGTGCGTGATGTGTGTGTGGGCTTGGCTGCATTTCTCTCCAACACGGTGAGGGGCGCAAAGCAATCTTTGGCCAGGCTAGCCTGACCTCCCTTACCACGAAGGGGAAAGTGAGGTAATACTACGGGCCTGCTGGGTTGATCGCACCCACCCTGGTATTTTTTTTAGGCTTGCGGAAGCATCGCAATCGCACCTTGTGGAGGGCAAACGACGTCGGATCACGTCAGGGGTTGTGTAGTGGTTGTCCGCGAATGCCGCGTCCCCAAGGAACAACGCCCATTGTGAAGGCGTTGGGTAGCTACCGATCACCAAGGCCAATTCCTACGTCCACCGTCTGGCTTCGCCTCTGCGACGAATTCCCCGAGCAGCGGCTCGACAATCCTGCGTCCCTATCCCGTCCTACCCATACACCTCCAAGCAATGCAATGCATGCATGCATACATACATGCACAAAGACGGAGGTACCAGAGCAACTGGTACCTACCTCGGTAGGTGGACTAAGCAGTGAATAGCCTCTCCTTTTTGTATCATCATGACTGGGATTGCTCCCTAAGCGTCCCCACCTCTCTTGTCCCTGCCCGGCTCCACCTATCATTTGGGGCCTGCCTTCTACGTAGATGGAGGCGGTATTGGGTACTTGGCTGTTCGCCTTCCAACCATGCTTCTGGGGATCAGGCTGAGCACTCTTGCTATTCCCTTTCGCTCGCCGGGCCTCCTCCAGTGGCTGCAGTAGTCCCCGGCTGCACCGTTGTTTACCTCGCTGTAGCCTGCGGTGCTCAAACCGCCCGGATCCGATCAGTAAACGCACAAATGTGCCGGATAAGTCTCTCAACACGAAATGCGGAACCCCTCTCGGTGATTCTCTGGCAGAGGTACTAGGTACTGGACCCACCGCGTAAAGAGCGCCTGTTATGTCAGAAGGGTGGCTGGGCTGCTCGGCGATTAGCTAAAGTGCAGGTGGGCAGCACGGCCAGTGGCTGCTGGCGGTGCAAGTTTGCCCCCGTGCATGACGCTAGAAGGGCACTAGAAAGAAGTCTCTCTGGCCAGCCGACAGGGATGCAGCAAGGTCAGACCATCAGAGTCTTCTGGAACGCCATCAGTCCGTGCAGCTCGTGCTAGTGCTGGGTTGTGTGCTGCGTCCATGTGTCCATGCCTGAGTCGTTGCACCAGAAGCCCAAGCAGGAGAGAGGCGGCCATGATGTATCCAATGTCTCTTATCGGAAACAGCAGGGAGGGACAGCCGGAAGCTTTGCCCCATGACCACGGCGGCAACCCGAGATCTGTTCATCCGACAAGGGCAGACCTCACTGAAGCCAGTACGGTTTCTTCAGCCCATGCCGCCCGTTGTGTTTTCATCGAATTTTCTCCCATAGCTCATTATGCGGTGTGAACATCATCTGACGTTGAAGCTATTGTCTAGCGTGCAAGGACCCAAAAAACGGACCGGTGAGTCAGTCAAGACGAGGCATCCTGACCGAACACAACTCCATGCTACTCATGCTACTATGTCTCATGTACACAATCGCGAATGGATGAACAATGGAAGCAGGTCTGGATTGGGATATCCTCACACAGGTAGAACCTTTTGGTGCAGTTTCAGATCAGATAATGAATACAACATATACAAAATTATGACCCGCTGATGAACGACACCTGTCCACACAACCAAACAAGCAATATCTACTCCAGCTGCTCTACTCCCCTCCCCACTGAGTCACTTTGTTGTCTTGTTACTCGCTCCTCAATGCGATGTCGCAGCGATGTGTGCAAATGCCGTCTCCGTTGGGGGAGTGATACCCACCAACGAAGAGCCCGGCGTACGTAGATACGAATGGTTGGGTCACAACTTTCAAAACACTGGCCCAGAGCCCAGCTAGAGAGAAGATACGCCCAAGGGGGCCCTTCTTCGAAAATTCGATCCATGGATTCCCCATAATCATGATCGGTCGGTGTGGATGTGAGTCTGAGACAGCGATTGTTCACACGATGACACTTGACAGGGAACCACTCTTTCCCATCCTTTTACGGATCAGGGTTAACCAGTGACATACACGGCCGTGCTGCGATGGATCTCGACAGAAACCATCATGAATAGCCCCGTCACCTAGCAGAGTGCCCCTTGCGCTATGGATTCGCCCATCCGACTCCAAAATTCCCGATCTCAACAGCGCCCTCGAGATACGAAGCACCTCTTTGGATCGCCGGGCGGTGGAATGCAGGAAGGGGTTACACCAACCGCAACATCGCAGACAACATCCAGCTCAGCAGACAAACAACCGACAAGTGCCGGCAGGCTTTCGCAGCAAGGAGGGTCGCATTCTCCGGTTGTACTCGCAACCACCCATGACAAATCTCTCCGCAAGAGACTGCCAGATTGGGCAGCAGGGAAAGGGCGGCAACCGACCAGATGTGTTATTCCTTCCGAGCGAGCTGCAAGAGATACCCCAGCCAATTCAGGGCCCCGGCTGGTGGTCTCTGGGCCATTCACAGCCTCTAGTGCACCCCTCCTTCGGCACTTGAGCCTGGTGCATCACGCGATCTAGAATTGGCGTTGCAGCACGGCGTCATCTCGCGTCCACCAAGGTGTCAATGGTATGATCTGCCTCACGCCATGAGCGGGCGCGACGAGAATGGGAACAAAACGGAGTTTGTAAGCACACCCACGCGCTGGAGGATATCTGGTTCACCCATCTGCCAGCCGCGATGCACCCTTCCAGCATAGTGGTGGGCTCGCGCTCGGCCATGGCATCCCATCCAATAGACGCCGGCGCCAAGCTGTCATCATGATGATGATGACGACGGCGGATGGCACGACAGCGCAGGTTGCCATCCATCCAATGATCCAACCCTCCCGCCTGGGAGAATGGGAAAAAGGGCAAGGGGGTGGTCCAACTGCTTGGGAGCGGCGAATCCCACCGTCGATCTTGCTGCTAATGCTCGTCGGGCGCCCGTCAAAGGACCCAGCGCCAACTCAGCCTCCTCCCGCCGACGCACTTCAATTCGATGGCGATCGCCATTTCGTGGGTGGCCCGATCAGACGCCTGGGTACTACATAATAATTAATCGCCCGCCGCCTGAGGTGGTAGTCGTATAGCAAAGTCGCAGTGCAGCGGGCGCCCGTGCGAGGGGATGGTTCACTTTCATCTTGGTGCCGCCCTGCCATCGAATGCGAATGAATGTGCATGTCGCACATTGCCACCGCTTGGCCATGCTACGTCGCACTTCTGAGAACCGTCTGGAAGCTGGGCCAAGCCACGGCACGTTCTGCTATCCCCTTGTGGGAAGATGGAAGCGAGGTGGCAATTTCTGGAACCCTTCCGCTTTGGGCAACTTTTTATTTTTCCCTTTTTTTTTTTTTCAGCCCTCGCCCTTCCCCCAACAAGCCAAAGCCAAGACGAGGTAAGGTAAAATATTGGCCCGGCCATCTCCGGTTTATCAATCTTATTTTCTTTCTTTTGCCTCCATCGTCATGTCATTGTGGGCCCAACCCCAAGATGCCCCGCCAAACTATCGTGTACAAGATGCAGCCTGACCAAATACAAAATTCTCTTTGCCTGCTTGTGACTGTGCTTTCTCCGCTCGGTTCGTGACAAACACCACCACTGTAGAGTCGCCGGGCAAACCTCACCCCCTCCAAGCACTCAGCCTAATCCTCCCGACACTCAAACGGTCCGAACGACCTGGCCGGTGCATCCACCATGCAAACCATGGCGGCTGTTGTCTAGACTGCCGGGAGCCGCCGCCTTCATTGGCTGTCGGACGACGAGGCGTTACCGTCAACAATGCGCAGTAGGGCAGAGTCGGATCCTACGTCCAATCGCCTTTGCCAAGTGACCATGCAATAAGTCATTGAGAAAACTTTTCAGCGGTGAAACAATTACAAGCAGAGAAGAATTTTTATGATGTGGTAGCATATGGCTCAATGGCCATGATTCTCTTGTCTCATTAAACGCCAAACAATGTACTACACAGCATGCCTATGCTGAAATCTACACACAGCTCTGAGCTTCTCTTTGCGAGCAAACATTCCCTTTTCCTGGTCCTCCAAAAGGCTCTCCTCGGCCTGTAGTCTCACTTCCTGATCCTCTGGCTTGCCAACGCCTAGCAATGCATGCATGGTATCTCTAATGATATGAATCCCTTTTCTTTGCCGATCGCCCCAACTCCTGAAGTCATACATCAACAAGCGAATAATAATCCTAAAGATAAAGCAAGCAGAATACAAAAATACTGAATGTGTAGAAAACTCAACACACAATCATAAGCATAATCCGTAAAATCGTTCTTCTTTTTTTTTTGGGTTGGTTGGTTTGTTTTTGGGTTTTGTTCGGGCTGATCAAAACACTCCTAGGTCGAAATCCCCGCTGAACCCTCGGTTCAGCAACACACTTGCGATTCGCAGGCGCTGAAGGGGCATATCGTCGGTGGAATAAGAGTCAATAGGGTTCAACCCAAGGGCAACGCACATTGCGTTTGTGATTGTATGAACTCCGCAGTCCCATCCATTCGTCTGCCGGGGTGCTTCGTGCTTAACGACAGTCCACTCTTCAGCGACAAATGCGTCCTCTAGAACATCCTTGACCCATGCCAAGGCGAGGTTCGTGTTCGTAGGAGAGCCAACGGGCTTCATGGAGTCCATGTGGGATACGGTGCGTTTAGAAGGCCGGACAACTAGAAGTGTCCAGTGGGAACGCTCGCATATGGGCAGGAGGATAGTATCAATGTCAAGGAAGTTTCGTTTCTCGACGCCATAGCGTCTCAATGTGCGTTGCGTTCGTCCAACCCCCCTTTCCCTCAACTGCTTGAAGAAGAAGGAACTCATAGTCAGGCATTTACGAGTCTGCTTCTTCACATCCTTAATGCCAGCAGCCGAGTTGATTGCCTGGTCAAGCCACATCAGTGAGCCGTTTACGATCTCGTCGTTGAGCCACTCAGTCTCCGGAACAACCTTGGCAAAGTCATGCCGCCTGAGGTCAATACCCTCAACGGTCGTGGTGAGCGAGGTAGTTGGTGCTGAGGTCAGCGTGTCATGGACCCTTCGGTTCCAGTCTCCAGATAATTTCGGCACAAACTTTTGTCGGGGGACACGAAGGCCACCAGTCAGAGCCAGGCGAGCTTCCAATTCAATTCGGGCTTTCTCAGCCGCAGCCCGTTCTGCCGCCTCAGCTGCTTCCGCTGCGATTCTAGCTTCCTCTTCCCGTTTCTGTGCGAGAGCAGAAGTAGCAACATCGCTCAACTGTAGGGATAGCGGGCCTGGATCTCTAAAAAGGGCATCGAGACTGGGGAACGTTTTCTGCTCTATTCCGGCAAAAGGTTCAAAAGGTTCTTTCTTGTAAGCTGCGGTAGGTGGTGGCACAGCCAAGGGTTGGTAGTAAGAACGCCAATAGATAGGCGAAGAAGTTGGTGAGGGTGAGTCCCTGTTCATGGACCGAGCTGGACGAACATTTGAGAACCGAATGCCCTCCTTGGAGATGCGTAATGTGCGGCCAGGTTCCTTGAGCCTCGCAATACCACTTCTAATGTGTGTGCGAGGCGGTGGGGAAAGTGTGCTAACAGAAAAACGAGCATGTTTGGGTGGTCTAAGTGCCTTCAAGCGCTTTGGCGTATCTCTTGAAGGGTGTTTACGACGAGTCCTAAGGATCGAGCTTAAGTCTTGCTGATCTCTCATTGGGACCCGAGGGGTAAAGTTTGTGACATATTGTGATTTAATAGCACGAGAGACATCGCGCTCGGCCTCGTCGCGCTTTCCTCGATTCCAAACGGACCAATGGTGCTGCGTCCAAGCTTGGAGACGAGCTCTCTTGCTTGTGTCGTAAGCCCTTGAGACGACCGGTTGTGGGGGGGATTGTTTTGCTTCTGAAGGGGCTGTGACTGGCCTTTCTACCTTTTGCACGGGTTCCGGTAGATTCGGGACCTCAGATGGAGCACTCGTCGGGCGGGGTGTGCTTCGCGTTAATTCATTTGGGAACGTGCCAGGCATTTCCTGGGCGAGAGGTGCACGAGCTGGTGTCGGAAATCTCGTTCTCATTTCTTTGAGATAGTCTGGTGAGTCGAGGTAGCTTGGTGGTATAAGCCCTTCAAAGATGGCATTGATGTCCAGAAGAAAGCGATCAATAAAGAACATGGTAGCATCATCGAGAGTGGTTGGATGATCGTCTTTGTAATTGTCCGTCAGACCGGCTAAGACGTAGGAGATAGATTGAAACGAGAAAACGGATCTGATATGGGACAGGATGTCTAAATCCAGAGAGGAAAATCCAAGGTCCAAGCGTGGGTGGAGAGTCGGACCATGAGAAGCTTTCAGTTCGGAAATCTTGCGTTTATCGTACACTCTGGGTAGAATTTCGAGAAGCTGCTCAAGGAATAGAGTATACAGGCAAGAGTGACTCCGAGGCAAGATTTTGCCACACATGATAGGGGTAGGGTTGCCGATTGAACCAGCAAGTAGAGTGCCAATTGGTCGTAGTTTGTCGTTGAAGTAGTCTCGCACGCCGGGCTTCGGATCCAGATCCAACCGAAAGAAATGACAGGCCACGCGACAGAATCTGGTGCAACTATTCTCGACACTTGCAAGTTCTTCGTCGGAGGCCCATTGGACTTCGCCTTCGTAGTCTTTGGGCTGGTCAAGCTTTCGTCGTTTGTTGACAACATTGCCATCAGGTCTTTCCTCGCGAGTCTCGACGACTTCGACGACTTCGACGACTTCTTGGGCAGGATTTGAGACTAAAGCGCATGTTAGTGTGGAGATTATGGAGGGTTTCCAACCCAAGATTAGTGAGGAAGCCAACATACTGTAACGCGTGACTGTCTGGCGAAAGCCAGTAAAGGCATGCGCCACACTAGAAAACATATTGAAGACCGATCGTACTAGTCCTGTTGGTTCCTGTGATCTGGTTAGCATCTTTAGAATCACAGGCGAATGCTATTTTACCTACAGCGTGCATAGCGACGTCAGGGACGTCGTCTTCGGGGATGGGGACGTTGTCTTGGAAGCGATCTGGATAAAGATCGATGGGTTTGCCGGAAAAAATGGCATGCAATGTGCCAGCGGCTAAGTCCACCTCGGTTGTTGACGCTCGACGCTTTCGTCGAATTGGCACATGAGGGATAGCGGATTCGTCGTTATGCGGGGTGTGGTCCAAGATATTGTGTGGGCGTTTCTTCAATCGCCAGTGACGGTTGGGATACGGGCCGGATGTTTCCCTAAGCTCCAGGCGGGAGAGACGGGAGAGCTTCTCGAGGTCCTCAGCGGGATATATATCGTCTACAAGAAATGGCTGGTTGGGGCGTCCCTGGCGGATTCTAGGCGGCGAAGTAACGAACTCAACGGACGGCTGGGTTTCGCGTCGGACTGCCCCTCGGGCTGCAACAGCAGCTGACTGCACGCCTCGTCGACCAAAGCGCGTGAGGTATTCGGTTCTAGTCTTTTGGTCTTGACTGATGCGCTCCTGAATGCTGGTGCTAAATCTCCTTTGGCGGCGGGGCGTAAGCCGGGCCTGAACGTGGGCAATTCTATCAGGCTTGGGGTAGGCCGATGTGGTGTTAGCTAAATGCACGTGAAGCTCACGGCGCTTCTGTGAGAACGACATGGCGCGCGAGAGATGTTGGAAAATTGGTTGGGTGAAATGGAATGTGAGTAGAGTGTGGAAATCAAGAGATGAAAGTCGACGTGTGAAACGTTGAAGATTGTTTGGTGATGTTTGTTCTTACAGAAATTGCGTTGGAAGAAGACGCAGATGATGGAGAAAAGAAGAAGCGAGAGAGGGCGTGGGCGGTCGCGTCTTAAATTGTAAACAATGGGCTGGAGTGATCTGAATGCGCGGGGCGGATAGGCTTTGGCACACGCAATGGGTGGCGTGCAGGTGTTGGCAGCTGGCAGCTGGCTGATGCTGGCGACGACGCGGCAGTACATGTAAAGGACTGAATCGGGCGGAGGATAAAAGCTTCGGACCAGGAACGGAACTTTAGCTTTGCGCCGGCAGAACACCGGCTATCCGCTTGTATCCGCTAACCGTCCCCTGTAGCTCGCTGTTGGGGCTCTGGGGGTGGGGCAACCGGGCGCAGAAGCTTTATTATTCGCCTGCTGTGGCTGTACTAACCTTTGCGTGTGTGCTACGCCATCATGTAGCCTCAGAGTATCTTCTGGTCATGCACCGCTGCTTGATGACTCGAACAATAGCTGCCTGAATTTTGTCTTCCGGTCAATAGGGCATCTCAGTTCGGGTAGGTTCTATTGTCTACTGATTCCCATGCCCATACGCCATTAAGGTTCCAACTCAATGAGCAAACACCGCGCATGACGTCGGTGGTGATGCCAGCCCGCAGCCGTGCGCTCTACCCGTCAACGGGATCCGGCATAGTGCAGTCTAAAGAAACTTTCTGTGTAGCTTAACGAGTGCCTGGTATTGAGCTTCTTGTTAGGTGTATATATGAGATGTACAGGCAGCCACGTCGGCCTATTCTCGACTACCTTCCAATGAGAGAGCAGGTGACAGTGGCTTTTTGTAATATCCGTCCCACGCATTATTCGCATGGTGACAGTTCAGTAGGAAATGCATGTTGTTCTGTATTTGATTTCTTCACAGGCCCTATGGAGCCTACTTAGAGCACTCAGTCGCCTTTTCCAGTGCCAGCTGGCCTTCCTCGCCGCTATCCAGTGGTCTGGCTGGCGCTATAGCGACTTGAGCCTCCGTGCGGCCGACGGCAGCTGGCAGCCTTTTACCAGGCAACGTAAACAATAAACAAACAATTGTATGTTCATGTTAACAGGACGACGCCAGAGTTCGTCTCTGGCAGCGAAGACGTTAATCTAGGCTACTCTACACCGGCTCGCTCTCATGCGCATCGAGGTTTTGACTTCTTCCTTGGACTACAAATGCTTTGCACATCATCTCCCTTCGCGAGCCAACTTATTGAGGATCTCTCTTTCAGATCTTCAGTTTTTGTTACGTGCCGTCCGATCTAATGGGTCCTCAACAGCAGAGACAGGAAAGGAATCGCTACTCCGATCCCTCAAATGCCTCCTTAACACCCCTAGAGAACAGTTACAACCACACTGCCTCTTCTCCCTCTTGCGCAAGAACCCACTCTCTATCTCCCCGAAAACGAAATCTCAAGCAGCCACTCCATATCCGGATGAACTTGACCGAAACTCAAGTGAACAAAATCACCGACGCGTGAGTTGTTTCAGTTTCTGTTGCTCCTTCCTGCGAACTCTAAGATCTTCAAAAGAGCTATCAATCCAGAATATGAAATAAGATGGAATACTGACTCGGATTCTTTGATCAAGGTTTTCTACCAAAATCAGCACCAGCCCTATCCGGTCGCAGCACCAGGAAAGCACATATAGGTCATCAAACAACCTCAAACAGCATCCATGCTCGGACAATAAGAGCATCCATGCTCCAGCTTCTGCGTCTACAACATTCTCCGACCTCATGCCTCGGCCAGACTTCACGCGTCTGACCGATACTCCCAACTTAGCGGAGCGAAGACAAAGATCGACACCAACACCAGTGCGGGTGGGAGAAAACAAGCCGAGGATGGAGAAGAATATCCCCAATCGGCCTGTGCCAGAGGCCGCACCCTATCCCGTATCCCCCCTCAGTCCGATGGAAATGTATGAGGCTAGTGACATGAGAGTCAGCGATTATTCTAGCGGGCAGCATATCACTTCACCCTCAAGGCCAGATCCGCTCAGACTTCGAGCGGATGCAGACTATCAAGAAGCCGTGCCTGGCAATGGCAACGTGATGGGTATGTATGACTCGTTGGTACAGCACCTACCGGAAGTGCCTCGCGGGCATGGACACCAGCCACAGCGATCCAAAAGCACTCTCGACGGGTTTAGTCGTGGAGACAATTCCAGTTCTTATTCTCGCTCGCCCCAGAAGGGAGCATCCAATTCTCGAGAAGTGAATGATAGCCCGCCTTTTTCCCCATTCCCTTTCTATTATCGTGAAAAGGGTATCCCCGTTGAGAAAAGAGGAGGGAAGACGATGATTGGGGAAGGAGGTTGGTTGGAGCGGACAGATGTCAAGCCAGACACGGTGGGCCAGGGTGCGAAGAAACCAGGGATCCTGGATGGGATCAAGAAAATGGCCAAAGACATTGTAAGATTCTCGAAACCGACAACGAAAAGCCAACATTGCAGTTTGCTAACATGATTACAGTCCGAGTTCCACCATTCTGGGCGGCGGTCCAAGAAAGTTCCAGGCACCCAGATGGCCGTTTCTCTTGATGCGAGAGAGCAGAGTCTATTGTATTGTGAATTAGAGTTCCATCTTACCAATTCTATCAATGGCTACATTGCAGGCGAGCTGGGCAAGGGTCGTTTGGATACGGACAAGCTGAAGAAAATCAGTGATGCTTGGCTCCAGCAAGGCCGTCCAAAGGTCGTCGGCTTTCGATACGATCTAGAAACACAGCTCGATCTAGTCAACTTACACATTGACGAGTTTGTCTTCCATGGGCGTCGTCAAGGTAATCCAGCAGAGATTGTAGGTCTTCTACATTCGATGAAGACGAATGCCCGAGCTATGAGGGTGCGGACCTTCTGCCATCCAGACGCAGTCATTGCGAGACAGCTCGTGGATACCCAGTCGTTGTTCAATCTCCTTGGTGTAAGTAAGAGTGAGCACATGGCACTTGCCGAGATTGGACAATTCTTCAAAGCCTGCATTGAGAGAGAAGATCAAGTGAGCAGATGAGCAATAGCCAGACACTACGGATCATGTGATTGAGAAAGGGGTGGGTGAGTGGGGGTTCGAGCTACTTCCTAGTGATTGGTAAATGGAGGAAGAATCACAATTATGAGTAGTAATGATGATTCTTCGATAAGATCAGGTGCTTATATGAGAGCCTGGGTGGCAGGGTCTTCACCCAAGCATCACAGAACTCACAATAAGGGAATACCAGGCTTGATACAGTGTGGCAAGATCGTTGTAAAGATCTTTGTAATGTATAATAGAGGTCCATAGTTAAACAATTTCAACTGAGAACAAAATTCTCCTCTGGCTCGTCAGTCAGTCTGTTCCATTCGGCTTTAAGCTGCTCGTTCTCCTACTCCAGGTCCACGAGTTCGGCATCTCGCTTGTTTCTCACTACCTAGTTTCAGCAACTACATCTCTTTGAGCAGCTGTCTGATTATTCTCGCCAACTCTATAATGTTTCCAAAGTGAATAAGTATATTTTGGATAATATGGTATACTACTATTCCAACGACAAGAGCAGACTTACTACCAGCTATTAGATGTTACATAAGCGATGGATGAATTGTGTGTAATTGGCTTGATTTATCTCAGCGACTACAACAAACGCGTGAAGTTCAAGCGTTAAATAGAGGTCGACATCATCGTAGGCTTCAAAGAGAGACGAAATATCTGAGACATCATGAGGACAATTGAGGCCCTGGGCGAGGACAGACGAAGAATATGTGCCGAACGCCTATCTCGGAAACGAGGATACAGAGCCAACGAATACCTCTGAGTGTGACGCACCATCGAAGCAATGGTCCCCAAGAAAACAATATAACTAAGAGTAGTAGCGAAAATGAATCATTCTAGCACTATTAAGTGAGTAGATGGGGAAGATAATGTGTAATCACGACATAATAAGCAGCTGGATCGCTGGAAGAAGATCGCATTTGCCTTGGGCGAATGGACTCAAGATAAGCTCGGGGGTTCGATGCCATGCTCCCACTAAGTTGGTTCACTCATTATATATACTATACAAAGGCATGATGGTATCACGAGCCAATTATTCCACTCCATTAGTTCCAGGGCACTACTAAGACCGAAAACTGGGCTCGCAGGATCACAATGAGTTATCAACAAGTGGACATTGGATTTGAGATACCAAACCATCACTCAGCTTATCTTTATCCTGTAGCCAGTATGCCGGATCTCTATAAAGAAGCTGCTTATTATTTCGTATATAATCATGATACACACTACCGGCTCATACCCGAGGCACCCAGCGATTCAATCCAAATTGTTTAATTCTCAGTAGTGGTTTTTATCCCCTCTGCGGCAAGAGCTCGGGCATAATCTGCCTTGGCTTTCTCGAGAGCATCCAGCGTCGGCTGCATCAACTTGAGGACAGCATCCCGCCCACCGCCAACCATATCGGCTTTCCAACGAATCTTCTTGCCCGTTCGCTCGTAGTGATCTCTTATCTCTTGTTTCCGTCTTTTGATAGTCTCCTCCCGTTCTTGTGTGGCCTCATCAGCTACGGCAGAGATACGGGAGGCCGAATTACTCAGGGATTCCGCAAGGTATTGAAGTTCGGCTGCACGGTCTGGGTCGCCAGAAAGAAATGCTGTCCAGAATTGATGAAGAAATTCGATCGTCGTTGCATGAGTCAACGCGCATTTCTCGGCTAATTGAGATGATAAGCCCATGGGCGTAGTCAAGTCACCAGCATGGCCATATTTCTGGGAGCGTTGCTGGCTAATGCCCTTAAGGATTTCCTTCTCCGCAGCCCGAATAACAGATCGCGAGCCTACATGAGGACGCCGTGCACGGGTTGCGTTTTCTTCCTCGTCACTATCACTATCCTCGTTGTAGCCAATGGTGGCGTGAATATCAATGCCCCCAGCTCCGTCATCGTCCAGAGTCTCTAGATCACCCTGTATTTCGAAAAGGACATCCATGGGATTCTGCTTCGCAAACGCCTGCGCGTTGGCAGAAGGAGCGGCTTCTCGCTTGGAAAAAAATTGGGTTTGCTCAGTGACGTTCAAAATGATGCGGTGTTCCTTCTGGTCTCCTCTTAGATCGCGGAGTGCAAGTTGGCCGTATGAGTATCCTGAGACGTTTGCGTCATCAATGGTGTCCGACGGTGCCACGTTTGCCATTATCTTCTCGCTAAGGCTATTCAATGTCTTGACGATTGGAATATTTGCCCGGGGACGCATCTCCACATCTTTAGCATTGCCACTCTTGACACCTCCCTGATTCTCCTCATTGCCCTCAATATCAATGATATGGGGCACGCTCTGAGCCATGATCTTGCTCTGGATCGCTTGTGTATTGTCGTTTGCATCGAATTTATCAAATAGCGCGTCGGGAGGGTCGCTATCCGTCACCCTTTCACCTCGTAGTTTCTTGGATAGCCGGCTGAGAAAGAACCGAGACCAGAACTGGGCCTCAGAAAGCTTGGGTACATTTTCATTATAAATCCGTTTAACAAGTGGATGTTGGGCGAATATCATTTGGACTTGCTCAAGACTTATGTTGAGCTTCAGCTCACCATCCACAGTCCGAGGCTTAACAGTCGATAGGACGTTATATGCACCCTTCTTTTGATGCTTTTCAATGCCATGAGATCGCAAGAGGTTTATGCGAGTGGACCAGAATTGCGTGTTGAAAGCGGCACTCGAAATAGAATCTGGTTTGGTTGACATGGCCTCCATGTATGTCCTGTGAAGGCTCTTATCCTTTTTCATCAAAGACATCTGGAGCTCGATGTCATTCTTCAAATGGTTATCATCAAACCAGTGTGCAGCCGCCGGCTGAGGAGTCGTAGTGCTTCCAAGAGCCATAGATGCAGGCGTGCCGCCTTTACTAGCTTGCCCATTTTGGGCTGATGGTGTCCCTGCTGCCGACACAGCTGGCCTAGGAATGCTCGGATCATTGCTTCGAAGTTCGACAAAGATGCGTGAAAGGAGGTCCTTCACGGCCTGGGCTTCAGACTTAGCCTCTGGTGTGTTGAAATGAAATAGATAAGCAACTGGATCAGCCCCTTCAGATGCAGTCTCTACGATCTTGAGCATCACCTTTGGGGAGCTATCCGGAGTTTGCTGCAGACCTTTTGGAGGAAACACGTTAGCCGGGAGTGCCCTACAAACGCTTGCTTCAATCTTGGGGTTGAGCATCTACTTGTGATATTTGCAACAGGAAGTGAGACCGTTGCTGGTCCGCCCGAGTTGGGAGTCCATGTGACGGTCTTCTGATCGGGGGTCAGCGTGAGGATGCCTTCCTTCTTTTTGAACAAAGTTCGCCCGGCCGGGATGTCCATGTTGAGATGACGCGAACAAAGCGGACGATTGGCGAGGGAATGGAATAGGTTGGAGTAGCTAGCCGGCTATCTCCTGGCTGCCTGGTGGCGTTGGCCTAATAGGTAATACGCATCACAATAGCTATATGGCAAAGAACACGCACGCGACGTCAGGTTTGTACGAACGCTCCAGACCACTCCACCTCGGCGAGGAAGAAGAGATTTCCTGGTACACGAGGAGTGTGGCCTTTCGCGAAGTGATATCTATGAAGAGCGTTGGGCTGGGGATGGTGACAGCTGAAGTAGTAGTAAGAAACAAGAAGGAGGTATGAGGTTGAGAGACCAAGGCTTTCTTACTGGCGACGGGAATCAGAAATAGGTTAGCCGTGCCTTAAAAAGCCCGTGAAAGTGGGTACCTACCTACCTGCTAGGCAACAAGGCAGGGTGATAATGCACCTCAGTCCTAGCCTGTACATAGTACCTATGATGCAGGGAATATACTCCAAAACCCAAGGACAATGCTGCATAATGCAGACAAAATATCGAAACTGAACAAGGAACCTCCCCGGTGATAACAAAATCCGACACATAATGTTAAGCGAAAGTCGATTCATTCTGCGTCATGAGAGCCCGTCAAGGGGAGCTTAACCTATACCTTAAGTTGTGTGTCAAGGAGGTAGCTGAAGTAGAATATATGGAAGCTACGGCCTAGTACTATTAGATTAACAATCCAAAATTGAGTAGATGGAAAAAGCATGTTCTGGTATTTGTATGGATAAATCGAAATTCAATGTTGATGTACTACTGTTATCTCACACGCTCTGTCTAACGTATTTGGGTTCCCTATGTTGTCTGCCTCAGCATGCCTACCTACCCTAGACTCAACAGGTAGTGAGGCGTTTCCCAAGCAGTTAACTTTCATATTTATACGTTATTAGTTTGCTATGCCTTGGTGGCTCTAGCTACCTAGCATGAGGAGTGTTTATTCACTATTAAGAAATGAATAAGGGAGATAGCATTTCTTAGGAAGCGAACTTTATTGGGGTCTGTTGCATGTGTTACTCACATCTGCTTAGATGTTAGGGAAAATGAGGAAATGCGACTCGAGCTTTTCTTTGCGTGGT
The DNA here is from genome assembly GCA_902006505.2 of Clonostachys byssicola. Taxonomy (NCBI): domain Eukaryota; kingdom Fungi; phylum Ascomycota; class Sordariomycetes; order Hypocreales; family Bionectriaceae; genus Clonostachys; species Clonostachys byssicola. Next base: position 936,973 of record CABFNO020001317.1, read on the forward strand.
GTGGTGGCGGCATACTAAGAGCCAGCAAACAGCTTTTTAGATGGACTGAACGACGCGTTTACAAGGCATTTACATGAGCTCACAATACTATCATCGTTGTGCTCTGAGGAGTCAATTGAACATCATTCGGCGCCTGCTTGATACCATGAATTCTAAGCACACCACCAGCAAAGATCTTGAAGTCTCCGGCATCAAGCGTTCTGCGTCGTATCTTCTGGGCCATTTGATAGAATTTATATCCTCAAGGCCATGTTGAAACGACAGGCAAGCGATGTTCTCACAACACGAAAACAGCCAAAGAAACATCGCGATAGTATATTTGGTCATACATATTGCAGAATGGGTACACCAGCGAGGAAAAGCGTCATAGATAACCAAATGTATATAGCGCTCCTTAAGCAATCTTCTTTCAGTAAAAAAACTGTGTCATTGAGTTGCTACATGGGGAGAAGCATGGCAAAGCCTACACTTTAGAGGATGAAGCGAGGAAGCTCTCCAACATGGGATTGTATGGAGGAGGATCAACCAGAGGAATTGTTCAGCAAGCCGGAAAAACTCTACTCAGTGTGATCAACCCATTGCTGAGAGCCTGGATCGGCTGAGTACACATGTGACTGCTAGAAACAAAGGCACCACAGAGTCACCCCGATGGAATGATCGTGGGAGTTATAGAACAATGATTCCTATCGCGCACATATAGTGTAATTCTATGTAATCGTTTCTTAATGATGCATAATATGTTAGATTATTGTCTATCAAAATCGGGACCCGAGATGTATGAGTGTATTGCTGACTGCTTGAAATGTGCGAACTACGGCCCTAGGTAGCCGAAGGCTCCTAATTAACCAGTTTCAATCTTTGCGCCATTCCAAATATTTCGTGCTGGTCATATTGGACCATTTTCAATTACATCGGGAAGATGAGGTATTGACTAGTGGTGTTTGTCTACGTAGTAGGTACTTCTCTAGAGTTCATTGGACGGGATTGTGGCTACTTGAACTACCCACTACATGCTAAGTTGTGTATCGAAGAGAAATGTTTGACTAGAAACAATATCAAATCGATTGGTTACCATTCTCGGCGATTTTAATAATTTTGTGTGTTCTCCCGGTGTGTGTTATTGATGTTGCCAACTTCGAGCGATGAGGGGTCGTAGTGGGCAAGTGGGATAAGCTATCGACATAAATTGTTAGCAGCTACTACGCTTCTACCCCAGTGGTTTTTTTTCTCAACTCGAATACTTGAGAGAGATCTTTCTCTTCAACCTAATACTGTTCCCTGCGATTGGACTTATTTTCTAAGAACCCGACTCGGCGCGACCAAACTTCCTCCGTTCTACAGACAACGCCCGACCCGACAAATCAATCAAAATCCTACCCCGCGACCGATCGATCAAACATGCCGACCTCGGCGTCGGCGACAACGACGGCACAGCGCTTGGTCGCGCTTCCACCCCTTCGCCCAGATTTACATGAACGAGCCTGGTTCTCGGCGCCGCATCCGACTCTACCTCTTCTTGCCACTGTCCACGCAAAGTCTGTCACAGTCTTCTCCCTCACAACCCTCTCGTCACACAGCAATCTGACCGGTGGCCACACACGATCGGTTCGTTCTGCTGCTTGGAAGCCAAACCTGCCTCCTCATAAACTGTGTCTCGTGACGGGCAGTTTTGACTCTACGGCCGGCCTTTGGCGCTGGGAGGACGAGGCGGCGGCTTCGTCGTCGGCGGGTCTCGAGGTCGAGGTCAAAGGCAGAGACGGCGACTCCGAAAAGGGCGACCAGGACTGGGAGTTTACTCTCGTCCTCGAGGGGCACGACTCGGAAATCAAGACATGCGCCTTCAGCCCTTCTGGTTCTCAGCTCGCTACCTGCTCTCGCGACAAATCCGTGTGGATCTGGGAGGACATTGGCGCCTCCGAGGCCGATGACGAGTGGGAGACGATTGCCGTCCTGAACGAGCACGAGGGCGATGTCAAGTCTCTTGCCTGGTGCCCCGACGTTCCAGGCCGCTCACGGCCCAACACCTACGGCCACGATGTTCTGGCCTCTGCCAGCTATGATAACACTCTGAGGGTCTGGAGGGAAGATGGCGATGCGGAATGGGTCTGCGTAGCGGTTCTCGAGGGGCACGAAGGCACAGTTTGGGGCGTTGAGTGGGAGGGAAAGCCGCGGAAAGGGAACAAGTTCCCCCGGTTACTCTCATACTCGGCCGATGGGACGTTGCGCGTTTGGACGCTCACCCAGCAGGGAGAGGGGGACGATGATGATGCAGAGCAATCCGGCACTGCACAGGCACGAACGCGCAACCCCCTCGGAGGTATTCCCAACACTATGCGCCAATCGCTGCGCGAGGAATGGATTTGTACCGCCACACTGCCCAAAGTCCACTCCAGTGATGTCTACTCTGCGGCATGGTCCCCCGTCACTGGCCTTATCGCCAGCACGGGCAGTGATGGTGTGCTAGCATTGTACAAGGAGGAGGAGGACTGCTCATGGACGCTACTAGATAGCCACGAGAATGCTCATGGGCCATATGAAGTGAATCATGTCGCGTGGTGTCGTCGATGGGATTCAGGCATCGAGTCAGATAAGCGAGGCGTGGAGGAAATGTTAATCACAACTGGTGATGATGGAGTTGTGCGACCCTGGCAGGTAGCTATAGACTGAGGGATAATAACAATCTGTTGAATACGAAACAAGGTACCACAAAGTTTCTGATTATATGGCCAACCAATCGCGAAGTTTTGGTAGCCTTCACTTGTGTGTACAGTTAGGAGTCAACACGTTCATGGCAAAATGCTGGCAAACTATATTTAGTGACTTGTCCCTCAATATTATGATTAGCCCTCAGAAATCTAATACTATCCTCACAATATCAAGTGAGAGCGAGATAATACACATAGTTATTGTTACAAGATCCACAGGATGCTAGTATATGTACAGTATTTTCTTCTTGATTTGTTAATCCAACTCTCCATCTTTATATTTAGGTCGGCAGGCTTGAACAATGTCAAAAGCCCCGTTGTCGGACCCTTGCTGCTTGGGCGTCAACCTTTTCCCCGACGGCCACATGGCCAAAGCCCATGCTTTTCTTGCCGCCAGACTTTCTTTTATTTCCGTACTCTTCGTCGAAGTTCCTGATCATCCGTAGGGATGGCATATCTTCGCTGATGCTAGCGGGAATCTGCTTGATGGCGCGTTCAAAATGGTCTCTGCGTAAAGTCCGCCGCTCCGGATACTTGTATGGCTCAGGGCCGTCGTGGGCTGCTGCGTCGGTATTTTCTTCCTCTACTGCAGCCATGGCGGCCGCAACACACACATTCTTCAGATCAGAGCCCGAGTAAAAGGGCGTTCGCTCCGCCAACTCCTCCAGCGACACGGTTTCCTCTAGCTTCTCGTCCTTCAGTAGTAAGTGGAGGATAGCAGCTCGATCGTTTTGAAGTGGTAGATCAATGAGAATTTTGCGAGGTAGGCGGCGCAAGACGGCATCGTCAAGGTCAAACGGTCGGTTCGTGGCCACCATTATGAAGGCACTTGTCTCTTCCATCCCATCCCACTCTTTTAAGAATTGGTTAATATGCTCACGGTGCGATGGGCGGTTGCTGAACATGCTTCGATTTGCCAGCATTGCATCGGCCTCATCTATGAAAACAACACAGGGTGATAGCTTCTTCGCAAGTGTGAAAACTGCTCGAATTAATTTCTCGGCCTCACCAACCCACTTGTCGTTGATGCTGGCACCACTGATCTCCAGCATATTGGCGCCACTCTCTTTGGCTACAGCTTTGGCGAGCATCGTTTTCCCTGTACCCGGAGGACCATACAGCAAACATCCCGTGATCTTGTCATGTGCCAAAACGCCGTATGAGAAGGCGTCTGGGCGCACTAAGGCTAGGGAAGTGAGGAGCTTGAGAGCTGATATCGTGTCGGGTGGCGCATGAACATCACTGAAAGCTGTGCGTATATTCTCCCGATTTATGAGTCCGGAAGCGATCCGTTTCTCATATTCGTTCATACCACTCAGCTTCGGGTTGACTCGGGTCTCAAATTTTGTTTCTTCGGAAGACTTGGACATGTCACGCTGCTCCGGTGCATCGTCTGAGTTTTTCTGTTCAAGGAAATCTTGGCCTGGAGGTTGTCTGAGAGGGCCCATGAAAATTCGATCCAGGCAGTTGACGGCTCCCGCCCCAGGGTGAAGGGTTTCGGCATCGCGGAATGCTGAAGCAAGAAAGTAGACATCCGGGACTGGAAGGATGGACTGTCTGAGGATATTTTTAGGGCTAGGAATAAGTGCCATTGCGGTAAACTGTTTCTCAGTCTCAAGCTGTGTTGAGGCTGATTGGGCGAATTTTGGATCAAGGGAACACAACATTCGATTGATATTGGCCGTATTTTCCAAGACAATATCCGTTTTCTCAAGATTAAATGCCGGCGCATTTGTGGCGGCTACTGCAGTCTGCTTTTCTGCACGGTCCGGTTGAATGTGCCGTGTCACGACGAAATCTCCGATTGCAAGCTCATTAACGGTATTCTGATACTCCTCCGAAGGCTGGTTGCAGGCAGAGGTCCCAATAATAGCGATTTGCTTTCCTTGATGCCACGCAGCGTCCACAAGAGCTCGGAGTCTTGACAATATATATGAGCCTTCTAAAGTCATGCTTAGCTCCACATAGTCATGAATGTGTACAAGAAGCTTCTTTTGGGACATGGAGGGAGCCGTGGTTGACTCTGCTGCGCGGATGATGTGGTCAAGAATCTTATCGATTTTCAGATTCTCCCATTTGCTAAAAATGTCATAGCTTCCCTGCCTGGCTTTTTGAAGCTCATCTTCAAGGGAAGATGTTGAAGTACGGACGTTGATGATGCTCGTTTCATTGTCAACATCATCCTCGTCGGCCACTTTGGTCGTCGTTTCAGCCTCCTTAGTCATTTTCCCATTATACTCGGCGGCGCGAAAACCCATCATCGACAAAGGGCCTCGAGAAAATGCCCAGTCTTGGCCTAAATACTGGCCGATTAGACAGGAAAGATCATGTGCATCCAAATGAATGACATCGGCCCAGTTGACCCAGCCCATGTGAGACCCTAGGGACTGGGAGATGGCCTTCCCGGCGTATCCAGATGTTGATATGATATGTATTGGTCGTTTACCCGTTTTGGGGTCAAATGTAGGGGGGCAAAGAGCCGAAAGCTCTCGATCAATGGCTTTGGTAACAGCTTCGAAAGTCTCTGCAGGAAAGTCGGCAAGAGCGTGTGAAAGAGAGAAATCAAGGTCCTCGGCAAAAGAAAGTTGAGTACGAATCGGAAGCTCATGAGACTCAGTCAAGTTGCGGAACTTTTGTGTGTGAAGGTCGAGATCTTTGTAGAAATGCCACCACCAGAAAGGGCGGCTCTTATATATGTATTCGGGCTGTCGTGCAGGATACAGGGCATCGGTGAGGTGCCAAGCGGCATCGAGAATCATGTCCCAGGTACGGACGACCTGTTGGATCATGCGAGGGTGGTCCCAGTGCGACGGGCTATCGAGGGGTCGGTCGAGAAAGTCGAGCGCAAGTTGCTTCTCTCGTTGGAGAAGCAGGTCTAGCGCTGTGTCGAAATAAGTCTCGATGGTACCAATGGCTTTCTGGAAACCAGCAGTACGGTCGCCTTTGGTGCGTGGATAGAGGCGGGATATTTTATCGTGCTTCGCATCCTCGACCAAGGCGGGCGGTAGGTAAGGTTGGCCATCGTACTGAAAGTAGAGAACGTTGTTCGACTCAAAGGATGGTGGCAGAGAGACAGGTGGAAGTGCGGATGAAACGCGACGACGGTTTTGCCGGTTCCTTGCCGGTGATAGGTCGTGCCTCTTTGAACGGCCGATGTGCGTATCCGCGGCATTGTGACTCCCTTCGCCACTCTCTACATCTTGCTCCGGGAGTGTATCTCTCAGAGGCCTGCCGTTGTTGTTGGGATCGGAACCAGTATTAGGGTCTCTGGGAGGAGAGTTCGAGGCAGGTGGGTCTGGCAGAGACGAAGAATAGAAACGGCGTCGTCGATAATCACCAACACGCAAGTTTGGTGAAGAGGGATTAGGCAGTTCAGGGAGACCACGGATAGTTTGGGACCATTGCGCTCTCACGGCCGCGGCTAGGGTAACCGTACTGAGCGCCGGGGAGCCTGGAAGGTGCATCCGCACGATCGAGTTCGGCCAATGCCGACCGTAGGAGAGCTAGGTCTTCAGAGATGTGGGAAAATCCGCCGTTTCTCGCAGTTCAAATCATGATACTAGCCTCGCAAGCATGGTTGGAGCCGACTATAGGTTAGACAAATGTTGGTGTTCCGCGGTCGGGTTGTTGTAGTATTATGTAATTACAGAGGTACGAAGATACCTACCAGGAGCAAGTGGGTGACAAAAGAAATAAGACACTGCCTAGATTGAGGGTGGTTCTAAGCAAGCCATTTTCTATAATGATTGAAGTAATGAGGAAGTATAAAATGGACATATGAAATAATCTCTAGTGTATTATCATTTAGTTAAGTGTTATTAGCGCTCAATAATCTGACAATACCCCATCCTTTGCAGATTTGAGAATAAGTAGCATCATATCCATCGTCTCAAATTCAATGTCACCCTGCTGGAGGATGACCTAGGTTACCTTATACATTACTAAATATCAGCATCTCCGCTAAAGATATTGCCAGCGACATCGCTCTTCTCAGCAGAGTCTCTTGATCTGGGTCTCGTCAGATGCTCTTCTCCGATATTGACAGAAGCCCGCCAAAACACATACCGTGCGCCGCGTCTCGTATCTTGCTCATCCTCCTAGGGTGTTGACTAGGCGCCATATTCTACTAAACTCTTCTCTCTCGAAATATCACCCAGGTCAGCTGGCATCAACCTGCCCTAAGACGGCTATTATCACTGTAACCACATCATGGACACCAACGAGCGATCTAGCAGTAGCCGTGAATTCCATTCTAAACTCGATATTAGCGGGGTGGTCGATGAGGAGGGGGATGCCCTCCTTGGCGATTCGCTCTCTGAACAAGGTGATGACAGCCACCGCTCTTTAATAAAACAAGAGTCTTGGAATGAGCCTAAGGTCAATGCAATGCGCTTCGTCTCTGTCAACCTTACATTTGTGATTATGGGTATGAACGATGCCTGCCTTGGTGTAAGTCACATAGCCAGCCCGCTCTCGCTTCGAGAAAGGTGCACAGGCAACATAATAATTCTTTTCTCTATCGAATTTTTGAAAGGCAGTAGACTGACACGCATCTTCATCTTGTTCTTCTCGTAATAGGCGCTGATTCCATATGTAAGTGGCTAAGAATTGGGCCTCTACCCCCCCTTAAACTAGCAGAGCTAAGGTTACCCTGGTTTAGATAGAACCTTACTACGATGTCAACTACACCACAGTGTCATTGCTATTTGTCGTTCCTTTTGTGGGATACCTCGCCGCTGCCTTGGCAAACAACTGGATTCATGTCACTATTGGCCAGCGTGGAATCTCCCTACTTGGCTCCATTTGCCGGTTGATAGGTTATGTACCAATGGCTTTGCATCCCTCTTCCTTCGGAATCCTCCCCGCCGCTATGGTGTTTACCGGCTTGGGGAATGGCCTCAATGATAGCGCATGGAATGCTTGGGTTGGGAATCTCCACAACACAAACGAGCTTCTGGGCTTGCTCCACGGCTCCTACGGTATTGGCGGTACCCTTGCCCCTTTGCTTGCTTCAGTCATGGTCACTAAGCTCCAACTTGAGTGGTACAATTTCTTCTACCTCATGATAAGCCTTTCGGCTCTCGAGCTCGTTGTGGGCCTGCTCTCTTTCTGGGGCGCTACTGGGGCCGAGTATCGCAAGAGGCACAGGTTAGATGAAGGGACCAGGCCCATCAGTACTGCCGACGTTCTCCGTAAGCCACTTCCCTGGCTCATGTCAGCCTTCCTCCTTGGATACGTCGGTGTCGAGGTCTGTCTTGGTGGATGGATCCCGACATTCATGCTGAAGGTACGGCATGCGAGTGGCTGGCTAGCTGGAATCGCCGTGACCTGCTTCTGGGGCGGTTTGACTGTAGGCCGAGTTGTCCTCGGTTTCATCACAGGCCGCATCGGAGAAAAATTAGCTATTAGCATATACCTCGGACTTTGTATCGCCTTGGAGGTTCTATATTGGGCAGTTCCAAGCATTGAGGTGACACTGGCTTGCGTCATTATGCTGGGCTTCTTTCTTGGGCCATTATTCCCTGCCGCGATTGTGGTTATGACAAAACTCCTGCCTGCCGAAGAGCACGTCGCCTCGATTGGTATCGCTGCCGCAATTGGCGGAAGCGGTGCGGCTATCCTGCCATTTGTTGTCGGAGTTCTAGCTGAGAGAAAGGGCGTTGAAGTCCTGCAGCCAGTCGTGTTGGCAGTCTTTACCATTATCCTGATCCTGTGGATGTCTGTCCCAGGAGGCCTGCGCAAGGGAGGTTTGGAACGGGCAAGAAATCAGCAGACAGCTGCAACAGAGATGCAAATACTGGAGCACCGAGTCGAAGGATGACCCGACTGAATTGGCTCGTCACAGTTGAACCTGGAGGAACCACCTGCTATATTTTCCCCATTACACTGATAGGCCAATTAATTCCTTTTAGCATACGATGGTCTTAGTGTAGTCTCTCGCAGAATATCTACCTCATCTGCCTTTGATCATATGCAAGCGGGCTTTTGTTTTGGTGCATAGCGGGGTTTTTCATGTCACCAACTTGTGGACATCCAATCCGCCTGAGTTTAAGAATCGCAGAATGCACTGGGTTTCTTGTCAGGTGGTGTGGGAACTGGGATTCTGAGCCAGATCTAAGCTAACCCCGCTTTCTACCCTCGCCTGCATGAGTGGTTAGCAGGCATTACATCGCCCCCTTCCGCTGTACCGAGATGCCGGTTGTAAGTGGGTGACATAAAACGCTGGACACTAAATACTGCGCTCCGCCTCTGATGTAAAGCATAGACGTCGCCTTTGATATTAGAAGACTACCTAGGTAATCATCACATTGTAAAGGAACTTATGACAGATTGAAGGAGGACGACAATATAGTAAATGCACACTGCCTACCTGGATGCCCATGATGCGATACCTCACATCACAACATTCAACATCATCCATCGCAGCTGCATTGGATCCAAGGGTCGCCCGCGATTTTTCAGAATAATCATAGCCCTATTAACAAGGTAGCAATACACCACTAACGGTGCCGTATTGAGTTGTATCGGTTATTTTGACTTGTTGTGTTGACTACTATTCTGTTAATTGTGTCGGAATCGACGAATGCTATGAGTAGTGTGCCATCTTTTATGTCACCTACTTGGCCAGGTGTCAAGTGTTTGGGTAATTGAGGGAAAGCAGCATCGGGAACAACGGAATTTTTTTTCATCCTGAGGCCGGAAGCTCGTTTCTGCCGCAAAAACAGCCAGACAGAGCTTCAATTTCAGCTGTTGTTTAGCGGACTGGGCCCCGATAATTTCCCGGCAGGTGGGGCAGATGAGTGTATTCGGGTTTAGCGGCTGCACGTGACTTACGGGGAAAGCTCTAGCCGACAGGTCGTCCTCTCCCGAGCAAAACTGCTCACCCCGTAAAAGTTCTCCCTCAGCTTCAACGACCTCCCTCCACTCCCATCACAGATCGCTCTTCTTCATCGGGCAAGATGTTCAAGAGGTTAGTTTGACGCCCTAGGGATATCACACTGGAGTTTTCGATCCGAATTGGGTTCAATTGGCGCACATTGGGCTAACACAACTTGATTCCGTGTAGCGGCATTTCCTCCTTCGCTCGCGCGGCTCGCCCTGCCTTCCGGGCTGCGGCTCCTCTGCGTGCCGTCAAGCCTGCCCCCTTCCGAGCCCTCAACAGCCGATTCGCGAGCACTTCTGGTGTCGGTGATGGCAAGATCTACCAGGTGAGATCGGATGCGTCGATTGCTGCTGGCCGAGATGAGCTGGCATCTTGGAGGAATTGAGGCTAACGATTGGACAGGTCATTGGTGCCGTTGTGGATGGTTAGTCGCTCAATATGACCGGGTCAATCACCGCCTTCAATTGCTGACTTTGCTGTAGTCAAGTTCGACACTGCCAAGCTGCCCGCTATCCTGAACGCTCTTGAGACCGACAACAATGGCCAGAAGCTCGTGCTCGAGGTCTCGGTAAGTTTGCCTCACATATTCGGATTGGAGTCCGCCCAGCTGACCTTGACCAGCAACATCTCGGAGAGAACGTCGTTCGTTGCATTGCCATGGACGGTAAGTCGTGAAACACACACGAAATCTCGACGTTTCTAACTGTTTTAGGTACTGAGGGTCTTACTCGTGGTGCCCCCGCCAAGGACACCGGTGCTCCCATCACCATTCCCGTCGGTAACGCTACTCTGGGACGTATCATGAACGTCACTGGTGACCCCATTGACGAGCGTGGCCCCATCAAGTCCGAGAACCACCTCCCTATCCACCGCGAAGCCCCCGAGTTCACTGAGCAGTCTACCGCTGCTGAGATTCTCGCCACTGGTATCAAGGTTGTCGACCTTATTGCTCCCTACGCTCGTGGTGGAAAGATTGGTCTCTTCGGTGGTGCCGGTGTCGGTAAGACTGTGTTCATTCAGGAACTTATCAACAACATTGCCAAGGCTCACGGTGGTTACTCCGTGTTCACTGGTGTCGGTGAGCGTACTCGTGAGGGTAACGATCTGTACCACGAAATGCAGGAAACCTCCGTTATTCAGCTTGATGGCGAGTCCAAGGTGGCCCTGGTCTTCGGTCAGATGAACGAGCCCCCGGGTGCCCGTGCCCGTGTCGCCCTCACTGGTTTGACTGTCGCCGAATTCTTCCGTGATGCGGAAGGTCAGGATGGTAAGTGCCTCACTTTTCAAAGCTCAATCTAAGAAACACCCATGTTAACCATCAATCAGTGTTGCTCTTCATTGACAACATTTTCCGCTTTACCCAGGCCGGTTCTGAGGTGTCTGCCCTTCTGGGTCGTATCCCCTCTGCCGTCGGTTACCAGCCCACCCTCGCCGTCGATATGGGTGGTATGCAGGAGCGTATTACCACTACCAAGAAGGGTTCCATTACCTCCGTCCAGGCTGTCTACGTCCCTGCTGACGATTTGACTGATCCTGCCCCCGCCACCACCTTCGCTCACTTGGACGCCACCACTGTCTTGTCCCGTGGTATCTCCGAGTTGGGTATCTACCCTGCTGTCGACCCTCTCGACTCCAAGTCCCGTATGATGGATCCCCGTATTCTGGGTGATGAGCACTACGAGACTGCCACTCGTGTTCAGCAGATTCTTCAGGAATACAAGTCTCTCCAGGATATCATTGCCATTCTGGGTATGGACGAACTTTCTGAAGCTGACAAGCTTACTGTCGAGCGTGCCCGCAAGATCCAGCGTTTCCTGAGCCAGCCTTTCACTGTCGCCCAGGTTTTCACTGGTATCGAGGGTAAGCTGGTTGACCTGAAGGACACCATCAGCTCCTTCAAGGCCATTCTCAGCGGTGAGGGTGACAGCCTTCCCGAGAACGCCTTCTACATGGTTGGCGATTTCGCCTCGGCCAAGGAGAAGGGTGAGAAGATTCTCGCTGAACTCGAGCAGAAGAGCTAAGCGGTTTCTCTGGGGGATCGTGAAATAATACCTCGGAGCGGGTGGAGAAGTTTAGGCCTGTGTGTATAGACCAGAAGGATGAACGGTTGGCCATAGGGGAGGTTTCTGCTAAACGCTCCATTAAGTCTCGTTCGTGGGCTGTGTAACAAGAAATCAACAAAAATTCCTCCTGTAGCCATGATTACTCAATAAGTCAGCTTGTTTCCTTTGTTAAATCGACGGCCTTTTGTAATACCATGTGACCGGCGCTGAATTTCCAACTTATTCTCAGCGTTCTCAATCTTTGTGCTCTTACTCTCCAATAATTATGACACTAGTAGCCACAATGATCAAATTAACAAAAACCCATTTGGCTATAATTGTGTTGCTAACTGACTTGTTGTTAGGTAGGCTCCTTCGTAGTTCATGACATCTGGAGTTGTTTCCAGTACATGGCTTACTTTCGTGATATTAGACAAAGTATAGATATTGATAGAGTGATAGAGTAAGGTCAATTTCTATGTGCGGAGTTAATCACTCGTCTGAATGGATGTATTGGACAAATAGTTTATCACAAGACATTTCCCAATCTCTCACGTCTACATAAACACTACAAGGCTTCAATTGTAAGAGTTGCATAAATTTTACGGATTGGTTTTCTTATTATCATTAATTTCTCCCCGGAAGTGGATCATAATGACCAGGTAGGTGTTGTTGAGCCTTCATCGTTTGGGTTGACAAGCACCGGTTGATTGTCTTGCCAAGTGATCGGCTCACCTACGTTGTCAACCCAGGTGAGTTTTCGGACACCGGCCAGCGCCTCCTCGCTCTCTGCAAGCCCGGCTATGGTGGATGGGTTATTCCATTCCGGATCCTGCAAGATTATGCGTGCCACCTTCGTGCTGTCGTGCACACTTATTGTCTGGAATGGAATTCTCACCAGATCTACCCATTCCGCGTTGAGGTGTTTTCTGATATCCCGCAGGGTACGTTCACCGATCCCAGCCGTCCACCAGATGTTGGTGGTGAGTTTGAGAAACATGGCATAATAGGCCAGTATCACGATAACCCGCGGCCGCATTTCCCTCCCGAGCTCTACAAACCGCCTGGGGACAAATGTGAACCAGGTGATGACCCGGAGGGCCATGACGGGCGTCATTCCCTTGGTAGCAAGATTGAAGTAGAGGGAACCCAGATATCTCAATGTGTTGTAGTAGACTTGAACTTCGGCATGGTCAGGGTCATCGGTTGAGATGGAGGAAACCATGAAAAGCAAGTTGTTAGGGATGGAAAATGTGGCTTCATCAAGGTCTATGACGGGCCGGTAGAACAGTATATTGAGGCCGGCATCAATCATAGGCCCAACACCCATAGCGCCGATCATCAGGCCGATCCCGCGCCAAACAAGCATCCAGTCTACGATATAGAGATCCTTCGTATCCGGATCCCGGAAAGTCTGCGAGGATAGTGCGGTGAGAAACAAGGAGTTGGCGAGAAGGGCAGGTATCGTGGCAGGGTTGGCATCCTCTACTGCTTTACGATAGCCTTCGAATGATTTGGCGCGGTAGTAGAATGATCGCTGTGGATCGATTGCACTGCCCAGGCTTTGTAGTTGCAGAGATGCAAGTGCAAACAGCGAGTGCATGAGAAAGGGTGTCTCGAAGGCGTACTGGACAACTGTGGTGCGCATCAGGGACTCGAGAGGCCTGGTTGTACCGCGTTCGATGCTGAAGGAGGAGCACGTCGAAGTAGTATAGAACCACAACAGCCGCATATCGATTTCGTCAACTGCTGGTGCCGGGCGGTACATGGGCTCGACAACTATGGACGGTATCAAGCCCAAGTCATCGGTCGAAGGGAAACTCGGTGTAGTCGTATCGCGGTCGAAATCAAATTGGCCGGGGTTGGAAGTTGCCGCGAGCGCAGGCGGGAACGGAGAGGGCTGGTCATTGCTGGAGTAATCGGCCTCTAGTGACGGCAATGGCGAGTCTTTGCTCCTGATTGGCACCGCTGTGCCCGCCGGTGTCGCTTTTGGTGACGAAGATGGATAGATGCATTCGGTCTTGCGCAGTCTGCAGGACCGGCAGGTCGGGCGGGCTTCGTCGCATTTGACTTTGCGCGCTTTGCAATTCTTGCAGCCGGTTCTTGATTTCTTGTGGGGGCGTTTCGAGTGGTACGGCTTCTCGTCATCGGTTTTGGACGCGGATGTGTGCGCCTCGGGGGAGGACGAGGCGGAGGATTCGGGCATGATGCAAGGCGGCTCAACTCAACCCCGTGGTTTTCGCTCTCGGGAACAGTGTAAGATGACGGGTTCAAGTATGCGTGGGATCACAAGTCCCAGTTGCACGGCCTACATCTAAGGAATGCTCCCCGTACCCAAGGTAGGTAGGCACCGTCCCTCCTGTGCGGTCATAGACACAGGTGGGGAGTTTGACATGGCGCAGATGGCGGCGGGGCTGTGCTTGTCATAGAAGAGCTAGACGCGATCTTGTGCTTACCCTATCTCTAGCAAGATATCCAAGGGTGCCTGGCCGGTAATGATCATTATTGGTTAGCAACTTACAAGCCGACACGTCTCGGTATTATGCCAGGGCATGCTGACTCACTGGCAGGACATCCATCGATTCGTCATGACATGGTTGGGGGGAGAAAAAAGTCTTTATCGGAGGGTAGAGGAAGCTTGCCATGATTGAGGCTGGTAAGACGGCCCACCACAGTGAGGAAGCAGAGGAATAGTCGTATATAATATCCTGTGCCTAAGGAACAATTGGCCAAGATGCCTCTCTAAAGTGTACTGGCTTTAGTAGCCACCATGCTATCAACCACCACCCATTAATCTCCAGTCATCGTCAATTCCTCCCAAATCAACTATTCAGATTACCTGCTGAGAATCATCCACTAGGCGAACATATGCCTAATGCAGCTGAACAAGAGTACCAAGCACCAACTGTTCTAGTAGTCTGACAGTAGGTTACCACTCCCCATCATCGAACAGCCTTGCCAAACCCAGCCCATTAATACCCGGAGCACCTCTATGCCTGCTGGGAGACTGGGCTCTCCAAAGCGAGAATCTTGCGTTCCATGTTAGATGCTTCCTCCCAACGTCGGACGGGGTACTCACCAGTGCAGTCCTGGATGGAATATACACATGCGTCCAGTTCTTCCTGCCATTCCATTCCATTGGGGTGGTGAAAAACCGGGTCTCTTCGTCAATTCTGTTGAACCCACCGTATTCCTTGGAGTCGCTGTTCAGAACAATCCGGTAGGTCCCAGGAACCTCAATTCCGATTCGGTAATCGGCGAAACTGCTAGCATGATGAAAGTTGAAGATGAAAACAAGCCCCGCGCGTTCAAACACTATGACCTTGTCACCTTCATGTTTAAGCGAGACGAATGCTTGAGGTGAGTGCAGCCAGCCAAACTTTTCCTCGCACCGATTCATTCCACGATCAAAATTGTTGAGAAATTGGTAGCGGAGAAGGTTGTCGCTGGTTAAGTTCAGCTGGCGTCTGGCATACCAGAACGAATTACCGTTCCCCTCTCGAGGAAAATCGAGCCATTCAGGATGGCCGAACTCATTCCCCTCAAAATTAAGATAGCCCTCGCCACCCAGACTGTGCGTCAATAGTCGAATCATTTTGTGAAGAGCCATTCCACGGTCGATGACGGACGTCAGAGGTGAAAGCACAGACATATTGGTATATAACTCAGCGTCGCAGAGATGCATCATCAGTGTTTTGTCTCCAACGAGTCTGGCAAAATGTCAGCAGATGGCATATAAAAATATTAAGGACATACATACGCTTGATCATGACTCTCAGCATATGCAATTGTTTTCTCTCCATGGCGGCGATTCGTCAGAGTGAAACATATGTTCCCAATGTCCCATTCTTCATCCTTGACCTCCTTGAGGATCTTGATCCACATATCTGGGACAGCCATAGCGAGACGATAGTCAAACCCAACACCGCCCAGAGATACAGGGAGGCACAGGGCTGGCATTCCGGACACATCTTCTGCGATTGTGATGGACTCGGGATATAGGGAATGAATGAGATGGTTGGCAAGTGCAAGGTAAACTACCGCCTCTTCGTCTACTTCGGAACCGAAGTATTCATGATAACCTCCGGAGAAGCCACTATTGCTAGTTAGAAGTTATCTTTGAGGATTGAGTGTTTGGCGGCAACTCACAAGCCCATTCCATGATGAACGTAGAGCATACTTGTCACTCCATCAAAACGAAAGCCATCGAATTGATACTCGTCCATCCAAAATCGTAGGTTGCTCAGAAGAAACCTCATGACTTCATGATGTCCATAGTTAAATAGGCGGCTGTCCCACTGATCGTGACGGCCCTTCCCTCCGGCATGAAAGTATTGATGGTCTGTGCCGTCGAACTCATTTAGACCATCAAGAACATTCTTAGAGGCATGGCTATGCACGATGTCAAGAAGGACAACAATTCCAAGGGAATGAGCGGTATCAATGAGTTCTTTGAGGTCCTCCGGGGTTCCATAACGGCTGCTTGCCGCGAAGAAGTTGTTTACTTGATAGCCAAAACTGGCATAGTAAGCATGCTCCATGACAGCCATCAATTGAATGACATTATAGCCAAGATCATTGATTCGGGGGAGCATGTTTTCCGTAAATTCTTTGTACGTTGCGACCTTTTGATCGGGCGATGAGATGCCAACATGCGCCTCGTATACGCGCGCACTGGCTGGCTTCTGAGGTCGAGGATGTTTGAAATTATATCTTTCAGAGGTGGGAGGGTTCCAGAAACGAGCATCATACGCTGGGGAAACAGCCAGATCCTGGGTGACATACTTGATCCATGCTGGGAGACGATCAGCTCTTTCACCCCCCGGAAGAGTGAGCGAGATCTAGCCATGTTTTAGTTTGACCCATGGTAGGATGTTATTAATGATTCTCAGATAATCTCACCTTGACTTTGGAGTTGTGTGGGATCTGTGGCTGTCCATTCTTCGCAGGAAGGGTGATTTCAAAAACCCCAAACTCATTCTTGACCATCGCATGAGAGCCTCGGTTCCACTCATCTTTCCAGACGTGAGATTAGTCCACATGTATGCCGCAGATGAGAATTAGCAACTTACTGAAGTCTCCGATGAGATACGCCTCTTCGGCATTTGGAGCCCACTCTCGATACACGATAGTGTTGTCGTTGATGGTAAAGCCGTAGTGATTGAAGCCCTTTTCTAAGGTCAGCTGCTCGCCCAGGACAAATCTGCTAATTTACAAACCTTTGAGAACTTATCAATCCCTCCCTCAGAATCATTGATGGTTTGGATCCATTGCTGTGTTTTTGAAAATCGTCGTCTCAGCGCGTCGCTGAAAGGCTCTAGCCAAGGGTCGAGCTTGACGACACCTGCCGCGATAATCTGTTAGGAGTGGAGGCGCGAGAGGGATTGTTGGTGTGCCTCACCAGTGCCATCATTGGGAATGTCGGCCGCATCAGGCAATCCGGCGATACTCATGTTGCTCGACTGCTTTTGATGGGCGAAATGAATTGGATCCAACGATGATGCGGGTTTCTGCTGCAGTACGTCGAATGGATGGATTGATTGAAGAGAGGTCCTGGCGATCGGCAGCTTGTTTCTGCTCACTAGGCGCAAAGCTAGATAAGACAGCCAGCAATGAACAATACTTTACCCTAGCTATGCAACTGCTTGGAAAGAAGAGACGAGTGCGAAGATGGATCAAAGCAGGTGTGGCTTAGTCCGCAACGATTTCAAGCTGCTATTTATTTGACACCACGCGAAGGGGAGGAGGTTGGAGCTCTCCTGTTTGTTCCTCAACGGTTTGCTAGCAGTAGTCCCAGCAATTGCCAGCTAAGGTACGTCCTGCTAGTGGAATGGTGGGGATGATGTCATGGAGCGGGCGATGCTACCTGGCCAGGAGATAGCCGTACTCCAACGCCAACAGGACGGCTTACGTAGCGGTCAATTCTCTCCTTCGTAGCTGTTATATCGGAGCAGCTTTTGATTATATGCTAGAGGTTTGCAACTCTCGAGTTCGAAAGTAGGAATGCAGACACGAGCTTAGTACCTGATAAGGATCCTCTTATCGCTCGACACTAAGATGGCACTTAGTCTAAAGCCATCCCTGGTGCAAAATATTGGATGAGTAAGCCAACTGTGCTTAAGTATCTTGGAAGTACAGGCACTCAGCATTATCGAACTATTATACTTTGTCGTTACCTAGATCCGGCGATGGTGTTCGCCTGCCGGTTCAGTAGCGCATCTGTGGATTTGGTCCGTCTATGGTCCGAACGCGGAGAACTCTCCTCACCATTGTCTCATAGCAGCTTCCCATGAGCCATCCATTGCCCCTCGTCTAATCTATCGGTGCTCCCGTCATCGCTGCTACGGCGAGAATATCGTTCACTTGGCGCAGTAGAACACGCGTCACAAGGATATCCCCTCGGTTGTTGCCGGTGGATATCATTGTGAGGCGGGTCTTGCGCTTCTTTCGGCTTAAACCGCCGGCTGGACTGTGCCGTCCTGACGCCGCCATCTTCAAAGGTGCCAGAGTGTGCGATCGCATGCGGCATCAAATCATGTTCTGCGCATCTCTGAAGCTTTCAACATCTACTGGTAGCGCTCTCTTAGCCAGGCGGAGCCTCCCCTGTTCCAAATGCCACCCATGTCGGCGCCTATCTACAACGCGCCGATATGCCTCCTCCAGATCGAACCCGGACTTGAATTCCGGTTTCAATGGCAGTTATGATCCCACAGCCAACACTGGGCGAGGCCCGATGTTCTCTAAAACTAGCTTCGGTGTACCCCGGTTCTATCCCCGAGACCTCAAGGATCGAGTAGATGACTATGTCGTGGGCCAAGAGCGAGCGAAGAAAGCCATATGTGCAACCATCTTCAACCATTACCAAAACGTGAGAAGGAGACGGCAGCACGAGCACGACGAAAGAAATCGAAAGGAGAAGGTTATGAGGCAGAGACTATCTCGTGACAGGGAATTTCACCAACGGCGCCGTGAAACCCATCCAGTTGAAGGTTCGTTTGCTCCCGAGTGTCATGCCATTACTCGCTAATCCATTACTAAAGACGAATTTCCCGGCCACTTCGAATCACTGCGACCCATCCACGACCCTTCAGAATTTCAAGAAGACCCGTTCGACAGCCTTTACGTACATGAAGACCAGAACAGCCCTGAGCCTGTCAAAATCGATAAGAGCAACATCCTGTTAATCGGACCCACCGGAGTTGGGAAGACTTATATCTTAGAGTAAGTCTTGTTATCTGCCCATGGCGTGATGTCTACATAGCTCACAGTGATAGAACTCTGAGCAAGAAGATAAACGTCCCATTCTCGATATGCGACTGTAATTCCTTTACGCAAGCCGGCTATATTGGACAGGATGTAGAATCATGCATTGAGCGCCTTCTCATTGAAGCCAATTACGATGCCAAAGCCGCCGAGCAAGGGATCGTGGTGTTGGACGAGTTCGACAAGATTGCGCGAAGGGAAGTGCACACAGGCCGTGATGTCAGCGGTGAGGGTGTCCAGCAAGCTCTGCTGAAGCTTGTAGAAGGCACTAAAGTGACAATAAACGTCAAGGACAACCGCTCATCGCGGTCCGCGCCTCCCATAACGACAAACTTCAACTCCTCTGGTTCTTCATCATCCGCAGCTCAGGCAAACCCGCCGGGAGGCAAAGTTGACCAATATATAATCGATACCACGAATATCTTATTCGTATTTTGTGGTGCTTTTGTAGGCCTGGACAAAACTATTCTAAAACGGGTTGCGAAGCCATCTGTTGGCTTTGGGGGGAAGCTAGAAGGCCGGATGGCTATTTCTGGAGGCTCTCAGCAACTTGCCCCCAAGCTTTATGCCCACCTCCCTTACTTTTCAACCGTGCCGGCGTCCTCTTTCACGCCCTTGGATCTGGCAACACCCGACGATCTCCAGGCCTTTGGATTTATTCCTGAACTTATTGGTCGTTTACATAACATATGCGCTCTCAGCCCACTGTCGAAAGATGATCTATTTCGGATTCTGACAGAGCCCCGTAACAATTTGGCAGCCCAGTACATTGCCCTATTCGAGACATACCCTTCGTGTTTGTATTTCACTGACAAGGCATTATATGCCATTGCTGAAAGGGCGTCAGCAGCGGGGACTGGCGCCAGAGGGCTCAAGATGGAGCTGGAACGCGTTCTTGCCGAGCCAATGTTCGAGGCCCCAACACCTTATGTTCTTATAACCGAGGCATGTGTCCATGGCACTGAAAAGGCCGCCACTTGGGGCCGAGACGGTCGCTTCGAATTCGAAAGGAGAACCCAGGAGGAGAAGATAAAGCATCCTGAGACACAGCCAGATGTGACATTCGAACAGTATAGGGAAGCTGGCGAAAGCGGCGGTTAGAGTGCAGGATATCAGCAGCATAGAAGGTGCTTATATCCTGCCCAACAACAATTTATCCATTGGGTAATTACAATCATTATGCATTGGACTTGGGGATGTAGTGATAGCACACAAAGGAATTCGATCGAACTCTGAGTTCAGTTGATGTAGTACAGTATTTACACCGCCCACCCACGCAAGCCATCTTCAACCTCCCCGCGATCTTATGTCATGTACACACGGTGAAAGGCTTCCGTAAGTCCGACTCATGCTCTGCCACAAAGGAAAACTAATAAAGGTATGGTATTGTTGAATAGGGACTCGCAGAAAGTGCTTAAGCCTTGGGACGAGACTGGACCATACCGGGGCCCTTGTAAGACTCCGAGGTGATACCTGTGATGGGGTCGGCTTTTTGTTCCTATAGACTGGTTAGCATGTAGGAAAGAATGAAATGATAATAGAAGCGACTCACAATAAGGATTTGGTTGGAGGCTTCCTGCCACTCCTTGTTCATGGTGTGTGGAGCGGGCTTGGCGGCCAGACGGATGGCTGCGAAGAGGGCAACGCTGACGCCGAGACCAGCTGCGATACCCCAGAACATTCGGGCGGTGGTACCGGGGGGGTCGATTGTGCGAGGGCCATGAGGACCGAAGGCGATCCAGTAAGCTATAGAAATATATACTTGTTAGCCCATTATACCGCCATATAATGCGAGTGTCTGTCGAAGGGATGTTGGGTGGCATTGCCGAAATTGTCCCGGAGAGAAATCAGCCAATGATAGAGCTGCTATTTCACTGTGGCCAATTCAAAGAAGAAAAGTTGCAGGGTCTCAACAGCTGGTCATTCCAGAGACAAATTGATCGGGGTAGACATTGCGATGAGATGCAATATTAGGAGCACAGTAGCATCCAATTGCTCGGTGTCATGAGACCTAAGGTGTTTTGAGGGAGGGGCTTGAGAGCGAAGAAATGTATAAAAGCACGCACCAGCCTTTTGTTCCTGGACCGTCAGTTCCTTCCAGTTGCCCTTCATACGATCACGGAGGGCCATCCAGAGGTCGGCCTGCTCCTGGAGGGGCATGCCCTCCCATCGCTTCTCAATGTTGGAAAGAGTCGGGTTGGAGATGGCGTGGGTTGAGGCAGCACGGGCGAGTGGGACGTGACTGCGCACCAAGCTCTTGCGCAGCACACTCGTCGCTTGGGTGCGCAGCATCTCGGATCAATTGGAGATTGAGTAAATGGGAGAGGTGAAGGTCAATTGGCGCAAATTCGTCGACTTCGGTCGGTGGAGGAGAGTCGATGATTGAGTGTTTTCCGGGCCAGGCGTTTGGGAAAGAAGTCTGCTGACGATTTCGTCCCTCGCTGGAGCTCGGCAAGGTCTGTTCAGCTGACTAAGGCAAGAAAGATATCTAGCTGGGTCACGTGGTGGCCCTTCATGGTCGCTCTAGGAAAGTGGTCTGATCAAGTGGAGGCCATGATCGGGAAGAGCCGCCGCTGTCATTGACGTATTCATCAGTTCGCCTTTCATATGCGCACGGGTGGAGGAAGGATTCGCAAATGATTGTACAAAGGTTGCCTAAAACGACGATGCTGTCCCTTTTCAGTTCGGGTGTGGATTTTGACCTCTAGTTGAGGAACAAGCTACCTCTCTGTCTGACCACTTGTGATTTCCAGATCAGATTAGACGCGATGTAACCATCTTCACAGTGCTTGGAGACAGGTCACGCCAATCTGCAGCCCTATCCATCGTGCACAATTAATTGTAAGACTATAACTGGCATCATCGATGAAACGTTCGCCAAACCCCGGGCCTGCCAATGCGGTATGGGTTTGTTGTGAATCTCTCATCACTCTATTCTATAGTCACAATAGACTGGAGTCTCGCTGCTGCTGCTATTCAGCCTTGGTTTGTATACAGCTTGAAAGTTGTGGAAACCCTGTCGTCTTTGGAGAGAATGGCAATTCCCTCAGGCAGACCTTCACATATATGATGTAGTTCCCTTGAGGGTATCAATCTATTTTACTGAGGCTTGTTTGGCGTTGACGTTGACGACTCCTGGTGGCTACTTGCCTGATTGGACTGTCTGGAAACGGGCTATCAGCATCATGAATCCGTACACATCAATAGCATCGGTTCTCTGCTGTATCCTACCGTTGGGGCGTTTCGGCGGCTTTCGAAAGCTTTTCCTGTTGCTGCTGTACAAAATACGGCTGGAAGGTAAATAAACCTAGCACATGTTAAGGCCGCTCTCTTGAGGTAATGGCTTGGGTGTATTAAAAACAAATGGAGTTATTTACCTCCAGCGACACCGCAGAATATCGCAAGTGCCAAGGGCACGCCTCGTTCTAATGCACCCATCTCGGCCCTGAGGTAAAGGTTGACTAAGGTAATGTAAGGTAGTAATGGTTGCTTTTCTTACACGAGGCTCTGAGCAAATTTTGGAGATCAATGGGTGAGATTTCATTGGGCAATTGCAGTTGGCCTTTTGATTGGTATTGAAGGTATGTACCTCTCTCGGAGTGGCACCTGGGTGGTAAGGTAGGTACCGCCTTTAAAAGGTGGAGTGCTTGTCCGGAAGAAGTTGGTAGGGGTGAAGTACCTGGCACACTAATTTGGGGTAGGTACTTGCCTCCCCCCAGAAGGTACTTTGCTGCGTTGCTCTGGGCGCCTGTCCGTTACTTGCACTAGAGTGAGGGG
Source organism: Clonostachys byssicola (assembly GCA_902006505.2). NCBI lineage: Eukaryota > Fungi > Ascomycota > Sordariomycetes > Hypocreales > Bionectriaceae > Clonostachys > Clonostachys byssicola. The sequence goes on from CABFNO020001317.1 coordinate 959,643, forward strand.
ACCCACATCCAGCACGCGTCAGGATATTCCAGTAACGCGTTAAAGTAGGTGGGAGAGACGGACGGCATATCGATAAAGCACACGGTGAAAGTGACCCCTTCGAAACACTGTTCATAGCCTCCGGCCAAACTCTTTGTTTTCTCCCAGCTGGGGTTTATCCATTTATTGACTTTCAGCCATGAATCGCGCGACGATATGTGTGTCAGAGAACGTAATATCATGACAAGAGCTACAGGATGGCCAACTGGAGAGAAAGTGGTGAGGTCCCCGACTCGGAGGATGACGACTTTGATAGCCAGATCACCGACCAGCCTTCTTTGCCGCCAACTCTCCAAGGATCAGTATCATCGAAACATCCGATTGGGGTGAAGGATATATGGGAAATTCCGTCTTCTCAGGATGATGATGGCCTGGCGAAATCGGACACCCTCACTCTCCAACACAGCAGGCAGCTGTCGGATGACTCGTCTCTGTCGACACTTTCACCGTCTCGCACCCCCGGCGATTCGCATTGCGCGACCCAACCCAGCCTCGATACACCGAATGGCCCTCCTCCTCCTTCGTCATCAGCCCTATCTGAGGCGCCGGTGGTGGATTCATATCCAAACGATCTTGACCAAAATGACATCCTGCAGCGCGATACGCCATCTCCACGTAGCCCAGGACGGTTTTCGCCCCTGCCGAGTCAGATCCTTGGACACGATGCTGAAGAGCTCCTGGCTGCCCAGAGGCTAGTCGTTTCAAACGAAAGATCCCTCCGAACACGAAGGCCAGAGCAACTACGACCGTACCAGACCGAAAGAGCTCGATTTAACTCCGAATGGAGGCAGCATGGTCTCCGGCCTGTTAGAATCGCCAATGATGAAGATCGAAGGGATAAAAATGACGAAGAGTTGCTGGAGGAAGCAGAGTTCCAACCAGAAACTCAGGAATCAGCCTCCCAACATGTTTTGGATGAAGGGTCAATGGACTTGAGCCGGAATACTGCCTCCTCCTCGCAAAGATCGCTAGATCCACCAAATGACAGGAATGAGAGCAGCCAACTCAGTATTCATGACGATACTGACAACACAACGTTGGATGGGGAGGAGCTGCCATCGTTAGAAGATTTAATGTCAGGTCGATACAAGTTCGGAACAAAGAGGAACACCAAACGTCGTGCCTACCGGCCCTCAAAGGACCATAGGCGGGACAGAGAGCCTCGTCTTGATTCTGTTCCTGACGATGGAGGACCGAAGTTTATTATGCCACCAGGTTCGCCTGATCCCACGGATGTTTCGAGGATCGGTTCACGGCCAGCAATCGGGCTAGGAGGAGATGCGCTTGCATCCTCTCCTAAATCACCTACTTTGTCTCCAGTGGGCCCAACATCATACAATCTTCCCTCTATCTCACCTAGCTTGCCGATGGCTTATCATGATTCCGCCGAAGCTGTTGACCCTTTTGAATCGTCAGAACAGTCCCAACCCGAAGACGGAAAGGACGGACATCTATTGTCAAGTGCATCATCTGAAAGTGAGTCCGACATTGTCAACCAAAACAGTCGTAAGATCAAAGGTGTTCTCCCCGCTTCTTGGCTTCGTTTGGATCAGAAGAGCAGTCGAAGCAAATTTCAGAAGAAAATCACTCGCCGGCCACTGGATCCCTTGCATTTCGATGATAACCGACGTGGTGTTGCGAGACGGAAGGAAGCGTCTTCGTTCTCCAATGGCAATGATTTTATGTTCGAGGAGTCCGAGGAAGAGCCCACCAATATTCCAAACGACAAAGGACAGGATAGGCCTATGCATAATCAAACAACTCTTGAGATTGAGAATACGACTCCCTTGCCTATGTATGAGATCTCATCAGATGACGAGTCTATTATAGAACATGACTACATTGAGCCTCTTCTCGCCAGCCGAAAACGTCAAACGAAACTACCTGACGCATTTCAAAGTCAAACAAAACGCCAAAAGGTGTCTAAACCTGCCAGTAGATTGCCCTCCAAAGCGTCTAAAGCAGCACATCCTAAGCAAGGACCGCCATTGCATGCTCGATCTTTAGGAAAAGGAGGACGAAAGCCAAATGCTCCAGGGCGGCAGAGAAATTCGAGGGTTGTTAAACATGCCAAAACCACTCGAAAAGTCAACCTAGCGCCTCGTCTCAGCATCCTCGATGTAATTGAGCCTGACGCTCCGAGGTTCATTAGAATCGCTGCCCGCACCGTAAAAGGGCGTCGAGATCGCGGCCGAGCCAGCCCGAATGGGAAGAACATCCAGCTCGCTACGCGGAAGGATCACATCGATGCGATAAGTGCTCTTCGCGATTGGACCTCAGGCTCAATCAAGCAGCGCACCTCTGTGTTGGCAGCTCACCAAACAAAGGCTATGTCAAGAAGCCATAATCCTCTCGATGGCGCTCTTTCTCAGTTCTCCATGCAATTGAGCAAAGGGTCTATAACGAAGCAAAAATCTAACCAGCTAAGCAAGGCCAAGCGCACTGCCAGCATATCGTTCAACAAGCTTCGAGACAATACAAGAAAATCTTCTAAGAACCCCGTGCAAGTGGCAGCACTTTCTCACCAGTCATTATCACACACTCGATTAGCTCAGCTAGAGGTTGATGATAATACTGAGGCAGCCCGCTTTAGGTTTTCCTGGGGGAAGAAAGCGCTCGATCACCTTTATCAAGGAGATAATAGGGGCCCAGAACCTACCTCAGTGCTGTCCAGCGCCAAGCAAATACATCCATACTCACCCAATCGAAATCTAATCTCCAAGACTCAGCAACCCAGTACTGCCAAGAACACGCGATGTCGGAAACACACTAAGCCACGGCGAATAGATGTTGAGTCGCCTGAATATAGTCACGCCAATGACCCTTTACCGCCCGTGCTGGACCAAACGCTAGAAGTGCCGACCAACCATCAGACGCGCAAGGGAGCCAAACTATTTGGGCTTGGACCTTACGGCACACAGTATACCCACCACTTTGAGGTGTTCCCTCTACATTCTGATGTGTTCTTCAATGACACGAGCCTTATTGGCACTGGTGCCATAGAAGTGGCTGCCAGCACCGAATACCCACAGTCACTCTGGCGTCGAAAGCAGCGAGTCCCTTTCACACTCGACGGCGAGAGGTTTCAATGGGGAGAGTGGACTTCTCAGGTTTCATCTGAGCTTGGGCTGTTGCTGGATCACATTGTTGACCAGATTGAAGCTCGAAACGGCGGACCCAGTACACCGGATGGTAGCGACGCCATCGCCGGGTCCGCCTTCCTGCTGTCATATGTAAACACGGCCCTCAGTTTCACTACAGACTCGGATCTGAATTCTTTTCTTTCTCGTATACTAGAGGTGATCCAAAACTTCAACACGCGTATCATCTCAATAATGGAGAGTAAAATCCCTTTAGGAGATTCCTTGCTGCAGCCCATTGCACAGGTATTGGACTACATCCTCGTCGTTCTATACCAATGTGTACGGATTAGTCGCACCAATCCATCCTTGCTGAGAGAACAACTCTCGATGGAGAATCTTCTAAAGTCAAGCGCAAGTATTGCAATCCGGGTTCTCTTACAATTTGGGCCTCATCGAGTTAGGCAAGCGCTCTCCGATGTGGACCATTTCCCTCGCCGAGCATGTGGTCTCGGGCTTCATGATCTCGTGATTCACTCGTGGGTTGTCACTATGAAAGTTCTCGAAGTTGCACGAGTTCCCCAGGCTTCATTTTGGATCATCTTTCAACGGGCGATTCTGTCTCCTACGTTTCTATCGAGTCTTGACGCCAGGGAACATGAACGAGTTTGGGATAGCTTGTTCATTCTCCTCCCTCTTACAGAATTCAGTAACTTGGGAAAGGTGATTCCAGGAGAACGACATCGGAATTCTTCTGATGGCTGGGGACTTCCTCAGCAGTTACTGAAGCGAATATTCCATCTCTACCAAGAGAACAAGCACCAATCTCCAGGCTTTAATGACTATTGTCGAGCGCTCATTGGGCGATGTCACTATCTTGTTGAACAGTGGGGATGGCATAAATGCGCAAGCATTGTCGGTGTCATATTTGATTTCTTTGGCTCACAAAGTCTCGCCCATCTGCGTAACGAAGAGGCCTATAGCTCTCCTCGGTTTTTGGAAGAACTGGGCCACCAACCTTCTCTATGCATAGAGCGAGAAGACCGTTGCTTCCACATATTTCTCAAGCTTATTGCTCTGGGTCTCCAAAAACTGAGGGCGGCAGGGTCCCTCAAAGACATTCGCAATCTCGTCGCCCGAGTAGTGCCAAATCATAATAGGCAATACTTGAAAGAACAACACATTCATGAACGTGATTTAGCCGCTCTACGAAACCATCACGATTTACTCTGTACTCTGTTCTGGGCATCGCCTCCCGAATTACGCCCAAATGTAAATCTAATCCAGGGCCTTGTTGTGCCTGCAAACTCTCACAAGGCGGCGTGTCTTATCAATCTGCGAACCTGGAGTCAACTTGCCCGCTTCGTCGTGGTCTCTGGTGAAGCGACAACATCCTTGAAGCCATTCAACGCATGGCGTAGCTCCTTTTTTCAACAAATACTAGAACAATACGAATCAGTCGCACCTGACATTGAGCAACAGCTATCAAATCTCTCGAAGGATGTAACGAAGGCAATCAGCTCGGAAATGGTCAGCGCAATGATATCATGGAACAAGACTGCTGTTGCAGATGTTCTATATACTTCTGTGGCAGTTTCATTGGAGGTAATTCAACAAGCCCCGGATCTTGAGGCGGCACTATTTTGCCTTGGTATTCGGCAACTACAACAAGTTTTTGCCAGATTCTCTTCGACACCTCCAGGATTAGATTGGCAGATCCTCCGGCCTTCATTGTCGATGCTAGAGACATTGCTCAACCAGGTCGACGAGTTCAAGGCGAACGAGCAGAGTCAAGAAAGTGAAAGTCAGATTCTGAACTCAGCACTCGCCGATGATGCCCTTCAGGTCTTGAGCCATGATATTGCAAGCCTCTTCTTCTCCATGACCCATTGCATCCTCTCAACGGGCGATAAGACGAGGTCTTCCGAACAGAGTCAGTGCACCGAGCTCGTCGTGGTGTTGGCGGCGAGACTTGGCATGAGGCTATCTGAGACCGGCTGCATACAGTTCTTGGATTTGTTCAAACCCGGGGAATGTGGGCTTTGGAGATCCCTGCCACACGATACTAGCATCAACCAGCGGAGATATTTGCCCATCTTTATCACAACCCTCTTAAGGCATGGGTTTTCTAATTGGAGTGAGGGGCATTTGATCTTGATCGAATTGTGGCTGATCTCAGTTGTCAAGCCCAGAGAAGCATTTGGTTATGAAAAAGACCTTGCGGAACAACTCATATATCATGGAGAAGTTTTCGTGCCTAACACGGTCAAAGGTTTTGTGGGCGATATCAATTACGAAATCAAGCGACAACTTTTGGAATACGCAGTATCGTCGATGCGAAAATCGATTCGCGATGCTGAACCAGGGCCAAAGAGAAGCTTGCAACTGGAACATGGAAAAGTTCTGAAACATATCATGCTTTTGATGAGGAATGATCTAAAAACCCTATTACGCGATACTAATGAACATCATATGTACATGGGCTTTGTTAGAGAAGCAATTGCTCTGATTAAAACCCATGCGTCTGATTTCTGCACCGTTGATGATTTCTTCTATCAAGTCAACCAGGAGTATTCCCCGCCTCAGCAAGATCCTCAACTCCAGGTCGCAACCCTGGTATCTTACGGTATCCGATTGGCTGACGGAGACATCAAAGTGGAACATCCGCTTTTCTTTTTCCTCCTTAACCAATTGAAGTTGGCAGTGATGGGCGATGGGATACGTGAAGAAGCTATACTTCTTTACAAAGGAATGCAGACGAATGGACTTCTTGGGTTTATACTTGGCAAGATGTTTCCTGCCATTATTGAGGTCTCACGATCAGAAAGTGTGGCAGCATTGCCCATGGTCGACATATACACACACGCTTTTCAATTACTACTGGAGGATGGTGGCGGCCAAGGGCAGCTCCTCACATCACACTATACTGAGGAGCTGCAAATCGTTTTGAAACATATGATCGAAAGCATACAAGTGCTAGGACCAGCATGGCCTTCGAGCGAAGAGCTCCATCTAGTAAGGCAATACTTGGCCTTCATGAACCTTTTGTGGCCATCCTTGTACGCCATTGCTCTCTCCCCGAAGATGTCTGCGACCTTGGGAATCCATGGTATTAAAGACCTTCTTAGGCAGGGTCGAGAGTGGACAAGCGTGGTAGAAGCACAACTACGCCGTGCCCTGCAGGATGATAGAGGTGCCTGGGGTATCGATTCACTATTCCCATCAACTGAACGACCATTGGAAGCTAGTGGAGGCAACCAGTCGCACGTGGAAATTACGAAGCTGGCTGAGAGCATCATCACGGATGTTCGCAAGAACTGGGTTACTTTGGGTGACAGGCTCACAATTCAAGCGCCTGGCCAATGGCGACTTACTCAATCAACCCAGGCGGGACATGGGATACAAAAGCCGCAGTGGGACCAAGGCGACCTGGTGGTGGATCTGTTCGAAAGACTTCAAGAATGGAATTATTGGTGGGAGAGAGCGTTCGAGATGGGCCCGGCGGGTGGGGTGAACCGTGTTGAGAAGAGGCAGCAGATTTTATTTTGATCAATGAGGCTGAGCCAGCCTTTTGATTGTATCATGTTCCGCGGTGGCTTTGACGAAGAGAATTCATCTCACTGAGTAATATCTTAGGATTGACTATATATGTGCATGGGCGTTTGGAGTTGTTGCTGGGTTGACAGGGATCTTTTGGCACAGAAAGAAAGGGCAGATAGATTCAAAGGCAAGGGAAAATATACCCTGGCGATAAATTAGAGCATGGGGCTGGCGGTAGAGTAGCTACCATCCAACGCAGGTGAAAGAGTGAGTGAAAGATGAGAATGGTACGATGTGACATGAATAAGATCTTATGTAGTATGCACACAGGGACATGTACACGTACGGCTGTGCTGCTACGCAAGCATTTCCATGTAGCATAGTACGTCTGTTATGGTTCTTTAGACCCTGGTATCTATGGGGAAAGGGGAATAATCAGCATGATCTGATTTGCTCCTGTGACTGTTGCATTGTTCTGCCCTACTTCCGGCATTTCCCCCACGTGGATCCACTGAAACTGTCATGATGGCCAGAAGAGGATCTGGCGAGGGGCGAGAAAGGAGACAGGAGAGAGAGATCGGCAGTAGACTCGGTGAGGGCTCCAGGTTTAGTCGGCGGGCCCCGCCGAGATGCCATCAGCTGGCCAGAGTCGATGCGATGGTGAAGCAGGGCGCTCTGGCGGCCCCTTGGCCAGATCCCTCGATCATCAACCAACAATGGCTGTGCAAACCCGACCTGGAGCCGGGAAATTTCGGTGTCCAGATCAGATCAGAAGAGAATGACGCCGTAATGTCGCCTACGAAGCCTGTTGCGGATGCCTTGTGACTGCACTGCTCGAATCCTGTCCATGTGGTGACTGGATTGGGCTGGCAATCACGCCACAAATGAGGCAGAGGCAAACGGGGATAATACCACCATCACACCACGTTCGGGCGGCCTAGGACAGCAGGCATTGGTTATTTTCGTCTGATCTCGTCTTCGGCCAGCCCAGGGTCAACTTTGGGCGTCATGTAGAAGGAATAAATAATTCAATTCCACGAGACTCCCTTCCTTTTCTTTTGCCGTGTCACTCACACACTCACGATCCGCACTCGCACAAACACAACCAGCCAGCCAAAAACAAAATCCATCAATTTCCCAGTCCATTTTCCTGAGGAAATCATTCAAAACCACTGTACTTCCAATTCAGCTCTCGACCAGCTCACCACATTCAATCACCATGGCCATTGCAGCTCACCCCATCAAGCCCATCGCCGCCACTGGCCCTCCCAGGGTCCTCACAGCCGTCGTCTTCATAGCTTCAGGTCCGTAGCGGTCTACCCTGCCATTGGAGCAACTCCAATGGCTCTATCATCTCGTTCTTCCTGGTGAATCAATGACTAACGCCCTCTTCTTTTGCAGCCTCCGCTGTTGTTGGCATGATCTCGCAACAATTGGCCACGTCAAAGCGTGTGATGGACGGCCGCTTTGCCCAGTACAACACTGCCGCGAGCGAAGAAAACCGCAAAAAGGCCTTTGATGGAGCTGTAGAGGACCCCCGAAAGAGCTTCTTCAACGTTCTTGGCTGGTAGATCCAGGCGAAACCTTGATGGTGGTTGTTTATATGTTTAGTTCAGTCCGTTGAGATATCCAATTGGCGTTTGTGGTGTTTGCAGATTAAGGGCCCCCGATGCCAGCATCTTAAGATAGTCTCTAAAGCGATAATATCAATCAAAGCATTATCTTTTTTGTCAATTCTGTCGGAGTTTCTTAGCTTGCCCGCGCCATCTATTAATGATGCAGATGTAGACTCTACCTACACAGTTAACCTAATACAGGACAGAATTCCTCCAATGATATTGCCATGACATACCAGGGGCCTTGGCTCGTCCCATGCGTTACATTTATCGTTCCCAGATCTATCAACTATGATTGCAACCCTACCTCGTGGGCCCTGGGTAGCCCGTATTCGCCTTTGCTTCGGACGAAAACCTCGCAGCACTCGTGGACAAGGGATCCACAGCGGGTGAGTTGCTCACCATTATACTGACTGTGTTCCCATAAAGCATGGCGAGTCAATGATTGCTACAAGCTGCACCTGGCTTCCATGCTGTCATTAGAGCTCAAAGCCACCAATTCACTGAGCAAACACCAAAAAGGGGCGTTTGGTCATTAAAGCCATGCCTATTGACTGTCTATGAATGGCAAAAGTATACACAGGACGGAATGCTTAAAGCAGAATGAGCCAACAGGCTTGCATGCCAAAGTTTGCAGTCGCCATATTGCAAGCCGTGTCGTTCTCTGGCCTGTAAATGTCGGCTTGATAGTTTGTCCATTAAGCACTCGCTGAACTATCATGCTCTTCGATGGTGGCAGTTTATTAAATGTTCACTACACAACGGTTCAAGTATAACTATGAAGGTCACCCAATCACTTCTTCGACTAAGTACCGTAGGTAAAACAACTGGCTACGATCGGGGCCAGGTAATAGCCATATCATCTCCGTTATTTCCCCTTCTTCATCTCCCCGCTCCTATGTGGCTTGCATTGGGGGACAGAGCCCTAGTTCACAGCCATGGATAAGTCTCAGGTCGTCGGATCTACTCAGTGGAGATAATTGATGGCGATTATGCAAGCAATAGAACTATTATACCTACGACGACCGGTTTCGGGTGCTCAACACACCTCTATTGATATATTGCATGTATGCACGTACGTACCGGAAACATATACCACCTGAGTGCCAGTGTGATGCCTACTAGAAGGTATCACAGAAAAATGGTTGATACTTTAGCTTACCGGTCCACGGAGCGGTAAATGCACTACCTCGAAGCAGGGTTGGTTTTCCGTGAGATGCGAGCGGTAAGATACACGACGACAAAGGCTGCGCATGGCGTCGGCTTATAAGATACGGTTGAGTGGGCTTGAAGAACATAATTGAACACGATGGTGGTAAGTCCGTTCCGCGGACTCGTCTACCACTCGATGGAACCCTGTGTATGCTTTGTCCCTCGTCTCGCTGTGTGCGAAGCGGTGTTGGGCGACTAGTCAAGTTAACTACATATACAACCTCGATAGTCTTCAATAATCGCTAGCTAACAGCTACCAAGTCTCCATTTAGCCATCTCTTACGCCATGCCCAGACCTGCATTTATTATACGCGGGGGATCCTGACTTCGGACCCGGTGGCTTGCTATTGCGTCCCTATGTATTACCCATCCGGCGCCAAGGCGTATCAAACAATGCTCTCCTCCCAGCGTCCCTGCCTTTCTTCTCTGTCCATTGGCCAAAATCAAGGCCCAGATTGTCTTGCTTGCAGGCTTCAAGTTAGTAGACAACCAAGTCAGAAGATGCTCGATTGAGTCAAGACTCTCCTCATACACATCGGCGACTTCACTATTGCATTAACAAGTACCCCATCGCCAATAGAGGCTCGTTAATCCCGGGCTCTCGCGTTCGAGCTCGTTCAGGTTCAAAGCATCACGCTTCTGGCCTTGAATACGGTGCCGATGAACCAGCCTCAAGTGAAGTCGCTCCTTTGAAAAGGCTACTGCTGCTGTCGTGAATGCAGATGACTACGCCGCACCGATCAAGCCGACATCAAGACAGTTACTGATGCCGACGGTGAAGCGCCAGAGCTCAGCCCAGCGGATGACTTACGCACTATGGCCTCGCGTATGTCACCGTTATTTCGAACCTAACGGGTGCGCGCAGCTCCTCGAGCGCTTCAAAGGCTTTGGAACACGAGAAACATGAGATATTGGCATCTTCAGCCGTAGTATTTAATACTCAACGCAAGGACTGGAGACAACCCCGGCAAGACACGAATCACATTACACAGCCGTATATTCGCGAAGCATCTCTTACGCGGGGCTATTACCTTAAACCTCAAGGGAAAGGTCGCCGAAATGTAGTGAGAGTTGTTACTGTTCAGTAACCTAAAGCTCGTTGGCCAGCTTTGGCCTGACTTGTTTATTTCAAGCTTGAACAAGTAGAAGAGCTCTAGAGAAAAAATGAGAGGTGAAGCAGATTTATAGTGTCAAGTAAACACTGAACACACCCTTCCGAACAGAAACCAGGATGTGTGGCTGCTGGGCTGCGTCATTCGCGAGATCTCTGCAGCGTAGTCTGTCATCAAGTAAGTACCCTTCAACCTCAGTAATTCCCGGTTCCTTTTAATTTTAATCTATAAGATCCAGCTTAGTTGGGATCGTAGTCATGGTCGGCCAAAGGAAATAACCTCACAGCCAGCAATGCCGTCTCTTGTTTGCACGAGAGGAGCACATAGCAACTACGTGAAGTCCAATGCATTTGATTCAGATTGCATAACATGACAAATCACCAGCTAGCCAGATTTAGGGGTTGTAATGCACGGACAGCCAACAGTGTTGGATTTCTACATGCCAACGACAATATCGTGTCGCGGTTGGTTGCGACCCAAACCTCTCCGAATTCATTACCTCTTGTTTAATTTTGTCTCTTTTCTCCAGTGTTTTCCACACTTGATTTCGATCTTATGGAAGGCCAGTCAATATCTGTGTCTCCCTACGAGACAGACCCAGCCAAGATCCCCAGAAACGACAGATATGCTGATGTCCCCCTCTATGGCCGTTATGGGCCAGCAGTATGTGACTTCAAACCCCAACTTGAACACATCAACTCAACGTCTTCCCAATCCTTGAGATACTGGGAAGATGTCCTCTCATGGTGCGGTGATTCCAATTTGGTCTACAAAAACGAACTAGACGACGACGGTCGCGATGTTTTTGCCCTCGGGAGTATCATCATCAAGTCGGGCCATCTTCACAAGACTCCCACTCGCGACTACTCCTACAATGACGCCAACGAGGTCGCTGCTGTCGCTATTGCCCAGAAGCCGCTGGCGAAGCTGGGCATCAAGGTTCCGGAAATATACTTCATGGGCAAGGTGTGTGCTTCATGTCTATTTCTGCTCACTCACTCTGACTTGTTTAGATCCATGGTGGCGATGTCCTTGTTCAGCAAAGAATACCCGGCGTTGGGCTCAACATCGCTAAGCAATACTTAGGCTCTGATGAAATGGAGAGCTTCAAGGAGCAGGCCCGCGTAGTTCTCCGCACACTGCGTGACATCAAGCCTCCCTCAGCACAGAAATCTCGCTCATACGTCGTCCCGGCTCCAGATCCCGTCAAAAGCCATCGTATCCGGCAAGAGGAGGCGGACATCATCTTCTCTGACATGAACACGGACATAGACTTTTGCTTCATGCACAATGACTTTACTGAGTCGAACACGATTGTCGATGATGGCAAGATTGTCGGCTTGGTAGATTGGGAAATGGCTGGCTATTTTGGATTGGAGACAGCTCGTCAGGTGCATTTGCAGATTAGAGGTCCAAGGAAGGAGAGCTTCGCCCATTTAGAGAGCAATGAGGAAATCAAGAAGATCTTAAAGCAGATGTTCTTCTGGAGGGACTTGTATGATCAAGCGAAGCTTAATGATGTGTGAAGGCAATAGCCGGAGTGCAGCTTCTAGATTCGTTTCTATAATAGGATGCTTTGCAGTTATATGATATATTACTGACTGGCAATTAGTTAATTTTGAAGTATCAACTGCCTATTGGTCTGAGTGAAATTGTGACTTTGCAGTTGCTATCACTGGTTAAGTACCTGTGTAAATTGTTATTTCTTCTTGCTTGATCTTATTTATCTTCACCCTTATGAACACGTGAACAGCTGCAGCCTCGAGCAGGTACCTAATTTTAATCCTATTCGCCGCGACCCTTATGAATGTAATCAACAGCTGGAGCCATAGGCAGGTAAGCCGGACCTATCCTTGATCCCGCTGACCGTGATATAGTTGAACGCAATTAATAGTTGCAGCTTCGAGCGGCCTTGGGCAGGTGAGTTCTATTTATACTGACTCCTCTATACAGCTTTACTTTTATATAGAACTGCTTTACAGATATAAGTTATATTACTTAGAAAGTTTACTTAGTATAATAAACTAGTAAGCTATATTATTTCTAGCTTTAATTTACTCTTCTTTAATAATATTTATTAAAGAAAAATAAATTAATTTTATAATTTAATTAAAAAAAAATTTATAGTTATTTTTTTTCTTAATTATAAATAAAAGTTTAATTAATTTTAAAATTAAATAATATATAATTTAATTTTACTATATAGAACAAGATTAAGTTATTTAATTAGTATATAATAACTTATAATTAACTATTTACTATATAGAATAAGATTAAGTTATTTAATTAGTATATAATAACTTATAATTAGTTATTATATTTTTATTTATAAACTCTAGTAATTACTAATATATTATAAAACTAATACTAGTAGATTAACT